>CM034544.1:46195815-46267807 GCA_020002185.1 Paraescarpia echinospica | reverse complement strand
AATTGTTGTTCATAGCTTCTCTTTGATTTTCTAATTTCAGCTGTAGCTTGGTTAAGTGCTTCTTTATAACTGTTGTAGTCTTCATCATTTCCAGTACATCTATATGACTTCCACATCATTTGTTTATACTTAATTTTTGTAATGGCTTCTTTCGATAAGTGTTTCTTTTGGACCGTTTTCCTTGTTTTTTGAAGGGTACAAATTTATCGACTATGCACTTAATTTCACTCTTTAATACATTCCAGCATTCTGTTGCCGTCTTATTTTTCAGTGTGTTATTCCAGTCTATCTTTGCTAAATATTTCCTCATGTCCTTATACCTTCCTTGGTGGAAATTTCTCCTATACTGCTTTTTACTATTCCTTTCTGATTTTACTTTGATGATAAAATGTATCTGGTTGTGATCGCTACTCCCCAGTGGCTCACATATCTTGACATTGTCAACTAATTCATTCTGTGAGGACAAAACTATGTCTAACACATTCTCACCCCTGGTTGGTTCTAGCACATGTTGAGAAAGGAATGTATCTTGAACTAAAACTAAAAACTTGTGGTCCTCACTCCCCATACTCTGTAGAGATTTCCATTGTATATGCCCGTGGTTAAAATCCCCCATAATAATACAGTCCCGTTTGCTTACTTCCCTTATGGCGTTTTGTATTTTTTCATTCTCTTCTATGCTTATGTTTGGACTTCGATAAACTAACCCAACTGTTAACGTTGAGTTTCCTGTAACTATGTTACACCAAACAGCTTCTTCGCAATCTGCTTCTCTTTCTAATTTTATTTCATAAGCCTGAATAGATTCTTTAATATATAAAATAACTCCACCTCCCTTTCTTCCTATTCTATCTTTTCTAAACATTACATATCCTGTCAGTCCCAATTCAGCATCTGATATATCGGTGGTGGTCCAGGATTCGGTTATACCTATTATATGAGGGTCAATATCTTCTACCATAATGTTTAGTTCATTTCTTTTGTTTACTATACTCCTTGCATTTAAACAAACACATTTATATCCAGCTTCAGAAGAGTTTTTCACACTGTTATTTGCTGATTTATTTGTGCTGTCTTTATCTATGCCTCCATTTTCAGGCTTTTCTGTGAGTCCCCCCTGCGAATCTAGTTTAAATAGATACAACCTGTCCCACTGTCAACAGATCACAGCAGGTTCTCTGAGAAAACTGCTGCCCCCTTTCCACTAAGATGGAGGCCATCTCTCATGTACATATCTTCCCTCCCAACAAAGTATCCCCATAAATCTGTGAATCCCACCCCCTCTTCGTCACACATCTGCTCAACTAGTACGTTGATCGCCATCCTCTTACAGTTTCTATACGTTGCCCCCCTTCCTCCCATTACTGGCAAAATTCCTGACAGAATAACCTGTTCAACTCTCGTCTTCTGTAGCTTCCTCACTAACTGTCTATACTTCTGTACTATCGCAGTTGTTCCCTCCCTGTCTGCATTATTTGTTCCTACATGTACCAGTATAGCCCCCCCCTTGCCATGTCCCAATACCTTCTCTACCCTGTCAGTGACATGTTCAATTCTAGCCCCGGTAGACAAACAACGACGTCTTTCCCCTCGCTCAGTGTCTTGTCCGTCTTTCTCATAATGGAGTCTTCCCCCCCTGTCGTCTTCTCTCCAGTCCCATTCTCTTCCGATCCATTCTTTCCTGTCGCTTTTTCTCTTGTCACCTTTCCTCCTGTCAGCGTCCTTTTTATCGACTCTTCTATCACATTTTCTCTCACTTCCTTTCGTCCCTTCTTCGTTCGTCCCATCTCGTTTTCCTCTCTCCTCTCCCTTCCCATCTTCCCTCCCTCCTTCTCTACGGTCACTTTCTTCCCTGTCACCTTCACGCTTGTCACGTTTTCTGTTGTCGATTTTCCAATTTCTTCTCCT
Source organism: Paraescarpia echinospica (assembly GCA_020002185.1). NCBI lineage: Eukaryota > Metazoa > Annelida > Polychaeta > Sabellida > Siboglinidae > Paraescarpia > Paraescarpia echinospica. The sequence continues at coordinate 46,265,899 of CM034544.1, read as the reverse complement.
CCAATCACCTTCCCTCCTCTCAATCTCCTTTCCTCAGTTTTCTTGCCACTGCTATTCTCCTTCAGTCTTGCAGTATTCTCACCTCTCTCCCTGTCGTCTCTCTCCATTCGACCTGCCTCCTTGCTACCCAGCTGTGGCAGTGATCGCACACCAAGTGTCGCTTTGCCTTGACTTGCCGCTTGCAAGGCGCCATATCCCGATCAGAAATTATTTAATAACTTAACTAACTTAGTCTTTAACTTAAAGACTGTTTCCTGTGTACTACAGCACACTTTAGGTTACAAATTTCAATTACACAGCCAACTATTTATCCTGACACGAACGCTAACATTACCGGTAGTGACCTAATTTAAATACAATCAATTACGTTACGTTAGGCTGCTTTATTTATTTAGGTTACGCCGCCCGACTATCGCCCTTGCTTAATTTTAACAACAATGCTACCTAATCAAAATATCTAGCAAGTACTGGCTTACACAGATATTATCTTATGTAAGTAGTTTGATGGTTGTTACTTTATCTCCTATATATTCTACCACATAATCAGGTTTGTTAAATCTTGTTTTCAAATTATCGAAGCCTAAGTGAGTTACCCTATTATCACTCACTATACTAAGGTATTCTAAAATATTATAACTAACTAACTTTAAGCACAACTGCTACTGAATATATGTTTATTGCAACTTTATGAATGATATTAAGACAAGAATAATACTTATAAATCAGTAATTCCACTTGTTTATCAACTTTTCTGCACCACCAATTTCTACGATCTATCTCCGCCAAATATAGCCTCGAGATCCAGAGTAATTGACCAGAATGGACAATAACGATGCCTCATTCGCAGTGAAGTGGAATATTATCCTTACACGACGTTCACGCGAGGGTGTGCATCGGGATGCAATAGTGAATGTACACTGCGTAATGTAATTGAGTTGGTGCACAGCGGCGCAGTGTCGCAATGCATCGAGCGTTGTTGACGTTGGACTGGGTTCGAATCCTGCACTGTCGTGTCGAACCTTGGGCAAGTTTGCTCTTTACACGTTGCTCCACTTAACTCAGCTGTACGACGGAGTACCTGGCTATAGACAGTGGTGGATATTTGTGTACGAATAATGTTCGCGCATTAATTGTAAAGTCGCTGAATTCTTCCCCGAGAAGTCGAGATGGTGTCCGATTGAACAGTATTGCGTTGGGCGAGAACATACCTTTACCTTTTAATTGTCTATGACAAAATTGCGTTAATGTAGTATTATTAAAATGGATAACACAAAACACACTAAAACAAGGGTAAGTGTTTCATTGTATTTAATGTTAAGAAATGACTGGATTCATTGGACTGCGCTGCGTATTGTAGGTATTAGAAATAAGTCCGTCTAACAACACAACTGTGGCGCTGGTGTTATAGAATTGTATCGGGTGAGAATAAAATAATTAACCTATAAGAACATAAATTGTTCACACTGCGTATTGTAGGTATTAGAAATAAGTCCGTCTAACAACACAACTGTGGCGCTGGTGTTATAGAATTGTATCGGGTGAGAATAAAATAATTAACCTATAAGAACATCAATTGTAGAGGCAATTGCACCATATACCCAACATTTTTATTCAAAAAAACATATTATATTATAATAACAGATAGTCCAGAATACAACAATTCATGTATTTCTACTGATACCAAACACACATGTGTTACTCAGTTGTCATGTCCATATACATAATCTTGTATTTCAACAAACAATACAATACACATATATGCATTGTTATCTTCGATTTATGAAACTAGAGATTAACATTTTAAGTTACGACATGGGGTTGATAACACAACGCACGGGTGACAACTACATTGTGACAATCATGGCAGCATGACATCCTTTAATGGGTTTGGATTACTGACGCATCATATTGGTATATTTTATAGACAAGACGTGTGTTATTGAAAACCCATAAGAACAAATTGTTTCGATGAACGATTAATAGAATGTCCTAAAGCGTCAACTACCGATACATGCAGGGGTGGAGGCAATTATAAATAATTTCTGCAGTTTTACCACGAACAGACCGAAACAGACCGACGTATATGGTACTATTTAAGGAGGTATTGCACATACACAGCCACAACGATATAAATTTATACAAAGGGGTAGATTCGCATCCTGCATAAACATTGCAACAACGAAACATGACTCAACTGGAATGGTTGAAAGTATGCGGACACAGCCGAATTAGTTGTCATAAGCATACACTTGTCAACGTTAGCCACTATGATCGTTGTGTCTACCATATCAGATAAAGCACAACTGACAAACACTCAACTCAACAGTCAAGTGTAAGAGTTGTTATAATTGCACCCGACTCTACATACCATTGTTTACACGTCCAGGATTTCATATCAATGCCAGCTACGTGTTTGAACGTTTTTGTAAAATGAGGCAACACCCGCAGTGCTTTTATGGTCCGATAATGTAACCGACATTCTAAGAATTTATTACTATAACCAAAACACATTCACAACATGACATTTTTATATACACGCTTGAAAAAGCGATTTTTTGTGAATACAAATTGTTTGCGTTTACCACTCTACAGATCAGAAAATGCATTGCTAATTGGCGCAAGCTCAGTGCTTGACCCGTGCTACTGTCGGGTAATCTAGAAGACGTGGAGAACCAGTATTGCAATTGACCCGTGCTACAATTGACCCCGGTCTCCCCATTGATGAGATATTGCTGTACGTCTGCCCATGATTTACCGCAAGTCATTTGTGTAATATAACACTAACACTAATAGTAAGGATACATTCACTGTGAGTAGTTATACATTCACTGGGAGTAGTTATACATTCACTGGGAGTAGTTATACATTCACTGGGAGTAGTTATACATTCACTGGGAGTAGATATACTACTACTACTACAACTAATAGCACAACATGATAATTTGTTTTGTGACAAATGCTCGGCATTCAAGCCCAATCAGCGCAGCATCCTAGAAGGTCCTAGTTCCAATGTTCGGCATACACGTCACGACGCGACTGGGTTTTAGTGTCATAAACGAGTGTGTGACGATTTGTAAGTCTCCTTTGCGACGCGACGCTTCTCTTGATGACAGTTTTTTTGCGTCGTATAATATATAATATGTGTAATAAAAAGACAAATTGTCGCAGAAAAATTGTCGCGTCGTCACATGTATGTCGGCAAAGACAAATCGTCGCAGACAAATAGTCGCCGGCGAGTCGCGTCGTGTCGATTATGCCGATACGAATTGCGTCTGCGACACATCGGCTACGTATTTTTTTTAGATTACGAAATGTTCTGAGGAACGTAGCCAATCGAAAGTTAAATGTGAAGACATAATCAACTTATAATCGTGTTTGCATATGTATACGGGTAGGTTGACATTTTCCTCACAAACAAGTAAGTAGAACATTATAGTATGTATAAAGTAATTACGACCACTTTCGAATAGTTCCATCTGATTCCGATGGACAGTCGTAGCAGTTCCAGCCGCTACCAAAAGGAGTGCAAACATCAACCTGTCGTAGCTGCCATTCATACACTTCACGACGCATCTTCGCAAACAAATTGTCGCAAACAAATCGACGCGTCGCGACGTGTATGATGGGCTATAGCGCTAACTGTGGAATCAAAAAGTGTGTTTGCGTGCGTGTGTGTGTGTGTGTGTGTATGTGTGTATGTGTGTGTGTGCGCGCGCGCGCGTGTGTGTGACTGTGTGCGAATGATTGTGTCGCGCGTTTGTTTACCATTTATTAATGGACCAATGTCCCCAAAAATGTACAATTAGGTTTTAGCAGGTCCAAAAATAAATGTTTGATTCTGAATAATTAAGTTATATTTTCTCATTGTACATATATTGAGGCATATTTTCCATAAATGGTTCAATGTAATATGGGTTACTTTTGTTATGACAGTCACTTGAAGTCAAACGTGATTTTCATCGCGTGTCCAGCGTCATCGACGAAAAATTACAATATTTGCTACAATTAGAACATTTTAAATTACATGTAAAGGGAAAATGTTTTGCCATTTAATAAGAATCAAGAGGTAGACGATTACATTTGACTTGGAAACAATAATTTTCCTCGTTGTTACTTTGGTGATAATTTTTGCACTCTGTTCTTTCTTGGAATGGCCTATTTTAAATTAGTGCAGTCTCTCAGAAAAGTGAGTGTAATTATAACTGATACATAATCAGTAACCCTGATCAGTTAATTGTGTGTGTGCCAACTGTTTCGTGCGTCCGGGGATCGAGACTAGGCAAACAGTGAGCTAAGAAATGGGTATATACTGATGACGCCGGACACGCAATCTAGCTTTAATTGAAGACAATCATCATCCTTCGTCACAAATTACAAAACAACTACGAACACTATTTTAAATATGTAGCGGCATGGACAATAATGTCTACATTGAATTCTTATTGCTCTTTATAGTCAGTCAAAGAATATTTCTGCACCTACTTCGTACCATCTTTCACGGCATCCTTCTTGTCCTTCTTGTCTGGCAGAAGTGTAGATTTATCCGGTCTCTTCATGAACTCCTTCACGTGTAACGGCCTACGTCTGGCCTTCAAGTGTTGGGCTGTATTTTGTCTTCCGAAGCCATTCTTACTGATAACGTATCGTCGGTCTAGGTGCAACTTTTTTCGCGACCATGCTTCCTGCCCGACTTCTCTTCAGGTGACGTCCTATGAAAAGTGACTGCCTTTTCTTGACTGGAATATCTTGCATTTCCATCACAAGTGATTCATGGGCAGCGAGAACCTTTCTCACTTCTTTGTTTCGCGAAAGGTTCAATCCGTCCTTCCTCATTATTATGTCAGCACGGCGTATCAGCGTTGACAAAACCGTGTTTATTGGAGTCGTATCAGTTCTTGCTTGCCCTGATCCTTATTTCTGATTACGAGTAGAGCGTTTTAAATGATCCTCCAAAACCCATACACGTCTTTGCAACCTCTTCGTCTTCACCTTCAAGACGTTTAACTTCTTTTGGACAGATGACCTCCTTTTCCTGGGTAGGTTTCCAGCAGTCGGTATTTCAGCTGGCACGTCAGCTCCTAATTCTTGTGCTACTGGTGAATGTAGTTAGGGAAAATTCATCTTCACGACCAGGGTTTCTCTGAAGGAAACAAACAAAGACACAGGCTGTACTTAAGTTAAGAAGAAGGCAAATTCCAATGTTTTTGTAACATAAACTATGAATATTAAACCGGGAATTATATGTTTTTTGAAATTAAGGTTTACAAATATGTGTTAGTGTTATAATGTAACATAAATAAGTATATATCACCATGCGGACGGTAGTCTGTGAGACCACTGGAAAGTCGTGTCCACAACAAGAACATCGGTTGTCATAATCATAGCCCATGCAGTTGGTTTGTAAACTATAGCAATCCTCCTTGTGACCTACATACTACTGGGAAGAAACATGCCTCATTTAGCATGCACAACATAAAACAACACATGCAGCCAAATATAAATTATGCTCTTATGCGAATATTTGCTTAGTTGTACATTATCTTGTTACTTATTTCTGAAAAAAATTAATATATCTTGCAGAGTTAGTATCATAAATCGAATGGTGTAATGGTTTACAAGTTTGTAACACAACACACAATGCCTGATAATGGTACGTACTCTGTGTCAGCCAAACTCTGCGAAGACGTAGGCACGTCACTTGTAATAGGTGGAAGGGATGGGTTGAGTCTCTTTGACATCCTAATTTCCACTGTAGGAGTTGCCGCTGCAGATGTCTTGCTCTATATGCAAACATTTACATTTTATACATTAATAATAAATCACTTCTACATTAAATATTGATATGTAACAGAAAGCTTACATGTAATATTAAATTAATATAGACAATTACTTGAAGAAAAGTCAAACTTAAGACAAATATGTTATCGTACGCTACTTACATTTGTAGCTTTGCGCGCTCGCTGAGCTCCCAGCTTATGGTCTGGGAGGTTTCTTGCGCAGACATAATATGTCCGGTTCTGAGCGGAACGATGGGCCAAGAAGTGGGGTCTTGTGCTAGCTTTCTATCTCGGTAACGGTGCGAGATCTTAGTCCAATACATTTGCGTGTCGTGACTTGCCATGATAATGCCTCTTTGGTTGACAGGGTATTCTAAAAATGTAGAACGCAATATTAATTATTCTCTATCTTGTTTTTGTGAAACGCTTAAATGCTTTTGAAACTAATTCAATGAGATGATCAGATCACGTGAGATAACGGATACAGTAGTATGTAAGCGATATGCGTTGCAGGATCACACCCATAGCTGCATGTCCAGCCTTACTGCTGTGAGTGAGTAAGCCCATTGGCCATAATTCTTCAAATTACGTTTTAGTATCACCCAAATGCGTTATATTGTTTTGTTACCTGTCTTACTCTTCAAACGTATATTAATAGCTATTATTTAAACCGAAATTATTCTTAGGTATGTTGATTTTTTATCATTAATCAGCACGTGTCCAGCATCAGTATGTTTTGTTTGTAATAATATGTTCTTCTAAATTGTGTGTGAAATGTTTTCTTTCATATGAAGAGCAGCATGTACTTGACACATCTACACTAAAACATGTACTTGACACATCTACACTAAAATATGTATTTGATACATCTACACTAAAACATGTACTTGACACACCTACACTAAACATATACTGGACACATCTACACTAAAACATGTACTCGACACATCTACACTAAAACATGTACTCGACACATCTACACTAAAACATGTACTTGACACATCTACACTAAAACATGTACTCGACACATCTACACTAAAACATGTACTCGACACATCTACACTAAAACATGTACTCGACACATCTACACTAAAACATGCACTTGACACATCTACACTAAAACATGTACTTGACACATCTACACTAAAACATGTACTTGACACATACACACTAAAACATGTACTTGACCCGTCTACACTAAACGTTAGGATGTCAGTGTCAACTACAGCCGGTAAATATACATTTAGTTAAATTGGTGTGTCCAGCGTCATCAAGTTGCCTAGACATTCGGATTGTCATATATTAACTTTCCCGCAGATCAACGTATCAAATTATCGTTCATTGGTTTGTTAGAAAACAGCCCACACACACCATCACCACCATCACCACCATCACCACCACCATCCCCATCACCACCACATACACCACACACACCATCACCACCATCACCACCATCACCATCACCACCATTACCATCATCACCACCATCCCCACCACACCCATCACCAACATCATCCCCATCACCACCACACACACCATCACCACCATCACCACCATCACCATCACCACCATCACCATCATCACCACCATCACCACCATCACCATCATCACCCCCCCCACCACACCCATCACCACCACCATCCCCATCACCACCACACACACCATCACCACAATCACCACCACCATCACCATCATCACCATCATCACCACCACCACCATCACCACCACCACCACCACCTCCTCCACCACCACCCCCATCACCACCACCATCACCATAACTATCACCACCATCATCACGCCCGCACACGGAGGCGCTGATGGGCATTGCTGTACAACCGTTGGCGAGATATCAGACTGCGTGAGCGAGAATACGAACAGATTCGTGCAATCTTCAAACAGTTGTGGATATCTGACAATGACGATGACGTTCAGGGTTATATTCAGCGTGATCAGTATACTGATGATCACTGACTTGATATCGTCGAAACAACTGATATCCATTTTGATATGTCCAACTGGAGCTGTTCACATTCTTCCACCAAGTATACTTCCATCCGGTGAATATAACGCTGATGACGTTGTTTTCACATGACATCAACATCCAGCGATTGTTCGATGACATAAGTACTAGGATTAAGGAAGGGAAGTTTGCTACTGGGCGTAAACGTAAAAAATTGCCAATTAGCAATTATTTAAAAGAGTAGAATTATGTATCTTATTGTACTATATTATAGAGTATTACGTCGATAAAATAGTTTACCTTGGCATCAGATACTTAACATTTTGAATTTCCAAAATTTAGAATTTATTTGGATGTATCTGAGGTAAATGTTTAAAAATGGAAAAGTATTCTTAGCTGTTTTAGGCTATTGAAACCTTAGCTTGCATTTTGTTATAAATACTATACGTATCGTGAACGATCTTGCGTCGTAGCGGATCCAACGATGTGTATAACTTATACGTGAGATCAAAAATGAGGAAACAATAGGAAATAATACAACGTGGAAAGTTAAAAACGAACTGTCAGACTTTTGGACAGTGGCCCTAATACATACAATTGCTATACCGTGAACGAGCACAGGAATATTAACACCGTCGTGCGGTCTTTGCGCAATTGAGGATATCTGATGATTGCTGCGTTCACGATGACATACAGTGTAATATTCAACACAATTACTGCACTGGTGAAAACAGACCTGTTATCATCGAGATCATTTATATCCGTTTTCGCGTTCCCAGTGGCGCAATCGCGAGTCCTTTCCCGAATGTATCCCAGTACCAATGACGTTGGTTGTCGAGGTTTGCACACAACATCAAACGTTTGATCACCCAAAGGATGCCCGTGATAAACAGCTACTTCCAGTACGTTAAGTTGTCTGACATTAGATGTTGCCCTGTGTAACATGACCGGACACAAACACGGTCACCTAATTTGATGCACCATACAGTTTCACTTAGTATGAGATAATCCATCAACACTAAATGTGATCATTAGTATGATGCCTGAAATTGGCTGTTTTGTATGATTACGGATAACATTGACACTTACGATCAACTATTGAATACTAACTCCGATATTTATATTCCATAAGATAACATTGTTAAGGGTTTAATTATGACGTCACGACACTCATTGTATTAACTTGTAAATCAAGCCAAGTAGCTGCTGCCGTTTAATGGTATTGATGGCGAGTTGTGCAAAAAGTGTCCGTAATTACTAGTTGAAGCCCACGATTTGTAGTTATCATATTCTGCGTGAATCAATTTATTGGTAAGACATTTGCAATTCGTGCTCACAATGTCTATTGTCTTTTATTTTCAGTGTGTATGTGTTAGTGTTACCGTATCCACCCAATATAGCTACGACTAATGGATTCGTTTAATAAACTAGTTACCGATCAAGCACGGTGTTCATCATGGGTTCTGTAATGAAGGCAGTGACGACTTTTAGCTGTATTGTGGAGTGATCATTAAAGTATTTGAAGCTTCTTTCTACTAGTAATGCCAAATGTTATAATTTGTGGAGTCATTGTTGTGTCTTTAATACTACTACTAATAATAACAACAACAAGTGAATTCTTTAGTGCCAATATCCACAGAAAAATTAGACATCATAGATCAATTGATGGATCCGTTACCTCGTGTTTGCCTACGTCACAATGAAATATCATATATCCATCGAGCATTGCCTTTGCCACCAATGTTGGTAACATTGATCTACTTACATGGATAGGAAATGAATGTGATTACGTGAAGCCAGTTTCCGCCATCTCGCCTCCCTAAACCGTCGATAATAGATGTCAGACGGGAATTTATATTTGCTCCGAAACTTTCATGTCAGCACTAACTGTTACTCCCAAGTCCTTTTCTTTCACGGTTTTACCTAATGTAGTATCCCCCATTATGTATTCTTTGTTCACATTTCCATGTCCTACGTTGATGCATCTACACTTCCCAAAATTGAATACAAAATTTCAGACCATTTGACAAATTTTGCTAGATCATCCTGTAAAGTGTGTTTTTCTGCATCTGCTTTAACTGTTCTGAACACTTTTGTATCGTCTACGAATTTCAGTACTTTGTTTGATACATCATCATCCAAATAATTTATATATATATCAAGAATAATGTATGTCCCAACACCGACCCCTGTGTCGCTCCACTCAAAACTGGTTTCCAGTTTGAAATCTCCCCTTCTACTATTACTCTCTGTCTTCTGTCTGTCAACCATGTTTGTATCCATCTGATCACACCACCCTCTATACCATGGCCTTTTAGTTTAAGTAACAATCCTTGATATGGCACTTTATCAAATGCTTTCTGAAAATCTAAGTAGACGACATCCACTGGTGACCCATCATCTGCGCACTTTGTAATTTCTTCTAAAAACATAAGAGATTGGTTAGACAAGACGTAGCTTTTAGGAACCCATGTTGAGATTAATTTATCAAGTTGTGTTTTACAAGGAATTCCACCATTGCACAAAACAGATGTTAAGCTCACTGGTCTGTAATTCTCTGTCTTGCTCCTCCATTCCTTTTTAAACAATGGTGTAATGTTTGCTTCTTTCCATTCTAGTACGATTCCCTCTTTAAATGACAACTTAGAGAATATAGCAAGTGGTGTACTGATTTGGTCTACAATTTCCTCAATCAGTTTTGGTAGTATCCCGTCAACTCCAGGTGATTTGTTTTCTTTAATCACCTAAATTTCTTTGATATAATTTCAGGAGTAATAAACAACTGCCCTAATTGATTTGATTTATGTCCCTCAAATGTATTAACTGGTAATGGCAGTGAACTTATATCTTCTGTGGTAAACACTGAGCTGAAGTACTCGTTTAGGGCCTCTGCTATTTGAAACCCATCAGACATTACGTTTCCTGCACTGTTTTATAGTGGTCCCACCTTATCTCGAACCTTCTGTTTACTCCTTACAAAAGCGTAGAAACTCTTGCTATCATTTGTTATATCATTTGCAAATTTTTTCTCAAAAGTTCGTTTAAATTGTCAAATTTCGATTGTAGCTAGGCTAAGGGCCTCTTTGTAGTTGTCGTAGTTATCTATATTTCCAGTGTTTCTGTAAACTCTTCGCATAATTTGTTTGTAAGCAATCTTTCGTATAGCTTCTTTTGATAGGTGTTTCTTCCTAGGTCGTTTCCCTTACTTTATAGGGGAACAAATCTTTCAATAATGCCCTCACTCTCATCTTTCAAAACGGTCCAACATTATGTTGCTGTCTTGTCCTTCATCACGTTAGTCCAATCAATGTGTGCTAAATATTTTCTCATCTGTTTATACTTGCCTTTGTTAAAGTGTTTCCACCATTGCTTTTTACCATCTTAATGCTCCACGATCGTTTTAAATAATGGTGTACTGTTTACTTCTTTCCATTCTAGTGGAACGATTCCCTCTTTAAGTGACAAGTTAAAGAATATAACAATTGGCGTACTGATTTGGTATACAATTTCCTTAAGCAGTTTTTGTGGTATCCCGTCAACTCCAGGTGATTTGTTTTCTTTTATCATCTTAATTTTCTTTGTTATAATTTCAGGAGTAACACACAACTGCCCTAATTGATTTGATTTATCCCCTTCAAATTTATTAACTGATATTGCAGTGAACTTATATCTGCTGTGGTAAACACTGAGCTGAATTACTCGTTCAGGGTCTCTGCCATTTGAAACCCTTTAGACATTACGTTTCCTGCACTGTTTTCTAGTAGTCCCACCTTATCACGAACCTTCCGTTTACTCCTTACATAAGCGTACACACTCTTGCTATAATTTTTTTTTATCATTCGCCAATTTGTGCTCAAACGTTCGTTTGGATTTTTTTATTTCGGTTGTAGCTAGGTTAAGGCCCTCTTTATAATTGTTATAGTCTTTTTTTCCCAGTGTTTCTGTAAACTCTCCACATAATTTGTTTGTAATTCATATTTCGTGTAGCTTCTTTTTATAGGTGTTTCTTACTAGATCATTTCCTTTGCTTTTTAGGGGAATAAATCATCCAATAATGCCATCAATCTCATTTATCAAAATGGACCAACATTCTGTTGCTGTCTTGTCCTTCAATAAGATAGTCCAATGTGTGCTAAATATTTTCTCATCTGTTTATATTTGCCTTTGTTAAAGTTTCTCCTCCATCGTTTATTACCATTATTCCCTGATTGTACTTTTATACTAAAATGGATCTGGTTATGATCACTAGATCCCAAAGGTTCATGCATTTTAACATTATCAACTAATTCGTTTTGAGAAGGGAACACTAAATCCAACACATTCCCACCTCTGGTTGGTTCCAAAACATGTTGGGTAAGGAAACAGTCCTGTATTAGAAATAGAAACTGTTGGTCATCACTCTCTAGTGATTTCCACTGAATATGTCCATTATTATTCCCCTTTATTTATGTCCTTCATAGCATTGTGCAGTTTTATATCATCCTCTTGTCGTATGTTAGGACTACAATAAACTAGACTTATTGTTAATGTTGAATTTCTGGTAACTATGTTGCACCAAACAGCTTCCTCGCAAACTGCTTCCCTTTTCATTTGTACTTCATATTCCTGTATGGATACTTTAATATACAGAATGACTCCGCCTCCCCTTCTCTCTTCTCTGTTCTTTCTAAACATGACATAACTCGATATAGCTAATTCAGCATCTGTCATGTCTTCATGTGCCCATGATTATGTAATGCCTATTATATCAGTGTCTACATCCGCTATCATGATGTCTAAATCGCGTCTCGTATTTACTATGCTTCTGGCATTTAAGTATACACATCTATGTTCATTTTTATGGATATTTGTTGAATCGGAATCGGAATCGGAAGTGTTTATTTGACCCACAAAAAACACGGTACAATTTAAAAAAAACTAGAGTAATCTACAGCTCAAATATGGAATACTGAAAGTGTGTTAGAATAACAAGTAGTACATACATGTATTATTAAACAGAATATATAACATAAAAGTAAAAACAATCAATGTATGATGTAATCAATTAACATCATCCTGACCATGAACAATCAGGTTGCTATAGATAAACAAAAACAGGGAGACTGCAACTAAGACCATTGTTGGTCGCTCTCGTAGCAGCCACCCATTTAGTAATTTTCAACGAAGTATATTTGACTTACTTAAACACTTTCGATAAAATTATAACACCACAAATGACTAGTTTCTAACGCAGTAACGGTTACACAAGTATTTGAATTACAATACCAATAATTGATGTTGAAATAAAAAATATATATAAAAAGTTACTTTAATTTTTAAACTAGCAGATAGTGACAACTATATCAGACATAGTAATTACAGTACACTGAGTACGTAAATTAACAGAGGTACTAAAATTTAAACAATTAAGATATGATTATTTACTCATTATTAAGAATGTCCACATATATAAAAATTTGGCAAAGAGCACTGTATTCTGTAATGTTGTAGAAAACATATTTTGGCATAACTAATAAATCCTTGTAAGCTATGTGTTAAAATTTGTTTCCTTATGTGAGGTGCAGTATTGTTTATTAGTAATGGAATATCAAACCTAATGCATCGTTTGGCAAAGTCATGTTTTGCCCTATTTGTATGGATGTTGTCATGTATCCGTCTATTAATGTTGTGAACATTTTTATTTAGCGAAATGGTAAGCTTTGCAAATCTGCTGGTAATGTCATGTACACATATTTATAATAAAATGTCAATTACTGTAAATGCAGCATATCTGTTACATTAAGAATGTTTAGTTTCTTAAACAGCGGCTGAGTATGTGCATTATATTTAGCTAAGCATATTATTCTAATCGCTTTTTTGTAGTTTGATGATTCTGTTACATTTAAAACCACATATCATTATACCATAATTAATGTATGGTAACATTAATTAGCTATACAACGTAACTTTTATATTGACTGGCAAAAATCGTTTTCATGTGTTTAATACACCTATTAATTTAGAACATTTGATTGAAATATTTTTAATATGAATGTCCCAACTTAAGTTTTCTTGCAAAGTCACCCCAAGAAGATTACAGTTTTGGACTCTTTCGATTCTGGTTTCATTTATCTTAAGCAGAAACGTGTTAACTTGTTTGTTTCCTAGTTTGTGTATTATAAACTTTGATTTCTTTATATTATATATAAAGACAGTTTATTTATTTGCAGCCATTCGTTCACCTTGGTTAATTCTGTATTTAAATGTTGTTCGACGTCTTTTGGACATATGTTTAAAGATTGGATTGTTGTAAATAATGTTGTATCATCCGCATACATTACGTATTTAAATATTTCACTTGACTTAGAACCCTGTGGCACATCTGTAGTAATAGGCAGGGTTTCAGAAATAGTATTGTTGTAAATGACGTACTGTTTTCTATTTTATAAATACCTTTCCATTAGCTTTAGGACAGTGTCGCCTATTCCATACAAATGTAGTTTACTTATTAAAATTGAGTGGTCCATATTATCGAATGCATTTGATAAATCTAAAAATATATTTATGTGTGTTTCATTAGAATCAAGTGCGGTTATTGTTCGGTCGATAACTTCCATAATGGCATATTCGGTTGAGTGACCAGATTTGAATCCTTACTAAATAGCACTAAAATGTTGGTATTCAGTAAAAAATGAATATATCTGATTATGCATAACTTTTTCAATAACCTTAGAGATTACTGATAGCAGAGAAATCGGTCTGCAGTTACGAAATAATGTTTCGACTTCATTTTTAAAGATAGGAATAACTTTCGCAATTTTCATGTTATCTGGGAAGATTCCGGTATTTAATATTTGATTAAAAAGTAATGTTAAGGGTTTTATTAAAATATTTTTTGAATATTTAATTTTTTTCAATTAAATACCATCACAGCCACTACTGGTTTTTGCAGAAAGATTGTCAATTATTCTGAGTATTGACTCTTCATTTATTTCTTGGAATTGGAAACGCATTTCAGAACTTCCTTTCAACTAATAACTATGATTTTTATTACTGTGTATTTACTTTTGTTTGCAAGGTGTTTTCCTATGTTTGTAAAAAATAATTAAAGGTATTTGCAATTTCAACATTGTCAGTTATTTTGCGGTCTCCTTCTCTAAAATATATAGGTAATGATCTTTTTTGTTGGGTCTTTGCAGAATTTCATTTATAGTTTTCCAAGTTTTCCTTGTGTCATTGTTATACCTGTAAAATTTTCATAATATATAAATTTGGCTACTCTGATGCTTCTTTTTAGGATTTTAAGTTTGTCTTTAAAAAAAGTTCGATATATGTTGGATTTGACAGCTTCAGCTGTTTATGTGGGTTGTCTCTGTATTTTATAGATTTAAGTATACCATTTGTTATCAATAGAGAGTTTTTGTGTTTATATTTATTAAACGTGACTAATTTAAATAGCATGTGATTACAATTTGCCTTTTCAAGTACATCAATGATTATTTTGTAATTGTTATTTGGATCATGCAAAGGGTCTTGATATAATTTCTCCATAGTATTTGAGTTAATTATTTCATATGCAAAAAAGACATGGCTGTTTCATTCTGTAAATGTATTTTAACTAATTTGGGAGGACATTTTTTTTACCTTTTAACCGAAGCAGTGTCAATAAATATAAAATATGGTTGGAGGTCTGAACATTTTTTTGATTAGGATACCTGGTATTGAACGTTACATTAATTTACTAACTTTTCAAAACATATTGTCGATCAATGAGCCATGTATGGTAGAAAATCTGGTTGGGAATGTTATTTTTGGGAAGAAACTAAATCCTGTTAAGGTGTCGTAAAACTCACTAAAATATTATTTATCATTAATTTTAAGCAAGTTTATATTAAAATATCCAGCAATAATAACTTCAGATTTTTTTAAATCAAGTTGTGATAATAATAATGCAAATTCTTCAATAAATTGTTTGTAATCACAATTTAAGTCTCGTGGAGCCCTATATATATATATTACCAACTATCACATGTTTTATAAGGCCACCCCCGGTGATTTCAATTATCTGCCCTTCCCAATTTTCATTTATTACACATTGCAATACCTTATAACCATATTTAGAATGAACACATAACTAAGCCTCCTTTGGTACTACTAATCTTACCCAAGGAGATGCAAAAATAACCTTCTAACTGGATGTTACATAAATCGTCTTGTTCAGTTAACCAACTTTCCTGAATACATATAATGCTGAAAGCATAGTTAAGTAGCTGCAGTTCTTTTACAATGACCTCCATCTCGTTGAATTTAGCATTAATAAATTGTATGTTTGTACTCAGTATGCCAAAACTATTTAGTTTTGTATTAATCAATGACTTAAAATTGTCGGTGTCATAGTACGATGAAGATTTCATTATTGACAAACTGTCCTTTTCAAGGTTTTCATCATCATTAAAATGTATAATTTTATTTAAGAAATTCTTGTGGACACCTCCAAAATGTTGTAGGAATAAATCATCTGAATCTGTGTCAATTCTTGGGTTTGCTTATCCATTTCCGGATGTTGCAGCCTTGATGGATTGTCTATAGACAGCTCTTTCGTTTGCCAGTCTACCCACTCGCCAGACATCGGCTCCCATCCATTCCTTTACGTCCTTCCCCCATTGTGACCTAGTTCTTCCTCTGCTTCTGCTGCCTTCCACTTTTCCTTTCATTATTAGTCTCTCTAGAGACTGATGCCGTTTCACATGGCCGAAATAACTGAGTTTATGTTTCTTTACAAAGTTCAATAAAGTCCAGGGTATAACACCAAGCTCATCTGCGATGGATTCGTTAGTTCTACGTTCAGACCACGAAACTCGTAATATCTTTCTATAACACTTTCAAGGTTTTCATCATCATTAAAATGTAGAATTTTATTTAAGTAATTCTTGTGGACACCACCAAAATGTTGTAGGAATAAATCATCTGAATCTATAATTTAGTGTTTTAGTATTTTTACGTATTTGCATGTAACATTGCTCCAGTAATTCGGTAGGTATTTGCTAGTAGTGATATCACGTATAACATAGCAATTTAAGTAAAGATAAATCATCATTGCATTACTATTTGTAGTTTTGAGATTTAGACATACTAAACTGTAGCATGAACATGAAAACATGCATTGTGTCAATACAGAATGAGAATACATCGACGAAACTCAACCTTTCCTTGTAGATTTGTTTGTACTATTTCTATGAGGTGGTTCTACGTATCCTCCTGTACATCTAATGAACTCGCTCCCTTGAACTGCTGCTCCGCCAGATGTAGCCCATCACTCATAAACATATATTCTCTCCCTACAAAGCTTGCCCACATGTCTACGAAGCCGACTCTTTCCTCTATACATAACTTCTGTACCAGTGTGTTGGTGGTCATTCTTCTTCAATTCTTGTAGTATTGCCCTCTGTCACCCATTATCGTCAGTTCACCCGATACCACGATATGTCCATTGCGTGCCTCTTTCAGTGTGCAGACCGGTCTCCTATACTTATCAATGATGGCCGTCGTACCTTCCTTCACCGCATCCTCCGTTGTCATTACCCATGACCTGGTCTACTCTTTCTGTGACATCCTCTATCTTTGCCCCTGGTAGACATACAGTCTTAATATCCCTTTTGTTTATTGTCTTGTCCAACTTCCTGATAATAGAATCCTCCTTGACCACTCGCAGTTTCCTCTCTTTCCCCTTAACTACTGCATCTGTGTAACTTTTGTGTTCCTTCTGTTGCAGCTCCTCAACAACAACATGTTTACCTTTCGTTTGTTGAACACTCTGTCTTCTTCCACCTGTCTTCATCTCAGTCTTTTGTTTCACAGTCTTACCAGCTGCCTGTGTGGTATGTACCTCTCCTCGTTCTGTACAGTCTGACCACCTATTGGACTATCCCCACTGACCCGTTTTCTTTTCCTCTGCCGAACACTTTTCGTCCGTCCCTCTGTCTTCTTCTCATTTCCTTTTTCCTTCACACCTGTCACCTTCCCTCCTGTCAGTCTCCTTTCTTTAATCTCCGTGTCACAACTCTGCTCCTCCTGTGTCGTAGTATTCTCAACTCTCTCTGTGTCATCCCTCACTGTTCCATATATTTCCATGTTGAGTCTCACCTCCATCTCCTTCACTATATCCGTCAACTTACACACCTCCTTCATCAGACGTTTCACTCTCAAATACCCCACCAACCGAAAAGTGAATCCGTCTTTTTGGTCTCTGCCCATGATTTTGGACAGCCAGTCAACGCAAAATCCATCCAGCTCTGGCAGTCGTTGAAAACTAACTGTCGTTTTGCCCTGCGTTGCCGCTTGCAAGGTGCCATATCAGCATTTATTTACATTCAAAATAGTGTTTATACAGTCTTTAAAACTACTTTTCTCTGTACAATTTACACCATATTGTTTAGGTTATAGTTAGTTATATTTGTTAACACACAGTGACACACCGGGTCTTACGATGTGTTCAAGGTAGTCTTTACAAAGACTGTTTCCTGTGTAGTAATATACACTTTATAAGTTTGTTATTTCAGGTTTTAATTACTCGTCTAACTACATCGACTATCTGAACTAACCCAATTATATTGTCGTTCACGTTACGTTAACTTCACCAGTGACCTAATTTGAAAACAACGTTCCGATTACATTAACGTTCCCAATTATCGCACGCAAATCGCCAACTTTTAAACTACCCTAAATTACTCCCTCTATATATATTTTTACCAAAAATCTTGCTAAATATGTATCTGCAACAACTGTTATGTATGATATACACTCAATAATATCCTTATATTCTCGCAAGTGTGCTACACCAAATTCAAGACAATTCAAAACCGGAAGTTCCTGCCACGATTTGGATTGCATGTGAAAGCAACTCGTAACGTGGTTGAAATAGCATGGCGGCAAAATCAGTATACGTAACAACGGGGAAAGCAATATGGCGGCAGTGCTTCACGTCAAATAAACATGTTTTTATAATAATAATAATAGTAAGGTTTCTTTTGCGCCTAAATCCTCGGAAACCAAGCTCAGAGGCGCATAATTCAAAAGGGTTAGTCAATATCAGAATTGATAAGCCGTATTAAAGTCGTCAACAGATAGATCGGTATGCCAAAGAGCTAAGGTGGATATGTAAGGTTATAAAGGTAATTGTTAGTGTTGACTGTAGGAACAAAAAGTAAATCAGAATTAGATGATCGATGCTGGATAGTTTTTTTTAAAGGAGTAAGCAATGAATATAAATATGCTGTTTGCTTACATGAAAGTGCATGAAAGGTAATGGTACAGATCTTCAAAAATAATACGATATCGTACAGGCAGCCAGTGCAAGGACTTCAGAAGAGACACTGAGTGAGAAAACCGCGGAGACAGAGTCACAACCCTAGCTTAGCAATTCTGTACACGTTGTAACCTAGTGATATCCTTAAGGGCAATATTGTAAAAAAAGGAATTACAGTAGTCAAACCTACTAGGACGTGGGCGGTGCAGCCAAAAATCAGTTCCCAATTTTAATGGTTTGGTATCTATCAGTTAGGTATGAAGAAAACCAGCTCAGAGTTGTGTTAGATATGCCGAACCACTTTGACAAAACGTTTAATTAGAATGTTATGATGGATGGTATCAAAGGCGGCATATAGATCAAGTAAGGTTAGGGCAGCTACTTAACCATTATCAATGTGTACTTTTAAAAGAGCCGTTTATGTTTAATATTTGTGCTAATGTGATACCTTACACGGCTAGCTACAACCTTTTTCTAGTACTTTAGAGATAAAGCCAAGGTTCGAAATAGGTCTATAACTGTTTTGGTTTTGTTTAGGCAGGGATGACTTCTTAAGAACTGGACTGACATGGGCGCATTTGAAGTCATCGGGAAAGACGCCAGAGCACAGTGATGCTTTTATGATATTTGTTGTAGATATGAGTAATGTATCGAGACAGGGTTTTATCAGTATAGTCGGAAATTAATCGAGAGCACAAACACTTAGTTGAGGAGGACATAATTATTTTTCTCACTTCATCAACCGTAGCAGGTTCAAACGATACAAGTAGATAATTTACGTGTGGAGAGTCCACATTTACAGTACTTAACGCATGATCTGTGGAAGACGAGCCAATAAAACTGATTGTGTCTTTAAAAAGACTAGAGAACGAGTCGCACAGAGACTTGATTGATATATGATTAGGAAGCGATGGTGTAGGCCGTCTGTGTAGAATGTTATTGATGCAGTTCCATAACTGAAGTGGACTATTGGACTTATTTGTGACTATATTTGTGTAGTAATCTGACTTAGCGTTGGCCATCTTTCTGTTACAGAGGTGACATTGTTTAGAATAACGCGATCGTGATTTGCGCCATACAAGCTCTAAATAACGACGGCGCCTTTTAGATAGTACAATTGCGGAAGTCATCCATGGAGCCAGTGGCTTTTGTGACAAAAAATTTTGATTTCATAGGTGCATGTTTGTCAAGTAATGCCTTGAGTACTTGACAATACTGTTTATATAAGCCAGATAGGTGTTCTTTATGTTCTTTTGGGTCTAAGATAAAGTCTGATTTAAGGATATCAGCCATTAAAACTGTAATGTCAATTCTGTAAGTGGCTCTATAAGACACATTGTGATGGTCTATCCGAAACACTAGGTGTATGGATATTGTTATAAGTTGAACGGGTTAGCAAGAGGTTAAGCCAATGGCCATGTATATGTGTCGAAAAGGTAAGATGTTGTTTGATATCAAAGGATGCCAGAATATCATCAAACGCAGTTGTTGTTGCAGAAGGTATATCTAAATGAAGTTTAAATCACCAAGAATGTTAAATTTTAAATGAATGATTGCCAGATTTTCCAACAGACCCTGAAGGTCTTCAAAGAATTTTTCTGGGTGTTCTGGATATATATGCAGATAAAGTAAACGGATAAAGAAGACTATGAAATTTCAACACAGATGAACTAAAAACTTGAATATTCAGTGCTAGAATGTAATATAACTTTGAAATATTGCGAGGCCAGAAAGCCATGCATGCAGCTGTGTCATTTGGTCTAAACCAGGTCTCAGAGACAGCAAGGATATATATTTTCTTAGAAATGGGTAAATCACAAAGCGAGGCTGTCTTATCTAGAATAGGTCGAACATATGTAGTGGCTACCCCAATGTTACGCCTAATAGCTGGCCCAGGATTCTGACTTACTTCTCTTGGTAGTAGTAGAAGTATAGCTAATTTCAATGTTGGTATGGAGCATGGGATTGGCAGCAACCTTCGATTAAAACAAATGTTAAGACACGGTAAACTGTGTAAACAGGACAACGAATCGTATATTGTCATGGGTTGAGAAACAGTAGCTTTGACAACCAACATTGCAAAGTAAGTGGCTTGCACAAGGCAAAATCATCACTTCTCGAAGCCACAGAATAGGATACAAATAGAATACATAATAGAAATAGTGGTGACATTATTTTAATGACACAGTGTAGCGTTCTCAAAAGGTGGATTATTAATCAATGTGCGAAATATAAATGTGATACGTTAACAACTGCGATAACTATAACTGTATACGAACAGTTAAAAAAAGGGGACCAATCCCAGCATTTCAGTAATTGCTGAGAACCCAATAAATGCGAAAATTTAATAACTTCAATGCTATAGCCAGTTCAACGTTTCATAATTTTGAATGATTTCCTATTGTCGCCTAGCAACCTGTTAACATTAGACTTCTCATACATGTATATAGATTAGTAATTGACAACCGTTATGAAAGTTAATTGCATAACTATTGCTTCTAAATAAAACATTTCCGCATACAGTTCTCATTTAGAAGTAAAACGGCCTGATGTTTTTATTATAACGAAACAATTTAAGGCCAGAATGTCAATAAAATATACGACAGAATGTCTGAATGAGCCACGAGTTCGGCATCCATTTTTGACAGTTTGACAGAGCTTTTGCTAGGCAACAGGTCACGTGATGGATTAACCTGTCGAGTACGTCGCGGTTTGCCTACGTCACAATCAAAATGGTGCATTTGACCTCCGTCAAGCTTTGCCTTTGGTTTGCCAACAATGTGGATAACGATTATATTTTTGTATTACATTGGTGTTACGTCATGTCATCTCATAGATCAAACATTACGGCTTCACTACAGGTGTCACTTTAAAAACTTTGCCTTAAGTTTTAGTCATAAAGAAACTATTTTGGGATCACACTTTCTAAAAATATGCGATAGGAAGCATTGACGCACCATGTGTTCGGCATCAATTTTTGATGGCTAGATGGAACGCTTGTTACACAACAGGCCATGTGATGGATAGGTCAATTATTGTTTATTTGCCGAAATATTTAAACGGTAGTTTCTCGTCGTGAACGCCGGGGGAGGGGGTAATTCAGTTAGTATTTGATATCGTCGAACTTGTTTCTTTTCATATTAAAAGTATTAATTATTATCATTTGTGACTGAATTGATTGAAATATATATCCATGTCCAGACGACACCACGAATCATATTATGCTTAGTAGCAATTACGACAAATTACTAAAGCGACCAGTTTACAAAGCTTGTGTGATTCCTGTTACAATGTTCATCCAGCAACACCAATAATTCTTGGCTTATGAAGGATGTGTCGTGCGACACGTAATGCAATTATTAATCTGATGACATATATCTGACGACACACGGTGTTAACATGAATAATGTCCTTATTCATACGAAGCTGCCAGTTACTCCTTTCAAACTAATGCTCATATTTCGTCTTGATTGGCGTTCTCTTAATTATCAAAATTGTATGATGTCTTGGATTCTCTGTGCGTATATGCGTCCAATCGTAATACACTAAGTAGAACATAGGAAACTCAGACACTACAGGGTTACTGCGGACACGACACACTGCTGACCAAACTGGTGATGTCGCGTGCAGTTGTCTACAACAATCATTGATATTGTGATATATTCGGTGAACAATCTTAGCTTGCTTCACCTGGAATTTCAAAATGGATATGAAACATGTCGACGACATCAGACCGGTGGTCATAAGTACAGTGATTGTACTGAACAGAACATTGACCCTTCTCTTGATCGCTGTAATTAGTAGATATCCACAACTACGCGAAGATCGCACGACGCTTTACATGCTTTTGCTCACTCTGTCTGGTCTCGCCTCTGGATGTACAACGATGCCTATCAGCGCCGCCGTGTGTTCCAATGCGACGCCGAACGTTCGTAATATGCTTCGGTATCTTCCAAAAATTAACGAATTTTGCTTCGTGTGGTTCAGCCTGAATTCAATACACAGTCTCTGCTGGGTAACGCTGTGTAAGATGGTCGCCATAACGAAACCACTCCCCTACGAACAAGTTCTCACCCGAAGTCGTTGCTATTTGATAATAGCCGGGATCTGGACTTCTGGTGCAGTATATGCAGCCGCATTGTGTCCATGGGTTGTCTCTTTGAATCTACTCACATGCATATTCTATGTGCCAACAGAAACACTTCCGGTCCACGCAGTTGCTTTACTAATAGTTGGTTTAGCATTCGGACTCGTTGCGCCGCTTACGTTGATATTTTACGCCAATGTTAGCATTTTCGTCGCCATTGTACGTACCCATCATCAAATCGCAGCACAAACTAGTTCCATTGGAGGACATATTGACTTCGCTGGAAACATCCCGTCTTTGACCTCAAAGACGATTCGTTCTGGTAGAAGCGTATTGATTTTATGCCTGACATATCTCTTTATGACAATTCCTATCGGTGTCTCAATGATTGCGGCAATTATTATAGGGAACGATTACAATTGGACGTATTTAATTTTTTTTGCAGCTTGGACTGTGTCTTGCAATTCTTTTCTCAACATACTTCTTTACGTGTTCCTATTTCAAAATGATCGTAGCAAAGTGATGAAAATGTTAATGGGTGTATAGAAATGTTGAAAATGTACTTAGTAAACTGATTACGGAAGACCGTCGCCTTTCGCTATGCGTTCTTGTTCAATAATTGTTTCGTTACCAATATATGCATTAATATTCGTTCAGTTTCGTAGCGTAAACCTATCCTATATTGTGCAATTTACATTGAATACCTAAACTGTGTAAAGAGTAAATTTTACTGAAACGACGTAGCATCGATCAATTGACCTATCCATCACGTGACCTCTTGCCTAGCAAAAGTTTCGTCAATCCATCAAAAATGTATATAAAAAACGTGGTGCTTTCGGGTATTCCGTCGTATAATCCAGGGAATGTTTGATTTATGAGATGCCATGCAACAATGATAATGTAATTCACATATACAACCTTTAAAATACTGGTGACAATAGGGTAAAGCTTGACGGAAGTGACGCACACAATGTTGGTTGTGACGTAGGCAAACTAGATACATCAATTGCTTATACGTCATGTGACCTGTTGCCTAGCAACAACTCCGTCAAGCGATCAATAAATGGATGCCGAACACGAGGTGGGTTCGTGCATTCCGTCGTACATGTTGTTGAAATTCTGGCCACAAAAGTGGTTCCTTATGACATGCATCAGTAGTAATGTAATTCACCTATAATTATAACCGATATGAACATTGGTGGCCAGGGCAAAGCTTGACGGAGGTCACGCGCAAAGTTGTGAGTGTGACGTATGGATATTTCAACTGATGTATCCAGTTCGTCGCGGTTTACCTACGTCCCAGATGTATTATTGCGCGTGACCTTTGCCACCAGTGTTGATAATGGTTATATACATGACTTGCATTACCATTACTGCATGACATCTCACAATTGATGTATCCAATACGTCGCGTTTTGTCTACGTCACAATCAAAATGATGCGCCTCTGTCAAGCTTGGCCTAGCCAAATTAGTTAACAAAAGTAATATGCATGCAGTACAATACTAGGACGACAAAGCATATGTTACATAACTAATTAATTTCTCGGTTAACCAACTTTGTCATGTGTTTGTCATACAACAACATGTGTTGGGCCAGAATTTAAGCAAAATATACGACGGAATGTCCGAACGCTCGTTGCTTTCCATATCCTTTTGTATAGAACATTCGACTGACCATGTTGTTAAGCAAAATGTTATGTTGTCGCTAGGCAAATTCAGTTGTACGTTGAAGACTTTATACGAGCAAGTATGTCGTACAATACACACACACGCACACGCACAAACAAACAAACAAACACATACACGCACGCACACGCACATTTAATGTTTTGTCCTGTAAGAAAACGTGGGACCAGCTGCTTCGGGCATACTGTTCATAAGTGTTCATAAGTCTGAACTTCATACTGTATATCGACATGAACGTATTGTGATGGTTGTGCTTGTCAGATACTCACAACTGCGCCGATGTAACATGACATTGCTAATGCTCTCATTTCTGCAGTCTGATCACGCCAGTAGTCATGCCGCCAAACAGTGATTTTGAGCTAAACCGTGCAGTGGAATAAACCCTACTACGGTTGTGATTTGTCACTTTTCATAGAGTCAATACAATAAATGAGTGAATGAAACTTTATTTCAACAACAACTGATATAATAAAGCAGATAATTATTAAATTATAGCTATATACAATTGTCAAAGGGCAAGAAGAAGTGTAAAACTTATAAATACTTGCCCTGTTACACAAAAAACTCTACAACATTGTATAATATGTGACTTGACGTACAATACGTAATACATAATTATAATGTCCAAATCATGGTAAGTCGTTTGTAAAAAGAAGTTAAAAGTAATAATAAAACACCAACACAAGTCTGTTTTAAATACCTACTCATTAAATACATAACGTTTCGATATTTTTCTTTGTATTTGTTTTTGAAAAGATGAATATTGTGACAACAAATCAGTGAGTTAGCTAGATAATTCTAGAGTTTAAAACCTTTAACTGATAGACACATATTTTTCAAGTTAGCACGAGCATAATATTATGTAAAATTATGGACTTTTCTGGTCGCATAGACAGATTCATGCTTACTGAAAAACTGATGTACATTATTTAGCAAATAATTATGATATGCCTTAAACATAATTCATCAGTTCTCAGCTCCACTAGATCAGGTACTTTAAGAATGCGCGGTATATTGAACAATTTTATCGTATGGTCCAACCTCTTAGCACCATATAGTAACCTTATTACTTTTTTTATGTAGCAAGACTAGTCAGTCGACATTTGTTGAATAAGTGTTGCCCCATATTTCAGCACAATACATAATATAAGGCAAAAAGAGTGATAATACTGACATGCCACTTCTGCTAATCAAGAAGCTAGCTCTGTACATCATTTCACAACACTTTGATAGTTTTCATTTCATTTCACTAAGCATATGTGATTTTTCCATGTTAACTTGTCGTCAATCAGAACATCAAAAAATGTAACGACTTCAAATCTATTGATTTCTTCCTCGATTATATATATAGAAATACTTGAATTCAATATGCAATTTCCAAATATCATGTAATTTGTCTTTGTAACATTTAGTGATAACCTATTTACAGCAAACTATAACTGAAGATTGTTTAACCGAGCATTTGTCTTCTGGATCAGTTTATCTCAATCACAATCACAACAAAATAAGTTAGTGTCATCTACAAATAGAATATACTTACATACTTCTGAAATATTACATATATCGTTTATATATATAATAAATAACTTTGTTCCTAAAATAGAACCCTGTGGGACATCACAACATACATTGAGTACCTCCATGTAACATTTGTTATACTAAAGAAATTGTTTTTTATTTTCCAGATAACTCACAGTCCATTTATGTGCTGTACCACGTATACCATACAAATTTAATTTCTTTGCTAGTACATTATGACCAACAGCATCAAATTCATTCTATAGTTCAATAAATATGCCAATAGGAAATATTTTTATGATCAAGTGCATTTGTAATTTCTTCAACCAATTCCAGAAGAGCATGATAAGTTGGCCTGTTTGATATAAAGCCATACTAGCTTGGACAAGGTACATCATACTTGTTTATGAATTTGTTCAACCTATCATTGTATAATGTCTCTAGAATTTTGGTAAAGTTGTGATAGCAATGAGACAGGTCTGCAATTTGTAAATACAACTTTTTCTCCAGATTTATAAACTGGAACAACAATTTTCATTTTGCTCGGAAATACACCTGTTTGAAAGGGATACATTGCATATATGACTGAATGGTTTTACAATCAATCTGAGTAAGGATTTTCATAACCTTATTCATGTTAATGTCACTATAATTTGTTGACATTTTATTTTTGAGATGTTGAACAAATCTAGTAAGTTCTTGGTCATCAACTGGACTTACAAACATAATATTCTCTAGACTTTTTCCAAATAATCATAAATAGACACATCCTTCACAGGTAATGAAATATGCTTTGTTAGATTTGGGGCAAGATGTGTAAAAAATATTCCATTTTGATATATCCATCCTGTCTGTAATGATTTTGTTATTTCTCATAAAATATTCATGATACGAAATTGTGTTAAATTGTTCGTTGACTACACTGTTTAATAGCTTCCTTGACATTATTCTTTGTCTCTATAACAATGTGCTGTAGTGTTTTTGTTAGTGAGTCTTAATATTGTTGTGAACTAATTTTATAAGTTTTATACTTGTGTTCTGATTCAGCAGATCTGGATGAAATAAATGCTTTGTGTAGCTTCGTTTTCTTAGCACAAAGACGTTTTAACCCCTTTGTAGACCAAGGTTTATTTTTAATATAATGCTTTCTCAAAACTTGTTTTACCGGGCAATGTTTGTTAAACATATTAGGAAATATACTTAAGAATTTGTTATAAGCATGACTAACATAATTTTCGTTTAGGGCAGTAT
Organism: Paraescarpia echinospica; assembly: GCA_020002185.1. Taxonomy (NCBI): domain Eukaryota; kingdom Metazoa; phylum Annelida; class Polychaeta; order Sabellida; family Siboglinidae; genus Paraescarpia; species Paraescarpia echinospica. The sequence continues at coordinate 46,238,335 of CM034544.1, read as the reverse complement.
CCCAGGCGTATAAACTTAATTCATTTGAAAGTGAAGCCAATGTGTATCCTGCTATCATTCTAACTGTTTTATAATTTCTATTTATATAGTATTCTCATTGAATAAAATACCACAAGTAAGGTTGTGTTTCAATTCAGTTGTAAATATGGTATCAATTAGTGTGGCTGATGAATTAAATGGTAAATACCCAAAGTGTATATCAGGTCAAGGAAGTTGTTGGTACTGCTAAGATCCTCATACGTTAACAAATCTAAGTTAAAATCACAACACATAAATTTTGTTTTCACTGATTTCGCATCATATAAAATACTCTCAATGTTTTAACAAAATATACCTAGATTTAAACCTGGCATATATACAATTCACAATACCATTTTTGTAGTCGTGTAGTTTTGTAGTAACACATTCAAAATGTTATGTACTACAAATTATTTTGTTTCAATCAGTTTGCATGTTAATTGTTTATTTGTGAATATGGCTACACCACCACCATTTCGGTCTCCTCTGGTCGTGTGAGGAGCATTGTAACTATCTATATTAAAGTTATTTATTAAGTAAATGTCTGCTTATGTTTCAGATAAAACAATTATATCAAATTGCAGGTTACGCTCTTGAAGGTAATCTTTAATTTTTCGGAACATTGGCATTCAGACTTCTTGCATTAAAATGTATAAATGAGAATTCACTAACTTTACCTATTTTTTTCGTTGAATTGAGAATCAGTATAGTACTCACATTTAGACGATAAATTATTAGGAAAAATAGTAATTGGATCAACCATTTTTTTCAAAATCAAAAGAATTGTAATCAGAATATTTTAAGGAATATTTAAGTTAAAGTGTGAATATTTATCAACTAGTCTGTAAATGTCATAACTTTTCAAAAAAAGTTTCCACTACAAACTAAACATGAATCAAGTTTGTTAAGGTAGCTAGCAATTGCAGTTACCAAACAAAAGCAGACATTAATGTATATTTTGGGTAACAGTCTGTCTGTTTATTAGTGAAATTGAATGGGGCTGCAGATTCATTATGCAGGATTGCGTCCGGTCGTGTGACAGAGCATAGCACTCAACATCACCTAAATTAATTACCGGCTTAATACAGACATCGTATTGTGCACACGAACCAAACATAGTTGTACGTCATGTCGTCATGCAGTTCACATTTCCATTCATATGTAGATTATACAACAAATGTAGTATCATATATCCCATAATGAAATTATCGATATATTCGCGGGTGTTTTGTAATGAAGTACAGTGTACCATATTCGGCATTTCGGCGCACGCAAGTGTTTATATTAATCACATCCGTAGTCACAACTAGCAAATAATTGCATTTACCAAACTAAAGAAGGCATTAATGTTCATGTCGATGGACAGTCTGTGTAGTAGTGAAATTGAATGGGGCTACGGATTCATTGTGCAGGATGGCGTCCGGTCGTGTGACAGAGCATAGCATTCAACGTCACACAAATTAATTTTGTACAACTACCGGCTTAATAAATACATCTTATTCTGCACACGAATCAAACCTAGTTGTCTACTTCTCATCCAATCAATGTCGTGATGTTGGCAAAAATCCATACTTAATATTCTCATATTTTTACGTCCAGATTATTTTCCTCGAAAAATAACCCCAATCTAAGAAACCCACATATCAGGAAACCACAGTCGATAATGAATCAAAATGACCTTTTTTTTTTCAAACGTTGCATATTTAGCAATAAATCAAAAACTACTGAAAATATTTCAACAAGTGATGCATCTATTCTGTGAAATCCAAAACGGCAAAAACGACTCAATTGTTTTATTTTGAGACTTAATATCCACATTGCTGTGGCAGATCACAATGTTGCCAGTACGTCCAAACAGCGATCGAGTGACCTCATCTGGGCTGTGATTTATCCAGTGAAGGAGACGAGTGTGTTTCAGTGGGAGTTTCAATGTGGATGCAAATGAAGTCAGCCATATCAGGCTGATGTTCATAAGTGCGGTGTTCGTACTGACTACCACACTGAACGTATTGTTAGATATCCATAATTGCGTGACGCTCGAACGACGCTCTCCAAGCTCTCTCGCACGCCGTCTGATCTCGTTAACAGATGCACAGCGATGGTCATCAGCGCCGCCGTGTGGCCGAGGATAATATCATTAGTTCGTATAACGGATCGGTGACTTCCCAAAGTACTCGCTGTTTTCTCGGTTTTGTACAACTTCACCTCATTACACAGTTTGTGCTAACTGACTGTGTACAACGTCGCCATCACGAAACTCTTCCGATATGAAAATTAGGTCAGCAGTTACTGCAGTTGTAGCGAGCAGTAATGTTGATTGCATAGCTCAACTGTTTCCGTTGACATGCTCTTTGAGGTGCTCGTTGTCTTGGATTAGTTATTTCTTTGCTCGTTCACATGTCCGGTTAAAGAGCGCAATGAAAGACTGTGGTGCTACCTCACGGACGTTTGAATAATATGCAACAAATGTGACGTCCCAAAATAGACGTTTTCTCTGGTGTTGGTGTTCATTCGATCTAACATTTGTCAAACATTCTTAAATCTCGCATGACAAATGTCAACGCACTTATTGTTAGGACCTCGGTTCAAGATCCGCAACGCGAAAGGATCAGTAAAGGAACATTCATTTCAGGAAAGGTCGTCAAGGGAAATAACTATGTCAAATTGTAATTATTAAAGTATTCTTAGGTGTGAGAGAATAAATGTGATCCCACACGTGAAGATACGCATGCGCACGTACAGGGATTTAGCAAGGATTTTGAATTTATTCAATTTACCAAATTCTTATTTATATGTACCCGTTATACTCATGAAAAAACGTTACAAGTGCATTGATCACTGGCATCGTAACGTGGTGAATATTCAGAGGGCTGAGGCTTTCCGAACATCTACGACTACACCACACTTGAGGTTCGCAAAATACTACACACCTGCGCTCGCATTCAGACTTACCACAAGGTCAGTTTTATAACAATGCAAACATTGTTTTGACCTTGTTATTAGGAAAATATAACCACGTTATAGTTAAACGCAAGAACGCGGTATCTGCCTGCAGCACGTACGTACGTATACGTACGTACATACACACGTACCTGCATACATGCACGCATACTCGCACTCGCACGCACGCACACGCGAACCGCACACGCGCACACGCACTCACGCGCACGCATACGCATACAAACACGTCCACGCATACACACACACACGTACACACACACACACACACACACACACACACACAAACACACACACACACACATGCACGCACGCACACACAAACACACACACACACACACACACACACACACACACACACACACACACACACACACACACACACACACACTCACACACACAAACACACACAAACGCACACATACATGCACACAGACACGCATACATACACATATAAACATACACGCTCGCACGCAAGCACGCACGCACGCAAACACATAATCAAACAGTCTCACGCACATACATACACACAAACACGCACACTGTTAATTACGATATACTATAAGAGATATCGTGAAAATGAGGTTCAATGTATTGGCATTTATTACAGACCACCAGTAACAATAGAACAAAGTGTTGAATTTCGTTACAATAAAGAATATATACAAATCAATGACGGCCAATGGCAGTGTACCATAACGGTACCCTGGGTTGACCCTTCGTTGTTGCTAAGGGACATGAACTTGTTGTACAGATGGGCATGTTGCACCGTGTATTTGCAACCTCGAGGATGGGTCTAGACACACATGCACGGAACCTAAACTTCGGGCAAAATGACAAAGGGAATAGCGGAAGCTCTCGGCCAACCACTACGAGGACACTTTACTCGGATAGCATACTATACGAATATGAACAATATATGCCACATAAAGTGATGACAGTATTAAAAGATACTATAAACGATTGATCTGACATTTAACCAACACATACTGCTGTCCATTTACACATAATACAACTTCGCCATACAAGTGAACGTTTAATCCTTGAGCAACTCAAATATCATGCTCGTGTTTGTATAAAGCTCAGAAACAAGGCTAACGATCAAACTAAATTGATGCTGAAAATATAGTTTAATCAATATCCGGACACATAATGTTGCACTTGAAATAGTCTAACAATGATAACAACGTTAATCGCACAGCAGACGTTACGACCAAATGCCTACCAGTGTAGAAGCAATTACATAATATAAAGTTAAATTGGACTTTCTACACATTAAAGAGCGGTCACATCAGCTTTAAAAATGTTAATTTTGTTTCGCTATTACATGGGGGCGTTTTGGTGGTCAGGTGGTCACCACGTGTCGCAACAACAACACATGGCGCCACCAAGCGAGTGAAACATATTGAAATGCAAATTGCCAATAATAGCAATATTGGATAGTAAACAATTCACTCGCCACATATTAGTGGTGGACGGTTGGGGTAAAATAATGTTAAACGAGCAAAGATTGCATTATAATTTATTATGCACTCGATCCCATATTGCTAGACACATGGAACACAGAGAAGAGAGAAGAAGAGAAACATATTGCAATACCTGGAGATGGACATAGAAGCGAAAAAATAGTCATTCTGGTTACGTTTGGGACGATCATTCGACTGGCAATAACTTCATCAATGACTTCCTGCACCCTAACACAAATCATGGTGCTTCTGGTATGGCATTTATCAATCCAATGTTAAAATATTTAATAATCAAAAAATTAGATCCAACCATCTCTGTTTTCAAATATCCAAAATGACAGTTCCAAAATGGAGTGTGTGTGTGTGCGCATGCGACCGTGATATACATATATATATATATATATAAAGATAGATAGATAGATAGATAGAAATATAGAAAGATAGATCGATAGACAGATATATAGATAGATACGTAGATAGATAGATAGATAGATAGATTGATGGATAGATAGATAGATATATAGAGAGGGGGAGGGATAGAGAGAGAGAGAGAGAGAGAGAGAGAGAGAGAGAGTGAGAGAGAGAGACAAGGAGAGAGAGAGAATGTGTGTGTGAGAGAGAGGGGGGAGAGAGAGAGGGAGGGAGAGAGAGGGGGGGAGAGAGATAGGACAAAGAGAGAGAGGGAGAGGGAGAAAAAGACAGAGAGAGGAGAGAGAGAGCGAGAGAGAAAGAAAGAGAGAGAGAGAGAGAGAGAGAGAGAGCGCTTGCGAGTTTATGTGCATGTGTCCGTGAATGCATATGTACATAATAACATGTACGGGCCCCTGACACATACACCCTCCTCCGCAAAGCAACAGTGCAAGACAAGCGTAGATTGAAATAGGCCAACTTAATGACATTTAGTTTTATTCATTTACATACATCATATAAACGACAAGATAAATACATCAATACGTATTCACAACAAGAATACCGGCCCCAGTGGTGTTGGTAACCAATACCTACAAGTCCTAGACGTATTACCAACCACCAGTACTAACTATCTCACGACACTATATTTACAATTGACACCGTATCGGTGGGGGTCACTACGCCGCCTCCATCCTGCCTGCATCATTAACAACCTACTTTATTTACCGCACTAAAAACCCTGAGTACAATACTGGGACTCAGTAAGAGGAAAAAGCCTAGGCAAAACCTCTTGTACTTATATAACAGGGAAAAGCGTCCAAGAAACTACATTGCATACAATCATGCATCAAGTGTGGCACAAGGAGGAGGGTGGGAGACAAAATCACAACTTGATAACAATAAACCAATGAGCAATAATTAACTATAAAAACGCAAAAATTAAGTAAATTATTCGGCAAGCCAAGACCACGCGCAGAACAGCTCAATATCTCCGTGAACGGCGAATGGGACGAACCAGTTCTTTGTCTCTGCTTACATACGGCGAGGGCTAATTACTGCTATGTAACCTTACGCGTACGAGTAAGTCCGTTTTATATATTGTCGACCAGGTTACTGTTGGCCTACTCCGCTAGGGGACACCACCTTCCGTCTTTCTCTGTTACTTCACATAGGATATTTGTGTGCGCCCCTGACATATACACCCTCCTATGCAAAGCAACAACGCAAGACAAGTGTAGATTGAAATAGGCCAACTTAATGACATTTAGTTTTAGTCATGTACATACTTCATGTAAACGACAAGATAAATACATCAATACATATGCATTGCAAGCCCCAATGGTATTGCTAACCAATACCTATAAGTCCTAGACGTATTACCAACCAACAGAACTAACTATCTCACGACACTATAAGTCCTAGACGTAGTATTTTACGATACCATATTTACAATTGACACCGTATCGGTGGGGGTCACTCCACCACCAGGTCCCCTGAATTCAAATGTGACCGACGCCAACCAACTAAACGCATCAAACAGCATCAGCCTTGCTAGATACCTTGAGTTCATTATAATAACTCCACCACTGCTGGAGTGTAGCCAATAAACTGATTTCCTAAACCATCTAGATAAGATGCCGCTGCCGACTCTGCCACTGTGAGAGACATGAATATATCCCTACTGCTACCCTGTAGAAATACTGCACCATCCATAGATCTGCCCCTAACTAATCACGCTATCTTAATATATTTTCTGAATGCGACCCATGCCCAACGACCTGCTGCTCTAATCTATGCATCATACTCACCCTTTAATGCTGCTGATGTTGCAACACCTATCCTGAAGCTATGCCCCTTAAAAACTGTATTGCTAAGACCGCAACATTCAAACAAGCACTTAAGCGTAGAATCAAATTCCCTGCACAACATCGGCGACCCATCCATATATGCAAATAACGGGGCCTGTACTCTCCCCCAAGCCTACTAAAATTCACTAAGCCACCTAGCTGGGTGAATGGATGTGCTTGGTACACATCCTCCATCAACCTGCAATGAGTGCGGGCCCCTTCTACCACTGTGCTTAAAATGTCTAAAAGAGACCGTTATCAGTTCCATTTTACATAATAACATAAAAAATAAAAAATAATTCAATAGTGTTCACATATACATTCGTGCAAACGCAAGCGCTTTTTGTGAATCTGAGTGATATACTCACTGTCATTTTTCACCTAGTGGTGTTCCTCCAGATACGTACACAACAACTTGTTACGGACGTCGCATAGATGGTGTCTACTCATACGATATTAAATTGAATGATTAGATCATCTCTCAAGTCTGCGCAACATTTTCATGTTTTTTTACATGGATCGTCATTCGTATCAGAGTGGTATCAACACCATCTCTGCAGTTGTTAGGTCTTGTCCATATCACGTGTCCACATGGTGATTACATATTCTAATACGTAGTTGTGTCGTGTTTCGGGTGTGGTGTGATTGTGTTGTCTCTCTGCGCTGATTGGTGTAGGTGACGTGTACGCTGATTGGTGTAGGCGACGTCTATGCTGATTGATGTAGTCCACGTCTACAATGATTGGTGTAGGCGACGTCTACACTGATTGGTGTAGGCGACGTGTACGTTGATTGGTGTAGAAAACGTCTACGCTGATTTGTGTAGACCACGTCTACGCTGATTGATGTAGAAAACGTCTACGCTGATGTGTGTATGCGACGTCTACGCTGGTTTGCGTAGGCGAAGTCTACTCTGATTGGCGTAGTCCACGACTACACTGATTGGTGTACGCGACGTCTACGCTGATTGGTGTAGACCACGTCTACGGTGATTGGTGTAGACCACGTCTACGGTGATTGGTGTAGACCACGTCTACGGTGATTGGTGTAGACCACGTCTACGGTGATTGGTGTAGACCACGTCTGGTTCTCTCTGGTGTCTCTGTGATGTGGTCAAGACTGGTTCTCTCGTGTCTCTGTGATGTGGTCAAGACTGGTTCTCTCGTGTCTCTGTGGTGTGGTGAAGACTGGTTCTCTCGTGGCTCTGTGATGTGCTTTAAGCAGATTCATCTTTCGCGCATCCGTGTTTACTGTCAATGTACGTGTACTGTATTCAACAATTGACAAGTTTTATACATAACATGGATGACACTGAACCTACACACTAATATATACATGTAACTAGATTACTAGTTTAGTAGAAACATTCCATTTACTTCTGAATTGACTAATATGAAATATTTTAATATTTTGCCTGTTTAATTAATGGGAGATGTACCATCGATACGTATATAATATTATTATGTTGTTTGTTGTAATGAAACATTCCATTGAATGAATCATCTGCATTCTCTTATACAACAACATTTGGCTAGGCTATCGTAGCCAGCTTTATTGTAACATTTCACATTTATTATAACATGTTATTGAACAAACACGTCACACTTTATCCATCTCGTACAAAGAGGCATGGTAGTCATTACTTTCCTGTACGTCGACCAGTACACACAGGAACTTAATAACAATAATACGAAACTACTTTTGCGCCTAAATCCTCGGAACCAAGCTTATAGCCGCAATAATACAAACGGGTTAGTCAATCTCAAAATCGATCAGTTGTATTAAAGTCGTCAACAGATGGATCGCTACGCCTTGGAGCTGTGGTGGGCACGCATGGTTATAAAGTTAAGTTTTTAAATGACAAAGAAAGTGTGTAATATTTTCAAAGGAGTATATTCCAGAGAGTTGGTGAGGCAACAGAACATGCCTTAGATCCAATATTACTATAGATTCTGGGAATAAAATGTAAACCAGGATTAGATGATCGAAGATGGGTAGGCTTTCTTATATGAGTAAGCAGTTAACGTAAATATGCTGATTGTCTACATGAAAGTGCCCGCGCGATTGTTGGAACTAGGATTTTGTACTTGTGTGTCGTGGTGTGATCTCCATCTTGCGTTTTGAATTCGTTCAGCTGGTACTAGAGTATCGCAAAGTTCACACATTGAGAACAAAGCACACATTGCAGTCGGCGTTGGACATATGTAACACAAATACTATGATTTTAATTCAAGGTATATTAATGTTAGACTGCATACGTATTCAAATAAGATGAACTAAGTTACCTTTAAAAATACACATATATCAATTCTGCTAAAGTTCTTATGATGGAAATACCATTTGATCTAAATTAATAATAAATAAAAATATACGACTTATCCTGAACAAAGGAAATTAAACAGTAAGCAACAATGTACTGCTTACTAGAATCGTATAATCATCCATTTCTTTAATTACTCAGATACGTGACGTTTGACGTTGAGATCGTTGAACGTATTTTAAGCATATAAAAGGTATTCGCAGAGTGACTGTTTGCTGTAGCTTTTCTATTTTTTCTGAATATGAAATGCTGCATACCGAACAGCTGGTATGCAACGGAGTACACTTACTTTGTTACTGGCATGCAACGGAGTACACTTACTTCGTTACACCGTTTACTTTACTTGAGTAACATTTGGAGTACACTTACTTCGTTACACCGTTTACTTTACTTGAGTAACATTTGGAGTACACTTATTTCGTTAGTGATATACAACGGAGTACACTTACTTCGTTACACCGTTTACTTTACTTGAGTAACATTTGGACTACACTTACTTCTTTACTCGTATACAATGAAATACACTTACTTTGTTAGACCGTTTACTTTACTTGAGTAACATTTGGAGTACACTTACTTCGTTACACCGTTTACTTTACTTGAGTAACATTTGGAGTACATTTACTTCGTTACACCGTTTACTTTACTTGAGTAACATTTGGGAGTACACTTACTTCATTACTGGTATACAACGGAGTACACTTACTTCGTTACACCGTTTACTTTACATGAGTAACGTTTGGAGTACACTTACTCGTTACTGGTATACAACGGAGTACACTTACTTCGTTACATCGTGTACTTTACTTGAGAAACATTTGGAGTACACTTACTTCGTTACACCATTTACTTTACTTGAGTAATATTTGGACTACACTTACTTCTTTACACCGTTTACTTTACTTGAGTAATATTTGGAGTACACTTACTTCGTTACACCGTTTACTTTACTTGAGTAATATTTGGAGTACACTTACTTCGTTACACCGTTTACTTTACTTGAGTAATATTTGGAGTACACTTACTTCGTTACACCGTTTACTTTACTTGAGTAATATTTGGAGTACACTTACTTCGTTACACCGTTTACTTTACTTGAGTAATATTTGGAGTATTCTAACTTCGTTACACCGTTTACTTTACTTGAGTAATATTTGGAGTACACATACTTTGTTAGACCGTTTACTTTACTTGAGTAACATTTGGACTACACTTACTTCTTTACTCGTATACAACGGAATACACTTACTTTGTTAGACCGTTTACTTTACTTGAGTAACATTTGGAGTACACTTACTTCGTTACACCGTTTACTTTACTTGAGTAACATTTGGAGTACATTTACTTCGTTACACCGTTTACTTTACTTGAGTAACATTTGGGAGTACACTTACTTCATTACTGGTATACAACGGAGTACACTTACTTCGTTACACCGTTTACTTTACATGAGTAACGTTTGGAGTACACTTACTCGTTACTGGTATACAACGGAGTACACTTACTTCGTTACATCGTGTACTTTACTTGAGAAACATTTGGAGTACACTTACTTCGTTACACCATTTACTTTACTTGAGTAATATTTGGACTACACTTACTTCTTTACACCGTTTACTTTACTTGAGTAATATTTGGAGTACACTTACTTCGTTACACCGTTTACTTTACTTGAGTAATATTTGGAGTACACTTACTTCGTTACACCGTTTACTTTACTTGAGTAATATTTGGAGTACACTTACTTCGTTACACCGTTTACTTTACTTGAGTAATATTTGGAGTACACATACTTCGTTACACCGTTTACTTTACTTGAGTAATATTTGGAGTACACTTACTTCGTTACACCGTTTACTTTACTTGAGTAATATTTGGAGTATTCTAACTTCGTTACACCGTTTACTTTACTTGAGTAATATTTGGAGTACACTTACTTCGTTACACCGTTTACTTTACTTGAGTAATATTTGGAGTATTCTAACTTCGTTACACCGTTTACTTTACTTGAGTAATATTTGGAGTACATTTACTTCGTTACACCGTTTACTTTACTTGAGAAATGGACAACAGTTTTCTAGATGAATTTGTGCTTGTAACGAAGTACGATACTTGTACAGATACTTGAATTGAGTATAACGACGTTCTGGTTTCGAGACCTATTTCAATATTTGTTGACATTGCCTTTCGAGAAACATACAATTTGTTTTCGTGTATTAAGAGAGCGTCTTGTATAAACTTCAAAGACGAAGACTGTATGACGCAGTGGCAATATTCGAAAACAAGAAGACGTATACTAAGTTTTTTGAGAGTCAACAATTATATATACTTTACTAGATGATCTGATTAAGTATCCATTATTTATATGTTACAAATGTCCAAAAAACAGGTGTATTTTATGATTGGCCGACTCATTACCATATATCTGCATGCATTTTTATCTACTATTATACGTAATTGATGCGGAACATTGCAGTGACATAAAGTGTTACTTTTGGTGTGATTGATTACAAACGGTTGATTCGGGAAAGTATATGTGCGGCCATTTCGTATTGATGACAAAGTATTTTTACATTTATTTGAAGTACAATTATTTACTTTAATCTGCATTTCCATAATTTTTAAATACCACTTTATTTCTGATTGGGTATTCATATGTAGAGAACAAACAAATGTAAGTGCATCTGTTCTGGTTCTAGAGGATACCTTGTTATGCACGTTACTCCTGATTTGGGGTTGGTGGCTCTTCCACGGTTTTGCCTTTCTGTTGATCCACCAATGCTCATTGTGTGTGTTGCCGTCTTCCAACCAGGCGCTATCTACGATGCTGCGATGATCATGACACCTTGTACTATTGATGTATAGGCATTCATATTAGTTTAAACTATTTCGAAATTGTTCCATGTATATGTAGTAAGCTTGTCCACTATAAGACGTACTCATTTATCATTAGAGACTAATATTATGTATAATATATAGTAAATAATGTAAACTTACCATGTGTATATATATATACCTGTATATATATATATGTGTGTGTGTGTGTGTGGGCCTGTGTGCGTGTGTACGTGTGTGCGGTTGTGTGCGTGTGTCGTATGTGCGTGTGAGCGTGTGTGCGTGTGTGCGTGTGCGCGTGTGTTCGTGTGTGCGTGTGTGCGTGCGTGTGTGTGTGCGTTTTTGCGTATGTGCGTGCGTGCGTGCGTGTGTGCGTGTGTGCGACCCTGGTTGTATTGGAAGTTAGAACAGTCACACCAGTGTGCGTGTGTGCGTGTGTGCGTGTGTGCGTGTGTGCGTGTGTGCGTGTGTGCGTGTGTGCGTGTGTGCGTGTGTGCGTGTGCGCGTGTGCGCGTGTGCGCGTGTGGATATAATAATTAATCTTCGGAACTTGTTACAACCGATGGGTCACCCTTACCTGTGTGAAACTGTGATTCGGAGGTTCCCGACACACGTACCTGATGTAAGAACCCACCGGCTGTTACTTTTCGTGACAACACCTTTCTTCTCTTTCGTCTTTCTGAAACTAGATTAAACTTAAATTATTACTTTATTATAATTACCTACACAAATATAAATCGTGTTTTTCAATACCGTTATGTCTACTAACGTGGCTATATGAAGACAATGAGATATGATGTATTTCGAACTACGTATTTATACATTTAATTGCCACAATATAGTTTGCAAATATACAATAAAGCTATACCATAAAAGCATATTTACTGAGTTCACGATAACTATAATGAATGGTGTTCAAATTTTTAACCCAGCCAACCTTCCGTGTCTTGGAAACCATTACACCAGGTGAATCTTGGTAATATTTAATACAAACAATTCATTCACCGCACACACATAGGTTCGTTTATCAGTGCCGCTGGTGTATTTTGTTAATGTATTTAGTGACAAATGTAGAAATTACCTATTTACATAATTGTCATAATTAATATTGTCATAACATTAAATGTAAATAGTGTTATAACAATGGATTACACTAATCTGAAAATAAAATATTATATTTATGACCTTACCTCAAAGACACTGTGTTACTCTGACGTCCTCGTAGTCAGGTGACGGTTGTGTCATACCGGCATTGTTTGACGTCATCCTCTGTGTGTGACGTAAGTGAACAGCCTTATCTGTTGTCTGGTGCCACTCAGGGGAGGTTGCATGTCGTCAATTGCTGATGTTTCTCTCTTGCCGCGCCGCGTAGATGTGTGTAGACTCTACGTCGTATGCCGGAGTACAAGTGCACGAGCAGTCTGTTACCTTTTATTTACTACAAACTACCCACATCCCTCTACATGATGACACATTATGCATTGTGTAACGCAAATTAATATGCAAACACCCAACAAACACCATATGTTCAATAATATATATCTTACTACCTGCTTGAATGGCTTTGTGTAGCACTTTAATGCCGGAAACATAGTTCGCTGTTGTGAAAAGAACGCTTCGATTTGCTCCGTTCGGTTGAACTGCAGTAACTCTGAAAGAAAACACGCCAATACGCTGTCATCAATAAGATAATGACCATTAAAAATAATACTGTATACACACACACACACACACACACACACACACACACACACACACACACACACACACACACACACACACACACACACACACACACACACACACACACACACACACACACATATATATATATATATATATATATATACATATATATATATATATATATACATTGCCACTAAAGATATATATATGTATATATATATATATATATATCTTTAATGACAATGTTCATCATGCGGGACACAAAATGGTAAATCGAATTCACTTCACGGCCCTTCTATTACATTCATTATAACGAGCATTTTTCGTAGTAGAAACACTACAGTACATACGTGTGTTTACCATGATTTATGACGCCACTGTAATCGCATGCCATTTACCTATACAACAAACCATTATATAATTCATAGCCTGCATATCCGTAGCAGACAGCATAGAGGGTATTGCGACATGTATTAAATGTTAGTGTTTGCTATGTACATTACCCGCCATTGTTTTCCAAGATGTAAAGCACACTGTCGTGAATTGCTATTCCAATCGGCTTTGAACGTGTTTTGCTGATTAGTCTTCTGTTACCGCCCAAGTAGTCTGAACGTTCTACGCGCATATAATCTGCAGCAACCAGTTAATATTAAGAAAAGTTAAACTTTTAATTGTGTTAACCAGTACCTACAATATATAGTAAACAATGGCTAGTTGAATTCTTCATGAATTGTGACTGGTATAATTTGTAGATTTGCTTATCCAGTTAGTGAAGTTGTCTTGACAGTTAGTCATATAAAAATGCAGGCGTTTTGGGGTGCGCGGTTCTTGTTCTTTTAACTGAACATATATGAACTTTTGACAGGAAGAACAGCACCTGTTGACAGCTTGGACCTGGAAAAACACAAATAGTGGAACAAATGCAACATCTTTGCAATCACTTCGGCACAGAATCTTAATTGTTGATAATCTTTATGAATACATTTTACTCTGAATGCCAAAGCGTACTGCCAGTTGGTATCATGTGATACATTATATACAACTGCATAATAAATCTTATTCGCGACAGGGGTAAGAGGTCGGGTGAATACGAATATGTGAACATCGTTATATCTTCTGTTTGCGAATCCTTAAGTAGTTAAACAAAGACAACATGTATATAACAATTAAATTACAAGATTAGAATTCGTACGGCCATCAGTGTGACTGTTCTAATTTCCAATACAACCAGGGTCGCCGCTGCTGCTAATTCGTGCAGCCACTGGTGTGACTGTTCTGACTTCCAATACAACCAGGATCGCCGCTGCTGCTAATTCGTACGGCCACCAATGTGACTGTTCTAACTTCCAATACAACCAGGGCCGTCGCTGCTGCTAATTCGCGCGGCCATCAGTGTGACTGTTCTAACTTCCAATACAACCAGGGTCACAGCTGCTGCTAATTCGTGCAGCCACTGGTGTGACTGTTCTAACTTCCAATACAACCAGGGTCGCCGCTGCTGCTAATTCGCGCGGCCACTAGTGTGATTATTCTAACTTCCATTACAACCAGGGTCGCCGCTGCTGCTAATTCGTGCAGCCACTGGTCTGACTGTTCTAACTTACAATGCAACCAGGGTCGCCGCTACTGCTAATTCGTACGGCCACCAATGTGACTGTTCTAACTTCCAATACAACCAGGGCCGCCGCTGCTGCTAATTCGCGCGGTCATCAGTGTGACTGTTCTAACTTCCAATACAACCAGGGTCGCCGCTGCTGCTAATGTTATGTGTCAGGTCACATGATGTAAGCGCCCTTTGGAATGTTAATCTAGTATATTGTGGTACGTAGTGATAAATAAGAAACGGTCACATACCATAAGCACCCCACCAAATCATGTTGGTGCTGTAGTCGATGTCTACGGGGATGGGCATATTCATCAGTGTTGACGCAATCACTGTATGTCCAAGTCCATCCATCCCGACTTTGTGTATACCAGTTGTTTCAAATGTTGCATAAAACAGCAGCCTAAAATGTATCTCAATTTGTTTATTACAATAACGTGGAACATCATGAAGATTTTGTGGGTCTAGAGGAATCATATAAAACCACTGCATGCACGCATACAACACTTTAGCCTACTGAAAATGTACACGTTTGCGCGCGAGTGAACATTCAGTTTTTATGTTCTCCGATCCTTATAGAATGTAATTGCGAAAAAAATGAAATGGTTTTGTTTTAAAATGATCTTGGTCATCTACTCAGCATGTCACTCCAGATCAACCAAACTATACCATTGTATGATAACATGATTTGAAATTGATAAAGCCTGTACAATGGTGTAAGAATCGCAACAGAAAACTAGGACTAAAACATATTAAACAAAGCTAACCTGTCTCCATTTATAATGGAACTCTCACGCATGTTTTAGGCATGCTTTTTTCATACTCAAATTACTGATCACATGGACGTACACGACACTTGATCGTGTTATCAGATTGACCGATGATCGTACGTTATTGTTCGGTACGGGGCATAATGACCATCCGATAACATTGCCCCCTCAAGTGATTGAGGGGGCAATGAGGAAAGAGAGGGTGTTTATGGGCGATTCGATTATGAGAAAGACAGATAAGACTCTAAGCGAGGGGGAGGACGTCGTTGTTTGTCTACCGGGGGCTAGGATAGAACATGTAACTGAAAGGGTAGAGAAGGTACTGGGGCATGGCAAGGGAGGGTCTATACTAGTACATGTAGGGACAAATAACGCAGAGAGGGAGGGAACAACTGGGATAGTTCAGAAGTACAGACAGTTAGTGAAGAAGTTAAAGAAGACAAGAGTAGAACAGATTATCCTCTCAGGAATTTTGCCAGTAATGGGAGGAAGGGGGCCGACATATAGAAACTGCAAGAGGATGGCGATCAACGCACTAGTTGAGAGCAGATGTGTAAAGAAGAGGGGGTGGGATTCGTAGATTTATGGGGATACTTTGTTGGGAGGGAAGATATGTACATGAGAGATGGCCTTCATCTAAGTGGAAAGGGGACAGCAGTTTTCTCAGAGAACTTGCTGCAATCTGTTGACAGTGGGACAGGCTGCATCTATTTAAACTAGATTCGCAGGGGGGATTCACAGAGAAGCCTGAAACTGGAGGCATAGATAAAGACAGCAGAAATAAATCGGCAAAGAACAGCCTGGAAAACTGTTCTGAATCAGGATATAAATGCATTTGTTTAAATGCAAGGAGCATAGTAAACAAAAGAAGTGAACTAAACATTATGGTAGAAGATATTGACCCTCACATAATAGGTATAACCGAATCGTGGGCCACCACTGATATATCAGATGCCGAATTGGGACTAACAGGATATGTAATGTTTAGGAAAGACAGAATAGGAAGAAAGGGAGGTGGAGTTATTTTATACATTAAAGAATCTATCCAGGCTTATGAAATAAAATTAGAAAGAGAAGAAGATTGCGAAGAAGCTGTTTGGTGTAACATAGTTACAGGAAACTCAACGTTAACAGTTGGGTTAGTTTATCGAAGTCCAAACATAAGCATAGAAGAGAATGAAAAAATACAAAACGCTATAAGGGAAGTAAGCAAACGGAACTGTATTATTATGGGGGACTTTAACCATGGGCATAAACAATGGAAATCTCTACAGAGTATGGGGAGTGAGGACCACAAGTTTTTAGTTTTAATACAAGATAGTTTCCTTTCTCAACATGTGCTAGAACCAACCAGGGGAGAGAATGTGTTTGACATAGTTTTGTCCTCACAGAAAGAATTAGTTGACAATGTCAAGATATGTGAGCCACTGGGGAGTAGTGATCACAACCAGATACATTTTACCATCAAAGTAAAATCAGAAAGGAATAGTAAAAAGCAGTATAGGAGAAATTTCCACAAAGGAAGGTATAAGGACATGAGGAAATATTTAGCAAAGATAGACTGGAATAACACACTGAAGAATAAGACAGCAACCGAATGCTGGAATATCTTAAATAGTGAAATTAAGTGCATAGTCGATAAATTTGTACCTTTCAAAAAACAAGGGAAACGGTCTAAAAAGAAGCACTTATCGAAAGAAGCCATTAGAAAAATTAAGTATAAACAAATGATGTGGAAGTCATATAGATGTACTGGAAATGATGAAGACTACAACATTTATAAAGAAGCACTTAATCAAGCTACAGCTGAAATTAGAAATTCAAAGAGAAGCTATGAAAAAAAATTAGCTAGTAATATAAAACATGACAGTAAGAGTTTTTATGCGTATATTCGAAGCAAACAGAAAGTTCAGGATAAGGTCGGTCCTCTAGAAGATAGTGCTGGAAATACAATATCAGAGGGATTCTTAATGGCAGAAGACCTGAATGAGTATTTTAGTTCAGTGTTTACCAGGGAAGATATTAGTTCACTGCCAGTACCAGAGGCTAAGTTCAAGGGGGCAGATTCAGACTATTTAGGACAGTTAGTTGTAACCTCGGAAATGGTAGCTAAGAAAATAAGGGCTATGAAGGATAATAAATCACCTGGAGTGGACGGGATTCCGCCCAAACTACTATTGGAAATTGTAGAACAAATTAGCGTACCGCTTGCAACAGTTTTCAATTTGTCATTAGAAGAGGGAGTGGTTCCTTTAGAATGGAAAGAGGCAAACATTATACCGTTATTTAAAAAAGGTTCGAGAAACAAGTCAGAGAACTATAGACCAGTGAGTTTAACATCAGTGATTTGCAAATTATTAGAAAGACTAATTAAAGATCACATGGTGGATTTTCTTGTTAAACATAACTTGATAAACCCATCTCAACATGGGTTTTTAAAAGCGAGGTCATGCTTAACAAATATGTTATGTTTTTTGGAAGACATCACTAGGTGGGTAGATGAGGGATCACCAGTAGATATCATCTATTTAGATTTTCAAAAAGCTTTCCACAAAGTACCACATCAAAGATTACTCCTTAAGCTAAAGGCCCATGGCATAGGAAATGGTATAATAAACTGGATAGAAAAATGGCTGAATGACAGAAGACAACGTGTAGTAGTTGATGGGGAGGCTTCAAACTGGAAATCGGTATTGAGTGGGGTACCACAGGGATCAGTACTAGGACCTATATTATTCTTAATATATATCAACGATTTGGACGATGATATAACAAGCAAGGTGTTAAAATTTGCGGATGATACAAAAGTGTTTAGAAGGATTAAAAGTGATGGAGACAGACAGCATTTACAAGATGATCTTGATAGGTTGATCAAATGGTCTGAAAAGTGGCAAATGCTGTTCAATTTTGGGAAATGTAAATGCCTCCACACAGGTCATGGGAATGAAGAGGTAAAATATAAAATGGGGGGTACTGTTCTAAGTACTACTGTAAAAGAAAAGGACTTAGGGTTAACCATTAGTGCTGATATGAAGGTGTCAGAGCAGTGCGGAATTGCAGCTTCAAAGGGAAATCAAATCCTTGGATTAATTAGGCGAAATATAGAGTATAAGAAAAAAGAATTAATAGTACCGCTGTACAAAACAATAGTGAGGCCTCATTTAGAATATTGTATACAAGCATGGAGGCCATATCGCAAGAAGGACATAGATATGCTAGAAAGAGTACAGAGGAGAGCGACTAAAATTATACCAAATCTGAGGGATCTTAGTTACGAAATACGCCTAAAAGAATGTGGTTTAACAACACTAGAGACCAGGAGATGGAGAGGAGATCACATAGAAGTGTTTAAAATATTGAATGGTTATGAAAATATTGATAGAAACATTTTTTTCTCAGTTAAGAAAGATAAAAGGACCAGAGGACATGAAGCTACATTAGTAAAGGAGCAGTGTAGATTAGATATAAGAAAGTTCTCATTCTCACAAAGGACTGTAAATGAATGGAACAGATTATCTCCTGATTGTGTTGGTGCTAGTAACGTGAATATGTTTAAAAATAAAATCGACACACACCTTAAAAGGGCGGGATACATGTAGATAAACACTATTGGACTCTCGATAAGCCAAAAGGCTTCCTTGTCCACCTGCCATCCAGAGTAATTTTCTGGATGGCAATATTGTTAAATCTTGTTAAACACTATAAAACGTGGTATTTTTAAAGTAACTACTGCTTGTAGTAAGTGTTTGAGCACAATTTAAATGTTGTTTCTTTGATGACGTTTCAACTTTAGATATACGTTTTGGCAAATACAAAGTTTGCATTGCGTGCTACATTGTTAAATGTGCCGACGTATGAACTGCATTTTAGATACTGCACATTGATAACTCGAGACACACGGACTAATGCATCATGGCAAATGTTCGAACTATACGCTGGTGGGCAAGAGGATCAACTGTGTATCACATACAAATCAGGCAATCCACCAATGTTACACAGTACACATGTTTTCCATATGGAGCGTACTGACACAGTGGATAGAACATCGGACTCTCAATCAAGAGAACCCGGATGCGTATCCTGTGCTGCCGTGTCAAATCGTAGGCAAGTTCGTTCACATTATGTTGTTCCAGTTCACTCAGCTGTGTGAATGAAAACCTGGCTATAAACGATGGTGGATATTTGTGAACGAATAACTGTCGCGCATTAATTGCAGCATGGCTGAAAGTTTCCCAGATAAGTCGTGATGGTGTTCGATTGAACAGGCCTGCCAGGGAGTAAAAGGTACAGCGCTTTCAGCAGTCCTAAGGACTAGATACTTTTATGTTTTGTAAATTTACGTTTACGTTTTACGTTTACCTTTTTTACATTGTTGCCTATCTCAAAAGTACATATTTGTTACAGGACACATTGTACAAATTCATGAAACGCAAATGATACCTCTGGTTCAGATCCAATACCAAGCCTTGTGGTATGCCTTCACAGTTGACGAGTGTTCTTTGCTTAGTGCCATCAACATTGAAGACTTCAATTGTGTTGCCGACGGTTCCTGACATGTACAGTTTGCTTGCATCTGGGTCAATAGCAAGCCCGCGTGACCCTTCGCCTGCGGAGGTGCCAACAGAAAGGTAATACATATTTCTGTCTTCTAGTAAAACAGTACCAATATTGTTAGCCTCCAGACAGTCGTTGATAAATGTGTGTGCGCGCGCGCGTGTGTGTGTGTGTGTGTTCGTGAGTGTGCCTGTGCCCGTGCACGTGTGTACGTTTTCGACCACTCTCAGATAAACACCGATTCCTGTAAAGGGTTTTTCATAAGCATAACGAGTAAATAAAAAACGAGACCGGGTAAATTATAATATTTCACAATCCTGGCTAAGAGCCTGGGGCCGGTTTCATGAAGCGGCTAAGAACGTTCTTAACGCTAAGATGATTATCTTACTAAATGACGTGATTTTTTAAATATTTGTGAAGATAGAAAGTGAGGTTATCTCATTGTTTTCATTACGTAGTTACTTGCAAAAAGCATTACTAGGTGAATGTAATCCCTGTCAGCGTTGTGTAATTATGCTCAACTAGTGTACGTATAAGTGCCATAATTTTGTCTCACCAAATTGGAAGATCATAGGTCATTGGTCTAACGAAGCGAATGAACGTAGAATGACATATACCCTCTGGGTGAGATACTACTAAAATGTCCTCAAAGTGATATACACGCTTAATGTATATGTAGCGCTATATACGCCTATTGCCACTACCAAGCAAAGAGGTGGCCGATCGACATGCGGACCTTCCAGCGGGTGGGTACATAATACGATAAATGTGCTGCCGTATCTAGCCTTTGGCAAGTACGTTGCTTCAGTTCATTCAGTTGTATGACTGAGTACCTGGTTATAGACAGTGACAAATATTTGTGTAAGAATATTCTTCGCGCATCAGTTGCAGCGTGATTGAACTTGCCTATTTTGATGATAAAGGTTCTGCTGGAGCCACCAAGTGTTACCCGACTGATATTGCCTTTGTCGTTCCAGTACACGTATCCGTGATCTTCGTCCACGGCGATAGAGAGTATCGTATCTACAAACAAATAATACGCTTGGTTTAAACGCAATAGTGCTTAACATATAGAAAACGTTACGTGGTATTATTGAAAATAGAGATATGTTGTTAAAGTGGGAAATCATCTTTTGAGCCTCTATGCATATAGAATAGTTAATAAAAAATTAACCATTACATAAAAAACAATCAATAATAGTAAGCCAACAGTTTACTAGAATAATCTGGTTGAAAACAAATCATTTTAATAGACGGACAACGTCATTGTGATAGAAAACCTGACGTCACAAATGACTACTAGTCCCAGTTCGCCAGTTGCCAAGTTCAGATTATTATTCTAGATTGGTTCGCCGAATTTATTTTGTCGGTGAAACTACTAAACATTATATGGCCGCGTGGGGCATTGTATGACATTTTAACAGTGTGTGATTCTGACACGAAGTGTATACGAGAATCTAACATATGTGCTGACATTTTTGTATACATGTCGAGGAAACAGGTATATTCGACGGGTCACCGTACCGTCAAGGTCAAGATAGCTCTAAGCATCGAGGGCTTGTATCAATATGGCAGACGTCGGGAACTGTTAGGTTTCATTATAATAAATTATAGGCTTAAACAGACACAATTGCATTTTGTTCCCCACAAATAAAATCGTCCTCGCTTATGTTGTTGTCGCCAATGACAACATTGTTAAACTGAAAATTGCCACACTTAATGGGCAAATACAGATACGTAATCGGTTATAATTTTCCCACCAAACAAGTCTAAATATTCAGTTATTCAGTTCTATGTCAGTGTTACGGGTCGACACAGGATGAAGCTACGATCAAAACCAAGAAAATGGATATATCGCGGTTTGTGCTGAAACCCTTCACACTATATATATATATATATATGTGTGTGTGTGTGTGTGTGTGTGTGAGTGTGTGTTTGTGTATGTGTGTGTGTGTGTGTGTGCGCGTGTGTGTGCGTGTGTGTGCGTGTGTGTGCGTGTGTGTGTTTGTGTGTGTGTATGTATAAAATTATATATGTGTGTATGTGCGTGTGCGTGTGTGTGTGTGAGAGTGGGTTTGCGTATGTTTGAGTGTGTGTGAATGCTAACGTGTGTATATAAACTAAAATCAAGCATATTCACATTGGTTTTCAATAAAGAAATATACAGTTGTATATTGTTACTTACTTCCACCTGTGACGAGGTCTGTCGTTTCACCATAACTCGGATAAGTTGAAGACGGGTCCCGCTGAGCAATCATTATCTTGTAATGTAGAGAAATAACCAGACTTCCAGGGCAGAAACCACCACCAGCTGATAAAAAATAGTTACAATATTGACATTCATTCACTGGTAATTGCAACGTATACAAACGTAATCAAACAATCTGAAAATGTTTCCTAATGATAAAATAGAAGGCAGCTATGTAGCTGCAACGCCATTAGAACATGATAAAGTTGGTATTAAAACCTTTTTAATAGTTTATTAAGCAGGTGTGGTGCTAGCACGGTTTATACTCGTGGTCAGGTGCACGAGTACTCGTTTTCTGCTAACTCAGGTTATATGACTGTCACGAGTTCAGCTGCGCCTACTAACAGGCAGCTGACGACACAGCCGCACGTTTGGCGCCAGTGCCACACTTCGAACTATGCATGAACGGTACGGTACACGCTTGCTCGGACAAAGTATTAATCTGTTCGATACCACGCGGTCGGACAACGCGATGGTTTCGTAAGGGGAACTCGAAGAGCGAACTTGGAGCGCCCAGGATATCCCCAGGTGTACGTGTCAATCTACATCGTTATCACCCTGAAAATGGACCCCGTGCAGATGGAGACGGAGAATTAGGTGCGCCAGTGGGGCGTCGAACAGAAGATCACCGGCAAGACGGTGCAGCTGCCCATCAGGGAGGGGTTCAGCTCGATGGAAGCGCTGCTGCTGGTGGACAGTGAAGATCTGTCACACACTAAGATATTTCGTGGCCAGCAGAAACTGCTCCTGAAAGCGATTCTGCCACTGCAGCCGCAATAGTCATTGACAGGGGCGACGCGGTGGTGCCACGAGCCGACGATTGCAATCCGTCGCGGTTTGTTAACTCGGCATCGGGTCAATGGTAAATGGTTGCCTCGGCAGCTTTGCCAAATTTATTTAGTTGCGTCTGCGGGAAACTATGATCGCGTCGGCGGTGAATTTGGTTGCATCGGCGGCATTTTCTGAAAAAAATTCTACACAATATCATATATACACACAACACACACAAGTGTGTATACAATGTTTGAAGGGTGTATACACGAAGTCAGTGACTTTTATGTAAGTTTACCCCTGACAATCATATTAAGTTATAAATGTTAGGTTTCCCACACGTATACTTTTTCCCTTGTCACACACTATAATCAATAAATATTGGGCACCTTCTCAATGTATATATTGTGATGCACGATATGCAGGTTATCATATATTAGATAGCTTGATTCAATAGGTTAACAGTTACATTTTCACAGTAAGATATTTGTGAATTTTTTGTATTTAGATTTTTTCGCAACCGCACTCGATCGATCTCATTGTGGAATGAACGCGGAGCCGTTCTAAATCATGATTAGCTCTCAACGAGTACGACATTTTTCGCCTAACAAATAGACGTTGAATATTTGATGGTAAAGAGCAAGCGTAAGCTTTGTATATAAATAATAACGTTTTTCATTTCTATAATGTCGAGATATTTTAAGACACGTAATTGTTGAAAAAATGCTCTTGAAAAAGTGAATGCGGAATTGTAGAGTAAAAGGTGTAACGCCTTTATGTATTTTGACCTCCTGAACCTAAAACATGAGTGTTACCAAGCTGGATTTTGGTCCCATCATCCCCAAAATGGCGATTAAAAATGGCCACAACCCTTCACAATATCTGTCGTATCTCGGTTCCTAAGCCATGAAGCAGGTCAATTTTGGTGGTTATTCCCACATTTTAAAGGTCGGTGAATTCACATATCACAGGTTTCAGTTACGTGCAAATTAATATCCTAAGGAAAGTTTTCCTAGCAGTAAAAAATATAGTGCGCAAGTTTGGCTATAACTCAGAATTTGCAGCTGTGATGCAACATGGGTTGGGATGTTCTCCGTCGTGTGGCAACTGCAGATGATCGGGATGCACGAACACAACTCACTTGACATACGACGAAGACGATGATGACAATATCAGTGGCTGAACATATTTAATCAGTATGCAAGGTGACAGTGTAAATGTTTAGTAAACGAATGTTGCATTACAGCAGTAAATTCTGAGTTAACTCCAAACATGTGCATTATATATTTTTCTGCTAGGGAGACTTTCATTGGGATATTTAGTAATAAAGCTATATATGCGATAATTAAATAATGTTTTTTTTTTAATTTGAGAGAATTGTGGCAGCAATTAAATAGGTCTATAGTTAGTACAGGCATACTTATCCCCAGACTTGAAAAGTGGGACAAGTTTTGCAATTTTCATTTTTCCGAGAATATTCCAGTGCTGAAAGACAGGTTATAAATACAAGTAATAGGTTTTGCAGTAAAATTAATAACCTTTTTGATCAAACTCATACATGTATCTTCATAATTATTTAATGTTTTACTTTCCCATAGTTTTACAACTCCAATTACCTCCTCTTTATTAACTGGAGTTAAAAATCAATTATTAAAGTCATAAATTGAAACATTTGCAGGTACTGTTATATCCTTTCGTAATGGATGTAATGGAGTAAAAAAAATTTGAACATATCATCCGTAACATTTTTAGTATTAGTAGTTATATCATTATTAACAAGATGGTCGGGGAAGTGGTTCCCTGAATGAGTTGTTCCCATTACATATTTTAATATTTTCCAAGTTCCAGCAATATCACTTCTTTTCTCTTCAAGAAAACTGTTAAAATACTGTTTTGAGCAGATCTTAGAATAGTAGTTAATTTATTTTTATATATTTTACATCCGGTTTCGGAATTAATTGATCTATATGATAAAACTGTTTTTAATGATTTGTTTTTCTTTACACATGCATTCTTCAGTCATTTAGTAAACCATACGTTTTTTAAATTCGACTTAGCTACTTTAGGCTGGCTTTACTACCAACACTAACATAATAACTCGTAAGCAAATTGATCATGTTTATTGCTGCTCTCCTTAATCGTCATACGCTAGATGCTTATCTGATCGCCTGTGAATAGGTAGTTGCTTTGATGAGTCGCTAGCTGTAGTATCGTGGCAAGTGAGTTGGCCAAATGCGGAATAAAGGTATAACAGAGCTATAATTATTAAATGCACATTATCCTGCAGGAGGGCTGGTCTGCATTGATAAACACTCTATGGTCAAACACGGTGTGCTTGTTGCAATGGTGCAAATTAACTTAAACACATTGTTTTAAACTAATTAACAACATGTTTAACATGTACTTACATTTTTATTTCTATAAATGTGAGATTTATCTTCCACAACGCGAAGTTCGCAGAACATGTAAATACGCGTATATTTTGTGAAGTTTACATAGATTTGAAAATTTGTTTCGCGACATTATGCGTATTTTTATTATTGCGACAATTATAAATTTATGTATTTTAAAATTGACTCAGTATATTCCATGTTACATAACAGCTCCATCTCAGTCGCTAGATTTATATATATATGTCATCAGCATGACCATGCAGGCAAGTGCACACACGCGCACTACCTAATGTACGTGTTAACTTTATGTCTCAGGAAAAATCATTGTTTTATTGAGAGTGCAACTTGTTTTTATTTTGATGTACTCCACCCGAATATAACGTACGTCTTACAAATATATTTGTAGTCACGTCTGTCAGACGGACGGACTGACGGACGGACGGACGGACGGACGGACGGACTGACAGACTGACAGACTGACAGACTGACTGACGGACGGACGGACGGACGGACGGACGGACGGACGGACGGACGGACTGACTGACTGACTGACGGACGGACGGACGGACGGACGGACGGACGGACGGACGGATGGACGGACCGACGGACCGACGGACCGACCGACCGACCGACGGACGGACGGACGGTCAGACATTTAAACATACAGGAGCATAGCATCTATTATATATTAACCAAAAGCCCATTTCAAATCACAAATCTATAGCGTGCCATTGATTTCAGCGTCACTGCACGGTAAGGTACAGCTTCCGAGATTGGGAATTTCGCTATCGCTTAATCAAATGCTTCCGACAATTTTAGCGCTGTTTCAAGCAATTCTGAAAATCAGTACTTTTATTACTCATAAAAGGAAGAAGTTGATTTCCGTAGTGGAACATTTTTATTTCAAAGCGATATACTTTTCCTGTCTTACGAATTCTACTGGAAAGCAGCTTTATCATCTCTAAATGGCTGCGTCAACTTCGAGCAGTAAACGAACTTTCAATAATGCAGCGACGTAAGCAATTCCACCAATGTGACAATTTCCAATTCTTAGCGCGGGAATTATGGACCAGCTGGAAAACGGTTGAAGTTGGGGAGATGGTACGATTACGACTTTATACTGGTGATGAAAAGTATGCAGATATATATGTATATATATATATAATATATATATATATATCTGCATATCTGCATACTTTTCATATATATATATATATATATAGTATATATATGTATATATATATATATGTATATATATATATAGTGTTTCACAGATGCTGATTACTGCAATATTAATATTTGAAAGTGAACTTCAATGGCTTCCATACTGACGTAACCGAAAATGGCACTGGTATTATGCTAGTGCGCGCATAATATATCATATCACACGACGTTGCAATTTCATACAATGTGTTTAATAAATAATTCGTATTCGTACGGACTGACTGACTGACTGACTGACTGACTGACTGACTGACTGACTGACGGACGGACGGACGGACGGATGGACGGACCGACGGACCGACGGAATTCGTATTGCATGCATCTGGTACGGAAAAGCAGGACAACAAAGAAAAGTTCGTAGTCGCTGGAAACTCTTGGCGATCCACTCATAATGGCTTGGCGAACAAATTTTGGGAGGCGACCCAGGGGTTAAGAACGGCTGCCTCATTGTGAGTGCACATTATTTAAATTGAGTGTAGTCCACCCAAGTAAACTATGTTACCGATGCCTGTACAGATTGTGTCGCACATATGGGGGGATAACTGTTCCTATTATATATTGTTTATTGTTAGTGTATAGCAAATATGTTAATCCTGCAATGTTGTTATCACTGATTATAAATGTGCATACACATATAAAAACAATAGCAATACGGGGTACACTTCAATATGCCTTTTCAGACGATTATGTGCCCGCACACTATTGACAAGTTTGAAACGTGTATTTATTTCTATGTTCGAAACATAACCGTCGATATCTAGGAAACATTCATATAACAAACGAATGGTAGGGTCAACTAATTCCTACTAATGGCTCTCATTAATAACTAATCACTTTTTTTCTAGACAAATTGGCTCCATTAGCTACAAAGCTTAATTTATGACGATAGAGGCAATATATCGACATTACTAGCAAGCATGCCAATCCCGGTATGGCGCTCAATATAGACATATGCAGAAAACGTTGTCAACGAAAGTATTCTATTGAACGTTTGTCATGACGTCAATTGTATTTGAACATTTATTTCGCAACAATTATTGTCAATTACGTAAAAAATCCCCAAGTGATCATCTTTTCTCGGAACACTCGCAGAAAATACGCTGCGTTTCATTGACAATCGATTTATATCAGATTAACGTCCGTTCAGCATCCTAAAACAAATATAATTCGTATATACGTTTTGAATTTCGAGAAAAAAAACAATGAAGGCGTTTTTTTTTCTATCGAGGGATCTGCTATGGATTCTTGAAAGTTTGGCGCCAGACTTACAGAGATTCATCTACGGTTAGTTTTAAGCGCCGCTCAAACTATTGACTTCTTCAACTCCTGCAATCGCTGACATCTACAACTTTCCAGTTGTCAGTGTGAGCGCTCTTGATTGTTGGGTTCAACTTCTAGAACAGGTGTTGTATCAAATTCGAAAAATGAATCTGCTCCAATATTTGCCCATTGTCCGAGCGCTAACCACAACTCTACGTCACGCACAGTTGACAGTGTGAGCGTACATAAATGTTGGGTACAACTTCTACAACAGTACGTAAAACGTACTACTTCGACCAGTCAATCAGTGCAATCACCATCCGACATGGCAGAATGGGACTGAACAAAAGAAGAAGAGCTAATTGAAATGTGGCGGGCGTCCCCCATACTATATGCAACGACAGCAAAGTCCTATACAAGCAATTAAACTATTAAAATTAATAATTATGCGGTTGTTTTGCAGATAGCAAAACATTTTAACACATCCCGTAAACTGTTTTAATCGACACAAAATTCCTGCAGTCTGCAGACGCAGCGGCAGTTTAGTATTTACGATTATTCTATTCACTAAGGAAATGTTATCAGCCGTGAGAGACGTAGAGTGGGTTCAGATGTATTCCTGGTTCACAAACACAACCACAGAGTTCTACTTTTAAAATGTATATATGTGATATGTGCCATTAGAGACCTCAAGGGATTCAATTGTATTTTTGGTTCACAGTGTTATATTTTCAAAATATTTCAGTCAATAATTTCCATATCAGAATTTCTAAAGTTTGTTTTCAAACATTGGGTTCGTTATGTTTTCCGTACAGGTACTAAAACACTCGCCAAATGGCATAAGCTCGTATGGCCGAGTGGTTATATTACTATATTCAGTGACTACTGCTATTTTGATCGTGGGTTCGAATCCCAGAGTACTTCTTTTGTAATGTTTCATTTATCCGACTTTTTAAAAATAAATAAATATATATATATACTGTTAATTTTTTAAAAGACACAATTAGCAATATGTCTAGTACTACCGTAATCACCACCAAACTACCATCGCCATTTGTCACTGGTAAACAGCAAATGCGTGAAGAGTCTTATATCTCGAACAAATCCAACGTATTCCAAATATTCTTGCACGTACAGCAAGGTAGACTTTGGCTGCTTTGATTTCCGCTAACACTACGACCTAGCTAAGGAGTTAAACTGACTTCCGCTTTCAAATCGAATCCCACTAATTTCAGCCCTCTACTTTCACAACATGCACTCTGTCTTACTTGTGGCCTGAGTCTCTCGTGTGTGGTATATACCCACGAGCTCGGGTCATCTCAACTTGTACAACATCTTAACCTGGCAAAGTGCGGGCTGCCTCCAAATGAGCCTAAAATATGTAACTAAACCACTGTCAGCTCTATGGCGTAGATGGAATGCTCCAAATCAATTGCCAGATGTTGTCCTCAGCACTCATACAACACTAACATAATAACTCGTAAACAAATTGATTATGTTTATTGCTGCTCTCCTTAATCGTCACACGCTAGATGCTTCTCTAGATGCTTCTCTAGATGCTTCTCTAGATGCTTCTCTAGATGCTTCTCTAGATGCTTCTCTTCTCTGTGAATAGGTAGTTGCTTTGATGTGTCGCTCGCAGTAGTGTCATGGCAAGCGAGTTGGCCAAATACGGAATAGAGATATAATAGAGCTGTAATTATGATGCAGATTACTCTGTAGAGGTCTGGTCTGCATTGATAAACAATATACTCTATTGTCAAACACTGTGTCCTTGTTGCAATGGGGAATATTAACTGTTTTAACAATTTTGTTTAACTAACTAGCAAAATGTTTAACGTGCACTTACATTTGTATTTATGTAAACGTGAGATTTATCTTCCACAACGCGAAGTTCGCAGAACATCGTCAATGTAAATACGCGTACTTTTTACGAAGCTTACAGGAATCTGAACTCAAAGTCGCAAAATACAAGGATTATTAGACAAAATCGTCAAAAAGGACGCTCAAGAATTACTGTTATAGCAAGGTACCGCCGAAGTTTTGGGGTGGGAATGCAATGTCAGAAAAATAAATCTTACGTTGTTTAAGACAGGTCGCTATATTTTCAGATGATATAAAGTGTCAGACGGTCCAAACCACATACGCATTTGTTGACGTAATATTATTGCCGTGTATCTCTCATTACCATCGACACAATTGTGCAACGTCCACTAGACTTAGAGCGTGGTGTTCTAAGCTTCGGCCTAAGCAAACGTTTTTGACTATATCACCACGGCTTGCCGTTGCATAACACATTATGTTTGACGGGATCCACTAGAAGGACGTTGAGTACACGTCGTCTCATATATTATCAATGCGTTCTCCAGGGAGCGACAGTCGTGTTGCCGTATACAGGCCGAAATTTGTGCCATGGCGAAACCCATTCGAACGACTTTGATGACCCATCGACTCATACATAAACAAAAAGTTATCCAGGGATCACCGATCGCGTTACCCCGTCTAAGCCTTAATGGCACATTGACTGCAACATCTCGTTGGTAATTGACATTGTATGTTATATGTTCTATCGCAAGCTCCATCTGTTTTGTACGACACATTATGAAATAGTTTATTTCCAATTATGTACAACCGAGGAACTACATCTAAATAAACAGAGAGAAGAAAATGCAGATAGACATATACACAGACACAGAGACAAAAGGGACGCACTCTTTCTCTGTGTTTCACACCAATAGGCACACACATGCACACATATATGGGAACACACGTACATGGGAACACACAGACGCACAGACACACATACGCACAGACACACAGACACACGCGCGCGCGCACACACACACACACACACACATACACGGAAGAGGGATGGGAAAGGATAAGGAGAGAGAAAGAGAGAGAATGAGAGAGCGTATGAGAGAGAGAGAGAGAGAGAGAGAGAGAGAAAGAGAGAGAGAGACAGACGGACGGACGGACGGACAGACAGACAGACAGACAGACAGACAGACAGACAGACAGACATACAGACAGACAGACAGACCGACAGTGAGACAGAGTGAGAGAGAGAGAGATAGAAAGAAAGAGAGAGAGAGAGAGAGAGAGAGACAGACAGACAGACAGACAGACAAACGGAAAGTTACATCACAGCTCCATCTCAGTCGATAGAGAGAGAGAGCGAGAGAGAGAGAGAGAGAGAGAGAGAGAGAGAGAGAGAGAGAGAGAGAGAGAGAGTGTGTGTGTGTGTGTGTGTGTGTGTGTGTGTGTGTGTGTGTGTGTGTGTGTGTGTGTGTGTGTGTGTGTGTGTGTGTGTGTGTGTGTGTGTGTGTGTGTGGAAGAGACAGAGCAAACGAGACAGACAGACATACATACGTACATACGTACATACGTACATACGTACATACGTACATACGTACATACCTACAAACGTACGTACGTACATATGTACATACGTACATACGTACATACATACATACGTACATATGTACATACGTAAATATTCGTGCGAAACAAATCGGGGGTTGCGATGGAATATATAAAAATACAGTGTCAATTTACAACCAGCTGTTGCTATCGATTGTGGCAAAGACGGGGAACACGACCGGTGATCCATGGAGAACGTTTCATTTATGTATGAGTCGACGGGTCATCCACGTCCTTCAAATGGACTTCGCCATGGCAAATGTTTCGGCCTGTATATGGCAAAACGAATGTCGCTCCCTGGAGAACGTATTAATAATGTATTAGACGACGGGTATTCTATGTCCTTCTAGTGGATCTCGTCAAACATAGTGTGTACACAACGGTAAGCCATGGTGATCAAGTCACAAATTTGCTTATAGCAGAATCTCAGAACGCGACGCACTATTTCTAGTGGACATACTTACATACGCACATGCGTACGTACATACATACGTACATACGTACATACTTACATACATACATATATACACACATACATTTGGTAGCTATTAATTGTCAGTCAATCACTCACGTTAAGTCACAGAACACTGTTGTGTTATTAAGAACAGGTCATCAGCATGTCCAAGCAGTCAAGTGCACACACGCGCACTACCCAATGTATGTGTTAATTTTATGTCTCAGGAAAAACACTGTTTTATATTGTTTTATATTGATATAGTCCACCCGAATATAACGTACGTCTTATAAATATATTTGTAGTCACGTCTATCAGCGGTTGGCCACAGGAAACGGCAGCAGAAAGATTGGTTCACAGCAGAAATGTTGGCAGGATTCAAATGCGGAAGAGAAGAAATCAGCCGTAAACAACAGCTGAACAAGAGCAGCAAAGGCAAAGGCCCAGGAAGAGCACACAGAAGCCAACAGAGAACTAAAGAAGAGTGAAAAACTGATAAGCTCAACTCATTGACAAGTGGGATATTGAGCCGTCTAGATATAGAAGGTAGTTTCATGGACAGCAGGTCATCGACAATTTGAAAATTCTGTATTACAAAACTCACTCAGTGGCATGGTATATTTCAAGTTACATCACAGCTCAGAGAGATAGAGAGAGAGAGAGAGAGATAGATATATATATATATATATAGAAAGAAAGAGAGAGAGAGAGAGAGAGAGAGAGAGAGACAGACAGACAGACAGACAGACAGACAGACAGACAGACAGACAGACAAACAGAAAGTTACATCACAGCTCGATCTCATGCGATGGAGAGAGAGTGAGAGAGAGAGAGAGAGAGAGAGAGAGAGAGAGACAGACAGACAGACAGAAGGTGGAAAAGACGGAACAAGTGACACCGACGTACAGACAGACAGACAGACAGACAGACAGACAGACAGACAGACAGACAGACAGACAGACAGACAGACAGACAGACAGACAGACAGACAGACAGACAGACAAACAGACAGAAAGACAGAAAGACAGACAGAGTTGGAGAGATATATACATATATATGTACATACGTACATACATACATACATACATGCATACATACATACATACATACATACATACATACATACATACATACATACATACATCACACATACACATACACACACACATACATACATACATCACACATACACATACACATACACATACACATACACACACACACATACATACTTACATACATACATACATACATACATACATACATACGTACGTACATACATACATACATACATACATACACATATACATAAATACATACATACATACATACATACATACATGCATACATGCATACATGCATACATGTATACATACATACATACATACATACATACATACATACGTACGTACGTACATACATACATACGTACGTACATACATACATACATACATACGTACGTACATACATACATAAATACATACATACATACATACACACACACATGCGTATATGCGTACATACGTGCGTACGTGCATACGTACATACGTATATGTGTACACCCGTACAGACATACAGACAAACAGACAGATAGGTTTGACAGACGAGGACGGACGGACGGACGAAGGATGGTCAGACTTTTAAACATACACAAGCATAGCGTCTATTAGTTGTTAATCAAAAGCCCATGTCAAATCACAAATCTATTTCGTGCCATTGATTACAGCGTCACATGCACGGAAAGGTACGGCTTCCAAGATGGGGAATTTTGCTATTGCTTAATCAAATGCTTCCGACCATTTTTGTGCTGTTTCAAGTAATTTTGAAAATTAGTTTTTGTACTACTCATATAGTAAGAAGTTGTTTTTTATAGTGAAACATTTTTCTTTCAAAGCGATATAATTTTACAGTCTTATGAATTCTACTGGAAAGCAGCTTTGTCATCTGTAAATGACTGCGTCATCTTCGAGCAGTAAACGAAATTGCAACAACGCAGCGACGTCGGCAAATCCACCAGAATATTCAACGTGTTAAATGTCCGAAAGTGAATGAGTGTCAGAACACAAAACGTAAATCGACACTCAGTACCTTCCAACTGAGTGAACAATTAAATGTAAAAATATCACAGAAGTAGGCCTATTATACATCTCACTAGAACCGCTCCACGGCTCAACCAACGAGCACTCTTGTAATATAGAACATGACAATTTTATCTTGTTCTTTACAGTTTCCAATTCTTAGCGCGCGTCTTATGGACCAGCGAGAAAACGTTCGAAGTCGGGGAGATCGTGCGATTACGACAACGCTTGAAGTATATAAGGCCTACTAATGCCAGTACGCTAATTTACTTTATGCTTATGATTATAAGTACACACATACACACACACACACACACACACACACACACACACACACACACACACACACACACACACACACACACACACCTATATATATATGTATATATATATATATATACATATATATATATTATTGTCTCAAAGATGCTGATTACTGCAATATCGGTATGTGATAGTGAACTTTAATGGCTTCCATACAGACGTAACCGAAAATGGCACTGTTATTACCTAGTGACGCATTTTCAGCGGCATCAAACAAAATATGATCTGCCCAGCCAGGTGTATCCTTGACGAACACATTACGCCAAATGTAGATATAGTGTGAATTTAAAATACCAGATTTTTGGACGCGACCCAGGGGAAAAGAACCGCTGCCTTATTGTGTGTGCACATTATTTAAATTCAGTGTAGTCCATCCAAGTAAAATGTGTCACAGATGCCTGTACGCACTGCGTCACACATAAGGGGGGATAACTGTTCCTATTATATATTGATTATTGCAAGTTAGTGTGTGGCAAATGTGTTGATCCTGCAATGTTGTTATCACTGATTATAAATGTACATACACATATGGTTCTTAGGTTGTTCCTTGATATAATGTATATGGGCGCCACGGCAAATAAAAATAGTAGCATTACGGGGTAAACTTCAATAAGCCTATTCAGTTGACTGTGTGTCAGCACAATATTGACAAGTTTTAAGCATGTATTTATTTCTATGTACGGAACGTAACCGTCGACATCTATGAATATTTCATATAACAAACGAGTGGTTGGGTCAACTAATACCTACTAATGACTGGCACTAATAATTAATAACTTCTTTGTTCTAGGCAAACTGGCTCCAGTAGCTACAAAGCTTAATTTATGACGTTTGCCGGTTTGATAGACGCAATAAATCGACATTACTAGCAAGCATGCCAATCCCGGTATGGATGAGGATGATGAGGATGAGGATGATTTTATTTTCCCAACAGCATTACAAAAATACACATTATGTATAATTATATACACACACATACACGTATTACATACATATACACACATACGGCGCTCAATATAAACACTTGCAGAAAACGATCTCAACGAAAGTATTCTACTGAACGTTTGTCATGACGTCAATTGTATTTGAACATTTGTTTCGCAACGATTATTGCCAATGATGTAGAAATCCCCAAGTGAACGTCGTTTCTCGGAACATTCGCAGATGATACGCGCCAATTCATTGACAATCTATTTATCTCAGACTAATGTCTGTTCAGCATCCCTAAAAATATTATTCGTATATACGAGAAAAAACAATCAAAACGTTTTTTTTCTTTCGAGGGATCTGAGATGGATTCCTGAAAGTTTGGCGCCAGACTTACAGGGATTCAACTACGGTCAGTTTTAAGATCCGCAAAGACTATTGACTTCTACAACTTCTGCAACAAACGCCGACATCTACAACTGTCCAGTTGTCAGTGTGAGCGCTCTGAATTGTTGGGTACAACTTTTACAACAGGTGTTGTATCAAATTCGAAAAATGAATCTGCTCCAACATTTGTGAATAGTCTGAGCGCTAACAACAATTCAACGTACTATTTCGACCAGCCAATCAGTGCAATCACCATCCGACCTGGCAGAATGGGACGGAACAAAATAAGAAGAGCTAATTGAAATGTGGCCGGTGTCTCCCATGCTATATGCAACGACAGCAAAGTCCTACACAAACAGGGGAATATTAAAATGTAATAAGTATGCGGCTGTTTTGCAGATAGCGAAACATTTTAACACATTTTAACAAATCCTGTTTTAATCGACACAAAGTTCCTGCAGTCTGCAGACGCAGCGGCAATTTAGTATTTACGATTATTCTATTCAATAAGGAAATATTATCAGCCGTGAGAGACGTAGAGTGGGTTCAAATGTATTCCTGGTTCAAAAGCACAATGACAGAATTCTACTTTTACAATTTAAGGATATGTGCCATGAGAGACCTCGAGGGATTCAATTGTATTTCTGGTTCACTGTGTTATATTTTCAAAATATTTCATTCAATAATTTCCTAATTAGCATTTCTAAAGTTTGTTGTGAAACATTGGGTTCGCTATGTTTTCCGTACAGGTGCAAAATGCCATAAGCTCGTGTGGCCGAGTGGTTATAATTACTATACTCGGTGATTGCTGCTATTTTCGAATCCCAGAGAACTTCTTTTGTAATGTTTCATTCATCCGACTGTTTAATTATATATATATATATATATATACTGTTCATTTTTTAAAAGACATAATTAGCAATATGTCTAGTATTATTAGAATCACCACCAATCTACCATCGCCATTTGTCACTTGTAAACAGCAAATGCTTGAAGAGTATTATATCTAGATCAAATCCAGCGCATTCCAAATGTCCTTGCACTTACAGCAAGGTCGACTTTGATTTCCGCTAACACTACGAACTACCTAAGGAATTAAACTGGCTTCTGCTTCCTAATCGAATCCCACTTGTTTCAGCTCCCTACTTTCACAACACGCACTCTGTTTTACTTGCCGTCAGAGCCTCTCGTGTGTGGTATATACACACGAGCTCGGGTCATCTCAACTTGTTCAACATCTTAACCTGGCAAAGTGCGGGCTGCCTCCAAATGAGCCAAAAATGTGAAACTAAACCACTGTCAGCTCTAAGGCGTAGATGGAATGTTCCTTATCAATTGCCACATGTTGTCCTCAGCACTCATACAACACAACACGCTTCTGACTGACAAAATTAAACTAACCGATGTGGAGGAATTGTAAGTAAACATTTTACTGTAATCGTTTTAGCGGTTGTTATTCCTGGATATCTGTATTACGGGTGACAACTTTACGTAAGGCTGATAAAACGTATGTTTACCTCGCTGTCTCGAAAACGGGGGAGGGGTGTTGTTGAAATGTTTTGCCGCCGCGTCGGCATAACTTCACCTAATTGTAACCTGAACGGGGGCACATATCAAATGGTCCTGGGGCACATATCAAACAGTCTAGGACCCTTTTAAAAAGGTCTATGGACACACCAAATTCCAAAGCTCTAGGAGGGCACGTGGATCAGCCTATGCAAATAAAGCTGTTGAAGCTGGTAGCTGCAATACCGCGTTGCCAAGAATATACATCAATCATACCTCTCCGTCAGCGCATCCTCATGAATTTTGAATTAATATTTTACTATTTCGCAGTGGCGAATGAGTGATTCATGGAATGGCGCCGGTGCCAGATGTTCAAAACACTCATCCCTTTCAGGACACACTAAACAGTTTTCATCTTACGTTTAAATTCAGTATGAATATGAGTTGATATGTTCGCGGTTAATTCATGCGTTTGAAACCACGCCTGACTAAAACACAAGTGGACAGTTATCATTAAATAATAAAACTATATGAAACTTCATACATGTATACATGACAAAAAACGATCCCGATTCTATGAGAAAAATTATCAGTTTTGAAATTTGGCACTAAGCGTTTTGAACGAAAGTTGACAGCTCTAGAGTGCTTCGAAACTTGGTTCAATATAATGCTTCAGTGTTTTAGAGGGTAACAGCTTTAACCTCAGTACATCACGGAGTGTGACAGGCAATCTGCTACGAAAAATGAAACACAAATACTACATTAGCCACACGAGAGAAACTAAACGTTAAAAGTAACGTTGATATCCCATTACCGAATCGAGCACCACCAACCTGTGTGCGTTTATTGTGTCTGGTACACAGTTCATCCCACGTATTCATGGCTATTTATTTTAAACACAAATTAAAGTAGCGAATTGCTCTGATAACAGTTCTAAGCTTTGCAACATAGCAACGCCTTTGCATTGCCAAACGAAACGACTGAATATTGAGTTAGTGCGCATGCGCCAGATGCGGTTAAATTTCCTCGATTGCTCTGGCAATACTATTTGTCGCTAAAACTTATTTTGTAGATGATTTTTTGAATAATTGTTCATAAGAATATGTCGATACTGTTCTCCTCAATAAGCGTTTACCACGTAATTAAGTTCTACTGTAGATCGGGCAAAGACCACAACTATGGAAATGAGATCATTAAAAAATGTGCCGTTGTTTTCCTGTGCTTAATTTTGATGTAATTTCATATGCATCAATTACGGTAGAGTTAAATTTGTTGTAAACAAAGCAATACATATCTACAGGCGAAAGACGTTATCTGTGGCAACGCAGCAAAAATTCCTCAATGGCTAATGGCTAACAAATGTAACAACCTTGTTTTAAAGATCGCAAGAAACTCGTACGTTTTGTAGGAACATTATTTTTTATGAAAGGTTTCATTATAAATACTAATAAATGTGATGTTGCACTCAGCCGCTAGGTATTCCATTAGTAGTATTAGTTCAAAGACAGCATCACGCGCATAGCAAGATTCATACCTTCTGTATCGGAAGTCCAGAAACATACGAATGCCAAGAGCAGAACTCGAACCAGCAACCCTGGTGGACGTAGTGGCGGCTTACGAGAAGTCTGCTTGGTCACAGGATGCGGCGTCATTTTTACTCGCTGTTTGATCATTTGATTTCGCAGTGTAAGACCTGATGCAGTCGGAAACACACAGGATAAATATGTCAATCGACTGAAGCTTGGTCTGTGCGGCTAACATGACATAGCGTAACCTCGCAGTAGTATATCCACAGACAAGCAGCTATGACAACGTGTCGTTCTGTGATAGGCCACTGGGACCTAGTGACGACAGACGCGGAACATTTGACCAATGAGGTGGCTCGCGTTTTGTTATACTTGACGACGTACCATAATGGGTTTCACCTAGCGCACTGGAAATATTGACGTTCTGAGCATCGCATTTGAATATCGACCTGCGTGACTTCATAAACCATACAACGTAGTTTTGGCTGGTAGGCCGCCAATACCTACGGACGACGGGTGCAGCGCATTTGTTTTGTTACATCTGTCTACATAACACATATATCAAGACATATGGTTTGTAAACTTGAACACTGAACATTTAGCAAATGGCAATAAACTACGTTAGATGTACAAAAACCTCAACCTGTTTCACGAGATGAATGAAATGTGATGAAGATGAATGATTCATTTATTCAAACGTCGGTAACATGATTCAAAAAAATACAACCTTGTGTATACATACACATACATAAACCTCCCACTACACCTTCCCTCTGAGGCTCCAAAAAACCTCCCAACTCCCACCCCCTCTTCCCCGACACCAACTGCACACAACGTTGAGGCTACCAAAATAACAACTGCAGTTCTCCTTCAGTCATCTAGCAGAACTGTTTTATCTCAATTGAAAGTCTTTCCCATTAGCGGGGGGGGGGTACCTATGCACCCATCGCACCCCGGCTTACGGGACCGAGCTACTTTAACTGATTTAACCTTTAACCTTTAACCAGTCAAACGTCTTTTATCTGAGGAATTCACATTGACAAAATATATATTATCAATTTTGTTTATACTGAATGAATTAATGAATAAAGGAATGATTCGTTTATTCAAACATTGGCAACATAATACAAGAAAAAACAACCGTGTATATTTAATTACACATACATAACCATATACACATCTATGTATTTGATGCGATATAATTTTACATAATCTACACAATACCATATACACAGACAAGTGTGTATATAATGTTTGAACGGGGTAAACACGAAGTCAGTGACTTTTATCACAATCATATTAAGGTAAAAGTGTTAGGTTTCCCACACGGGTATTTTTTTCTTTTTCACGCACTATAATCAATACATATTGTATACCCTCACAATGTATTTATTGTGATCACGATACACAGGTTATCATATATTATCATATATTATATAGCATGATTCAATATATTAACAGTTACATTTCCACAGTAACGTATTTGTGAAGTAGACGTTTTTGTAATTATATTTTTTCGCATTCCGTAGACACAGAGTTGTATCGATCTAATTGTGGAATGGACGCGGAGTCGTTCTAAATCATGATTAGCTCTCAAAGAGTACGACGTCTCCCGCCTAACAAATAGATGTTGAGTGTTTGATGGTAAACAGCAGTAGTAAACTTTGTACATGAATAATATCGTTTTCATTTCCGTAATGTCTAGACATGTTAAGACATGTAATTGTTGAAAAAGTGCATTCGTGTGATCCAAACGCTCGGTACCATACATAATGCGGATAACTCTTTTTTGTTGTGAGAAAAGAGAGTATTTGTCGTATATGTATTACTATACCCCATATTTCTACACAGGATGTCAAAGAAGGCAAGAACAGTGAACAATATAGAATATACATACTATTTCTGTTAAGCAGATGACTACATCTACACATTATACCTGTAATTTTGAAAAACTTTGATAAACCAAATATATATTACTCTACACATTGTATCACACATTGTTTTGATATCACTATATATTGTTTTGATATCACTATATATTGTTTTGATATCACTATATATTGTTTTGATATCACTATATATTGTTTTGATATCACTATATATTGTTTTGATATCATTATATGCACACAAATTTTCGTACCATCTCCAAACAGGATATTTTTTACAAGTTAACGTACAATATAAGTAGCTCGGGGCTAACGATCGAACCTTACGGCACACCACATGATATATTGTGTACAGTAGACTTATAGTCCAAGCATTATGCAGCTTGACCTCGAACAATTTGCAATAGAAAGTATCTCAACAGTTTTATACTTAAGAAGGTGCCCTGTATAACATATAAAAGTCTACCAGTACTCTTCAAGGGGAATTACTTAAATTAGAATAAATATTGTTGCTATTTACCCATGTTAAAAATCCTATTTTCCTGTACAGACTAGGCCCAGATTTTAAAAAATGCTCTAGAAAAAGTGAATGCAGCATGTTAGAGTAAACGTTGTAACACCTTTATGTGTTTTGACCTCCTGAATCAAAAAATGAGTGTTACCAAGCTGGATTTTGGCCCCATCATCCTCAAAATGGCGATTCAAATTGGCCACAACCCTTCATAATACCTGTCGTATCTCGGTTCCTGCCACATAGGAGGTCAATTTTGGTGGTTATTCCTACATTTTAAAGGTCGGTGAATTCACATATCACAGTTTCAGTTACGTGCAAATTAATATCCTAAGGAAAGTTTCCCTAGCAGTAAAAAATATAGTGCACATGTTTGGCTATAACTCAGAATTTG
Source organism: Paraescarpia echinospica (assembly GCA_020002185.1). Classification (NCBI taxonomy): domain Eukaryota; kingdom Metazoa; phylum Annelida; class Polychaeta; order Sabellida; family Siboglinidae; genus Paraescarpia; species Paraescarpia echinospica. Next base: position 46,196,555 of record CM034544.1, on the reverse strand, counting down.
CAGCTGCAGATGATCGGGATGCACGAACACAACTCACTTGACATACGACGAAGACGATGATGACAATATCAGTGGCTGAACATATTTAATGAGTATGCAAGGTGACAGTGCAATGTTTAATAAACGAATGTTGCATCACAGCAGTAAATTCTGAGTTAAAGCCAAACATGTGCACTATATTTTTTTCTGCTACGGAGACATTCATTAGGATATTTAGTAATAAAGCTATATAAGCGAGAATTAAATATTTTTCTTTTAGACAATTGTGGCAGCAATGAAATAGGTCTGGAGTTAATACAAACCTACTGATCCCCAGACTTGAAAAGTGGGACAACGTATGCAATTTTTATTTTTCCGGGAATATTTCCAGTTCAGAAAGATACGTCACTAATACAAGTAGTAGGTTTTGTAATAAAATTAATAACCTTTTCGACCAAGCTGATACTTATATATTCGTATTCAGTTGATGTTTTATTTTCCCACAATTTTATAAATCCGATTACGTCCTCTTCGTTAAAGGGAACAAAAACATATATGGCTTGAATTCATATTATATTACATCCTGCTATCTATTTCCATGTCCACCAAGCGGACAAAAATAAAAAAATTCAATGAATTAGAAATTCCACATTTTATGCTGTGCATCTGGACATTTTCGAATATGCATATGTTTTTGCGCGCTTTTCGGGATGCCGAGATGTGACGTCACATATGACCCATAGTGGCATCAGGCCGACAAT
>CM034544.1:46146645-46194815 GCA_020002185.1 Paraescarpia echinospica | reverse complement strand
AATCATACATACATACACACACACACACATACATACATACATACATACATACATACATACATACATACATACATACATACATACATACATACATACATACATACATACATACATACATACATACATATATCCATACACGCATGCCTGTATGCATGCATGCATACATACATGTGGTATATATTAATTGTCAATAAAACACTCACGTTAAGTCACAGATCAATATCGTGTTATTGAATACAGCGTCATCGGCATGTCCAAGCACGCAAGTGCACACACGCGCACTCCCCAATGTATATGTGAACTTTATGTCTGAGGAAAATTATTGTGTTATTGAGAGTACGACTTGTTTTATTTTGATGTAGTCCACCCGAATAAAACGTGCGTCTTATAAATGTATGTGTAGTTACGTCTTTCAGCGGTTGTTCACAGAAAACAGCAGCAGAAAGATTGGGTCACAGCAGAAACCTTGCGCAGGTTACAAGTGCGGAAGGAGAAGAAATCAGCAGTAAACAACAGCCGAACAAGAGCAGCAAAGGCAAAGGCTATCAGGCAAGGACAGCAAGCCAGAATGACCAGTTAAAGAGAAGGAGTGAATGGTCGTCACAGGTCCAAACCATATGCGGATTTGTTGGCATAATATTATTGCCCTGAATCTCTCATTACAATTGACCAAATTATGCAATGTCCAATAGAAATAGTGTGTGGCCTTCTGAGATTCTTCCATAAGGAAACGTGTTTGGCTATATCACCACGGCTTGCCGTTGTGTAACGCACTATATTTGATGATATCCACTAGAAGGACATAGTGTACCCGTTGTCTCATATATTATCAATACGTTCTCCACGGAGCGACTGTCGTGTTGCCTTCGCAATGGCCTAAATTTGTGCCTTGACGAAGTGCATTCGAAGGATTGGATGACCCGTCGACTCATACATAAATAAAACGTTCAAAAGGGATCACCGGTAGTGTTCCTCCTCCGTCTAAGCCTCAATGGCATATCGATAGCAATAGCGGATTGGTAATTGACACTGTATGTTTCTATGTACCTTCGCAACCCCCATCTGTTTCGTACGAGTTTTGATGAAACTGCTGATTCCCAATCATGTTTTCCCGTCTAGACATCAATGGTAGTTTGATGGACAGCAGTTCATCGACAATTTGAAATTGATGTAGTACAAAACTGAGTCAGTGGCATGGTATATTCCATGTAGAATCACAGCCCCATCTCAGTCGTTAGATACATATATATATATATATATATATATATATGTATATATATATATATAGATAGATAGATAGATATGTATATAGATAAATAGACAGAGAGAGAGAGAGAGAGAGAGAGAGAGAGAGAGGGAGAGAGAGAGAATGAGAGAGAGAGAGAGAGAGAGAGAGAGAGAGAGAGAGAGAGAGAGAGAGAGAGAGAGAGAGAGAGAGAGAGAGAGAGAGAGAGAGAGAGAGGGAGTGAGAGCTGAGAGCTGAGAGCGAGAGAGGAAGAAACTGAACAAGACAGACAGACAGACAGAAAGAATGAGTGGGCGAGATATATAAGTACGTATACATACATAAATACATACGCACATACGCACAAACGCACAGACGCACAGACGCACACACGCACACACGCACGCACGCACGCACGCACACACGCACACACGCACACACGCACACACGCACACACGCACACACGCACACACGCACACACGCATACACTCATTCATTCATACATGCATACTTACATGTCGTAACAATTAATTGTCTATAAAACACTCTCGTTAAATCACATATCAATTTCGTGTCAGTCAGTCAGTCAGTCAGTCAGTCAGTCAGTCAGTCAGTCAGTCCGTCAATCAGAATCAATTTATTTGACCTATAAATACGATACATATACAACGAATAACGCAAGTAATAGATAAGGTCGGGAGACTCCTATTAAGATATATAATATCGCTAGCACAGGAGCCACCCCATAAATATAAAGAACAATAACATTTACATGACAAATCAGTATAGCATATGACTTGTTATTATAGTTGATAATTACTCAATGTGTCAACAGGCATACATAATTCAAGGACTGATTATATCACATTGACGTACACATGGATACTTCGGTATACATTCTAATATGTATTACGAATTATATTATTATGTGTTATTGAGTACAGCGTCATCAGCATGTCCAAGCAGGCACGTGCTCACACGCGCACTACCCAATGTATATGTCAACTTTATGTCTCACGAAAATTATTGTGTTACTGAGAGTACAACTTGTTTTATTTTGATTTAGTCCACCCGAATATAACGTAAGTCTTACAAATATATGTGTAGTTACATCTTTCAGCGGTTGGCCACAGGAAACAGCAGCAGAAAGATTGGATCACAGCAGATACTTTGCGCAGATTCCAAGTGCGGAAGGAAAAGAAATCAGCAGTAAACAACAGCCGAACACGAGCAGCAAAGGCAAAGGCTATCAGGCAAGGATAGCAAGCCATAACAACCAGTTAAAGAGAAGGAGTGAATGGTCGTCACAGGTCCAAACCATATGCGGATTTGTTGGCATAATATTATTGCCCTGAATCTCTCATTACAATTGACCAAATTATGCAATGTCCAATAGAAATAGTGTGTGGCCTTCTGAGATTCTTCCATAAGGAAACGTGTTTGGCTATATCACCACGGCTTGCCGTTGTGTAACACACTATATTTGATGATATCCACTAGAAGGACATAGTGTACCCGTTGTCTCATATATTATCAATACGTTCTCCACGGAGCGACTGTCGTGTTGCCTTCGCAATGGCCTAAATTTGTGCCTTGACGAAGTGCATTCGAAGGACTTGGATGACCCGTCGACTCATACATAAATAAAACGTTCAAAAGGGATCACCGGTAGTGTTCCTCCTCCGTCTAAGCCTCAATGGCATATCGATAGCAATAGCGGATTGGTAATTGACACTGTATGTTTCTATGTACCTTCGCAACCCCCATCTGTTTCGTTCTAGTTTTGATGAAACTGCTGATTCCCAATCATGTTTTCCCGTCTAGACATCAATGGTAGTTTGATGGACAGCAGTTCATCGACAATTTGAAATTGATGTAGTACAAAACTGAGTCAGTGGCATGGTATATTCCATGTAGCATCACAGCCCCATCTCAGTCGTTAGATAGAGATATATATATATATATATATATATATGTATATATATATATATATATAGATAGATAGATAGATAGATAGATAGATAGATAGATAGAGAGAGAGAGAGAGAGAGAGAGAGAGAGAGAGAGAGAGAGAATGAGAGAGAGAGAGAGAGAGAGAGAGAGAGAGAGAGAGAGAGAGAGAGAGAGAGAGAGAGAGAGAGAGAGAGAGAGAGAGAGAGAGAGAGAGAGAGACATACAGACTGACTGACTGACAGAGAGAGACCGACAGACAGACAGAGAAAGACAGAACGAAACAGAGAGACAGAGGTTGCTTGTGTTGGGAAGAGAGAGCGAGGGAGAGACAGCGAGGGAGAGAGAGAGAGAGAGAGAGAGAGAGAGAGAGAGAGAGAGAGAGAGAGAGAGAGAGAGAGAGAGAGAGTGGAGGAGACAGAGCAAGCGAGACAGACATACAGACATGCAGAGGGGGAGAGATATACATACATACGTACATACGAACATACGTGCATACATACATTCATACATACGTACATACATACATACATACATACATACATATATACATACATACATACATACATACATACATACATACATACACACATACACACATAGCAAGCCAGAATGACCTGTTGAAGAGAAGGAGGGAGAGGTCGTCACAGGTCCAAGCCACATTCGGATTTGTTTATATAACATTATTGCCGTGTATCTCCCTTTACAATCAACAACATTGTGTAATGTCCATTAGAATTAATGTTAGGCTTTCTGAGATTCTGCCATAAGCAAACGTTTTTTAATATATCACCACGGCTTCCCGTTGTATAATACACTGTTTTAGAGGAGATCCACTAGATGGACATATAATACCCGTCGTCTCATACATTATCAATCTCCAGGGAGCGACAGTCGTGTTGCCGTATACAGGCCGAAACTTGTGCCATGGCGAAGCCATTCGAAGGACGTGGATGACCCGTCGAATCATACATAAATAAAACGTTCTCGAGAGATCACCGGACATGTTGCCCCGCTTAAGCCTTAATGGCATATCGATAGCAATACTTATTTACTTAGACCTAGTTCATCCTCTTCCTTTCGGGACATCGGGCGACGAGCTTTCTCCATCTATTACGGTCTTTCACAAGTTCTTTGGCCTAATTCTAGGTAATTTCCATTTCAGCAAGTTCTTCTATAAATGTCTTGCGCCAGGTCTTAATCGGCCTTCCTCTCCTTCTGTTTCCACCTTCAGGCTCCCATTCCATTGCTACATGTGCTATTCTCTCTCTTTGTAGGCGTAGGATATGTCCCGCTAGTCTCCGTCGTCGAGACTTAACTATGTAATGCAGGCTATCCAGACCTGCCCTCCTCATCACTTCTTCATTGGTGATGTGCTCTCTCCATGATATGCCCAATATGAACCGGAGACATCGCCGGTGGAATACGTCTAGTTTTTTGGATTTCCTCGCCGTATTATTCCACGTTTCACAGGCATATATCGCTGTTGGTATTACGATTGACATGTAAAGACGTAGTTTTATGTCCTCTCTGATGGTGGTACTGGACCATATTGGACGTAGTCTTTGGAACACTGCTGATGCCTTGCCTATCCTCGCTCGCACATCTACTTCCGCGTCACCTTCCCTAGAGATGTAGCTTCCGAGGTAAGGGAAGTTCTCGACGCACTGCAACTTTTACTGACCGATCACAATGTGGGGGTCTGACCCATCACCAACTGACAATGTTTTTGTCTTCTCTTAGCTGATTCGTAATCCGACCATCTCTCGATTGTCGTTTAAATTATTGGTCAACTCTTGCAGGATATCCGGCATGTGGCTGAGCAGTGCAATGTCATTGACAAAGTCAAGGTATGTCAACCTATTATTTATCCACGTAACACCAAAGTTCGGACCTTTCATCGTTTTCCTCATGATGAAGTCGATAACAACAAGAAAGAGGAAAAGGGACAGGATGCAACCTTGACGTACACCTGTCTCTATATCGAACACGTCTGTGTAGCCATCGTTGGTCTTGATGCAGCAGTTGGTGTTTCGGTATAGCGATTTAACAATGTATATATATTTGTTTGGTACGCCGTATAGCTTCAGGATTTGCCATGACGAATCTCTGTGGACACTGTCGAAAGCCTCCTTAAAGTCAATGAAGTTAACTAAAAGAGTTTTTCCTCACTACTTTTTAATATTTTTGTCCAATAATAAACCATTCTTTGTTTTATAGTGACTGACAGTGGATATCTTCCTAGTTCTCCATATGGTGGCATATTATGAGAGAATTTCGACACTCCAAAAATGAATTTACAGAATGTAGTATGCACGTTCTCCAATATATCAACATTTTCGTAGCCCCACACTTCACAACCATACAATAATATTGGTTCCATGCAGCTGTCAAATGATTTAAGCATAACATCAGTTGGTAGGTTCAGTCGCCTGCCCTTCTGTATGAGTAAATATATACACAGCCTTTGAAGCTTCATCATGCAGCAGTGTTTTGGCTTTAACAAAGGATCCACTCCAATTAAAGCAAATACCCAACTAAGTATAATCCTCCACTTGATCAAGATCCACATTACCAAATTTAAATGTAGGAATGTTACGTATCCTTGTCTTAGACCTGGCAATGATCGTAGAGGCGACAGTGGCGCCTCATTACGGAGTCAGGGTAATCGAGAATAGATATCTTCAGAAACAATGGTATGGAAATTATATCGCCACGTTCGGTAGGCGGCAGCACTAGGATGGGATTCCCAGTGTGCCGCGTCGCGTGCCGGATTAGGGTAGTTTCTGAAAATCACCAGAGTGAGCTGGGGCAGTGTGCATTAATCGCAGTCGTTTGCAAGGGCAGTAAGCTAGTATGAAGTTACTGACTTACCGACTTGACATGACAACGACAGACAACTACGTTATTATCTGTAACGTCTTACAGAGCTTTCAAGTCTCCCGATTTGGCGGGAGATCCCGCTCTGGTGTAAAGGGTGTTCAGCATGATGGAGAAGATCGACACCAAGTTTCGGCCGTCCCGAGTGCCTTGCTAGCGTGCAAAATCAATGTTTCTTCTGCATGCTGATTTGCTGGAGTCGGTTGGAAAGGCGACTCACTTTTACAACACCACGTTGCAGAAGCAATAAAGTGACGATTGGATGATGATGACTGTCTTTTGTTTGTCTCATTTTTCATGTTTTGCATTATAGGCCTGTGTGTTTCAGTTTAGTTAGCTTTCGATAAGCGTTCCCTTTAAACAAAATACCGGTAAATCTCCCATTCACAAGGTTAAGCCTTGTTCATATCTTGTGTCTTAGCCGCAAACGGCTCTGAAACGGCAGCAAGGTGTTTTGAACACGGAGTCTCTGGTTTGAGAGTTGACGCTCTATTCACAACGCTCCCGCGCTTCAAATACGCCTCGGTAGTTTAGTTTTTTTTATTTGTAAGGACCCTACAGCCCTGCATCACTTCTGCGCTGTTAAATTAAGCCAAAATAAAAATAAAAAATTATATTACAAATTATATTTATTTTACTTGTTTGTATGTTTCTTGTTGTATATTAAGTTAGATTGAACTTCGTTGATTTTAATACGTACGTATTTGAGAAATAACCTTGTAAGTTATTATGTCGCGTGGTATTTTTGTCTAACTGTTAACGTTGCTGTGATGGATGATTATTCTGTATTTACAATTTGATCTAAATATATGAACTTTAGTTTTTACTTGGATGCACATTCCTGAGCAAATACTCAATGACACAGACCATATTTGATTTTCAATTTGGGGGGTTAATTCCCAGTATGATTCTTCCGTTACACCAATGTCTAACGCGTCCGGAAACGTGTGATGGGTATTTCAAATGCGTGCGTATAATACACTAGTCGAAAACCAATTAATACAACGGACTACCACGTAATTTCTCAGTCAGCTATGCATCGTTGGGCACGAGTCTAGCTGTAGTTGTGTTCATCTTTGTGTGTGTGTGTGCGTTCAAGCGTGACCATCGCGTATACAGCGTATCAGTTGATGTTTGTTTGTAAACACGCGGCAGAAATGTCCGTCCATATATCACCTGTACATGTAATTATGCGTAACTACTGACTAGTAGCAATACAAAAATTGTTTAACAAGTTGACGTTTTAAATGTAAAGATAAATGTAACCAACCAGTCAACCATATACTGTGATTGTGTATTCATAGGAATGCAATCTTGCGTGACCAAGTACACAACATCAGCTGTTAGGTGTTCATAAACATTAGACAGGTGTGGCAGCTTCCAGGTACCTGTTTTATTTAAAACGACATACTATATTGAATAACAACGGTGTGAACTTCCATAATTTGATACTCTACATATTCTGCAATTCACAATTCCACACCGATAATATTGACAGCAGTGCATTTGACAGTAGAATAATTGACGTGTTGAATATTGGGAGTGACACCCCCCGTTGAGATTCACCAAAACTGGAATTGCACCACCCCCACGAGGCTCATGAAAAACATCAAACTGCTCACTTTAAAGCTCACCATAATCTTCAACACCCTATTTTTGAATTAAAGCATATATTCAGCATCCCAAATATTATTGGTAGGTTTTAATTTTATCAAAAACGTCCCCCGACACTTCTTCGTATTGTCAACTTCCTAGATAAGAATCATTACTAAATTTGGTTCCTCAGAAGAAAGATATTAAAATTAGTACGGGAAATAGTAAAAAATGCATATTTTTATTACTCTTGAAGTGTACGTTATCATATGCTACACAGACGAGCATATTTTCAATCGCTGGCTGGCACATTCGTTAGACATCGAGGGCATGTTCTCATAAGCTTGGGAGATTGTCTATGATTTAATAGTGTTTCATCATATTATATATATTGATGTATCCGTAGACTAGTGGTATGTGACTCCGCAACGCGCTGAGCTGTCACTTGGTCAGGGCATGTTATGGGGTCCCTGCTTTGAGGGTCATGGTCCCTGCTATCAGTACACTTAACAAAAGCACTGCACACACACACACACACACGCACGCACACACGCACACACGTACACACACACACAAGCGCGCACGCACGCACGCGCACACATACACACACACTCACATCCATACACATTCACCCACATCCATACACACATGCACACAGCCACGCACACACAGTAAGACAAACACATGTACAGGCACACACATACGCACGCACGCACACACGTACACACGCACCACACACACACACACACACACACACACACACACACACACTTTCATGGTAGCTGTAACACAACAGAAAACGTTAACAATATATATATAGCATAGAGAACCGAAGGTGACGTCACGCTGCAGCGTTGGTTCCAACAAATATCTCCCGCTGTGTGTGTGTGTGTGCGTGCGTGCGTGTGTGCGTGTGTGCGTACGTGCGTGCGTGCGTGCGTGCGTGCGTGTGTGCATGGTGTTATGTTTTGTTCGAGACTATAATAAATATTCTGAAAGTTACACTTGTAGTTGTTTATGGTTCCCACAAGTTGAAAGTGAGAAGCATATATTTTGTGGGTGAAAAAAATGTGGTATTGTATGTATTCTGTATCCCCACATAAGGTTCCCCCAAACCCCCCGACTGCATCCTCCTTGATTGTGACCAAAAAATTCCAATTTATGTAATGACCGCTCCTTAACTTCTCAGCCTGAAACTTATTTTGTTCCTTATTTCACGATATTATAAAATCCTTCGATATTGGCAATTTCGTACATGATTGTCTGGCGGCATGTAGCCGAGTCGAATTTCAGCTACCTCGTTGCTGATATAGACCAAAAATTAATCGCAACAGGCAACGACGGATATTTCGGATAGTGATGGCTTCACACTCAGCGATTTCACGATGTTGAACATGCTTTTGTTGTCAGCGTTCAGAAGTTTATCTCGATAGGAATTGGTCATCGCGTGGATCAACGTACATTTGTCAATGAATCTCAAGCTTTGTGCGTCTCCACAACGACTCGTTCTTTTGCCGATGTTGCTGTTGTACCAAGGGTTTGGTTTATTACCCCGCTTGGCAGGCCGTCGCACTGGTGCATGTTTGTCAATACATCTTAGCCAGTGACGAGTTCCGCTGCGCTGGATGTTGACACCATGGCTGATAGTGACTCACAAGTAGATCGAATGCTATTGGTGAAAGAATCGGCGTCAAACGAGCGGTAATTGCGTTTTACTATATGTATCGATCTCTCAGCTGGCCTTTGGATACTCATGACGTAGCGCAACACGTGGTGATCTGATATAGACATCGGAATAACGTCAACAGAAGTAGCGAGATTGTCATTTTTAGGGGTTATCAATGTGTGGCCTGCAGAATGTGCGGGCTCTGTGACGTGTTGAATGAAATTGTATGAGTCCAGTAGTTGTACTAGCGGCCGGGACTCTGCCTCAACGTCGTGTCTGACGTTGAAGTTACCAACAATGCACGTTGGTGTTACACATGTCGACACCTCTCGGAACAGGTGCTCTAGTTCCAGGTAGAACTCCGCCATCGGCCTTGGAGTCTTAGCCGATGACGGCGGGCGGTAGAGCGTGCACAGGTTGAACGTTCAAGAAGTGCCTCCTGTGAACTGGATACGCTCCAATTCGAAAGACTCATAGTTCATTTCAGGGAGCATCCTGTGGATGATGCCGACACAACAACGGCGACCAGCCAGCCGCACGACGACCGTTCATGAACGTATATCCGTTCGGCGTCAGTTCGGCGATTATCGGTTTGTCGTTGTTCTTTTTCAGCCACGTTTCCGCTATGGCTAAGATGTCAATGTCGTGATCGGCGACGAATTCGCTGATGGTTAACGTTTTATTTCTGACAGGTCGAGCATTAAATTGTCGGGTTCATATTATCGCGTGTAGAAATGCGAACTAAGTTGCACGGATCACTACGGCGAGGTGATTTGCACAATATTGTTCTGGGGATATGTATCCTGGCAGTTACTATCACAGATATCACTTGACCAGACGCTGAGGCCGATTGTACATGAGGTGCAGTGTGTATTGATGTACGTTTATGTCTACGGTTGTTGCCGGCTCGACACCCACGCGGTGGTACGGCTATACCATGTAGCTTCAATAGGCAATACACCGGCTCGGAGAAATACAACATATACAAAAAACATTTTTATTTAAAATTATGAATCCACTTCGCGTATTCATAATTGCTTTATTTGTAATTCGTAATACGTATTGGAATGTATACCTAAGTATCCATATGTACGTCAATGTGTACACGAGTACATATAGTCAGTCCTTGTATTATGTAAGCATGTTGATACATTGAGTAATCATCAACTATAAAAACAAGTAATATGCAATTCTGATTTGTGACATGTAAATTTTATTGTTGTTTATATTTATGGGGTGGCTCCTGTGCTACCGATATTATATATTTTAATGGGAGTCTCCCGACCTATCTATAACTTACGTTATTCGTTGTATATGCATCGTATTTATAGGTCAAATAAATTGATTCTGAGTTCTGAGTTCTGAGTCTATTGTCTTTCGTTATTACCTTGCTATGGCGCAGCAGTTCGTGCCTGCCGTATCGAATGTAGGTCATCATAGGTAGAACAGTAATGCATTAGGGGGACTTCCGGTGGTGAATTGATTTGAATTTGGTGCAGCAAACTTGCGAAAATATAAGGATATTTGATCAAGATAAGTGATATTATTGAGCGTATAGCATTCATAACGTAATTATAGATATATATTAAGCAATATTTTTTGTTAAAAGTTAGCTAGAGGGAGTAATCTAGGGTAGATTAAAAGTAGGCGATTTGCGAGCGATAATTGGGGACGTTAATGTAATCGGAACGTTGTTTACAAAGTAGGTCACTGGCGAAGTTAGCGTACCGTGAACGACAATAGAATAGCGTTATTTGAGATAATCGGTGTAGTTAGATGAGTAATTAAAACCTGAAATAACAATCTTTTAAAGTGTATAATAGTACACAGGAAACAGTCTTTGTAAAGACTACCTTGTATCTAAGCCTAACTTGAATACATTGTCATCGACATCGTAACTAGGTAAGGCACGGTGTGTCACTGTTTATTAACAAATATAACTAACTATAACCTAAACAATCTGGTGTAAATTGTACACAGAAAAGCATTTTCAAAGACTACATAAAACTACTTTGAACATAAATAAATTCTGATATGGCACCTTGCAAGCGGCAACTCAGGGCAAAACGACACCTAGTTTGCAACGACTGCCAGAGCTGGGTGGATTTTGCGTTGTCTGGCTGTCCAAAATCATGGGCAGAGACCAAAGATGACGGATTCACCTTTCGGTGTATGGGGTGTTTGAGGGTGGAATGTCTGATGAAGGAGGTGTGTAAGTTGTCGGATATAGTGAAGGAGATGGAGGCGAGACTCAACAAAGAAATAGATGGAGCAGAGAGGGATGACGCGGAGAGAGTTGAGAATTCTACAACACAGAAGGAGCAGAGTTGTGACACGGAGACTGAAGAAAGGAGACTGAGAGGAAGGAAGGTGACCGGTGTGAAGAATTGAGAAAACAGAGGGACGGAGGAAAAGTGTTCGGCAGAGGAAAAGAAAACGGGCCAGTGGGGATAGATCAGCAGGTAGTCAGACTGTAAAGAACGAGGAGAGGCACGACAGCGATACAGGTGGTGAAGAGGTAGATACCACAGAGGCAATTGGTAAGACTGTGAGACAGAAGACTGATGGAAGAAGACAGAGTGTTCAGCAAAAAACAGAAAACATGAGAGGCGTGAAGGTGACAGGGGAGAAAGTGACCGTAGTGAAGGAGGTAGCCGGGGAAAAGGGACGGGAGAGGAGAGAAGAAAATGTGATGGGAGGAAAGAAGAAGGGACGAAAGGAAGTGAGAGTAAATGTGCTAGAAGAGAAGATGACAGGAGGAAAGGGGACAAGAGAAAACGCGACAGGAAAGAAGGGAACGGAAAAGAATGTGACAGGAGAGAAGACGACAAGAGGAAAAGACAACAACCAGACATATGCAAACCGGAGGAGGTACTCCGAGGCAGTGATTGAGGGGGCAAGGAGAAAAGAGAGAGTGTTTATGGGCGATTCAATTCTGAGAAAAACAGACAAGACTATATGCGAGGGGAAGGACGTTGTTGTATGTCTACCGGGGGCTAGGATAGAGCATGTGACCGAAAGGGTAGAGAAGGTATTGGGGCATGGCAAGGGAGGGTCTATACTGGTACACGTTGGGACAAACAATGCAGACAAGGAGGGAACAACTGGTATATTTCAGAAGTACAGACATCTAGTGAGGAAGCTAAAGAAGACAAGAGTGGAACAGGTTATTCTCTCAGGAATTTTGCCAGTAATGGGAGGAAGGGGGGCAAGATACAGAAACTGTAAGAGGATGGCGATCAACGCACTAGTTGAGCAGATGTGTGAGGAAGAGGGCGTGGGATTCATAGATTTATGGGGGTACTTTGTTGGGAGAGAAGATATGTACATGAGAGATGGCCTCCATCTAAGTGGAAAGGGGGCAGCAGTATTCTCAGAGAATCTGCTGCGATCTGTTGACAGTGGGACAGATTGCATCTATTTAAACTAAATTCGCAGGGGGGACTCGCAGAGAAGCCTGAAACTGGAGGCATAGATAAAGGCAGCAAAAATAATTCAGCAAAGAACAGTCTGGAAAACTGTTCTGAAGCTGGGTATAATTGTGTTTGTTTAAATGCAAGGAGTATAATAAACAAAAGAAATGAACTAAACATTATGGTAGAAGATATTGACCCTCACATAATAGGTATAACCGAATCATGGGCAACCACCGATATATCAGATGCCGAATTGGGACTGACAGGATATGTAATGTTTAGGAAAGATTGAATAGGAAGAAGGGGAGGTGGAGTTATTTTATATATTAAAGAATCTATCCAGGCTTATGAAATAAAATTAGACAGAGAAGCAGATTGCGAAGAAGCTGTTTGGTGTAATATAGTTACAGGAAACTCAACGTTAACGGTTGGATTAGTTTATCGAAGTCCAAACATAAGAAGAGAATGAAAAAATACAAAACGCTATAAGGGAAGTGAGCAAACGGGAATGTTATTATGGGGGATTTTAACCATGGGCATATAAAATGGAAAACTCTACAGAGTATGGGTAGTGAGGACCACAAGTTTTTAGTTTTAGTACAAGATAGTTTCCTTTCTCAACATGTGCTAGAACCAACCAGGGGAGAGAATGTGTTAGACTTAGTTTTGTCCTCACATAATGAATTAGTTGACAATGTTAAATTAAAGAAATAATAACAAGCAGTTCAGGAGAAATTTCCACAAAGGAAGATATAAGGAAATGAGGAAATATTTAGCAAAGATAGACTGGAATAATACACTGAAGAAAAAGACAGCAACAGAATGCTGGAATATCTTAAAGAATGAAATAGAGTGCATCGTAGATAAATTTGTTCCCTTCAAAAAACAAGGGAAACGGACCAGAAAGAAATACTTATCGAAAGAAGTCACTAGAAAAATTAAGTATAAACAAATGATGTGGAAGTCATATAGACGTACTGGCAATGACGAAGACTACAACATTTATAAAGAAGCACTAAACCAAGCTACAGCTGAAATTATAAATTCAAAGAGAAGCTATGAACATAAATTAGCTTGTAATATAAAACATGACAGCAAGAGTTTTTATGCGTATGTTCGAAGCAAACAGAAAGTTCAGGATAAGGTCGGTCCTCTAGAAGATAGTGCCTGAAATATAATATCAGAAGGATTCTTAATGGCAGAAGACCTAAATGAGTATTTTAGTTCAGTGTTTACCAGAGAAGACACTAGTTCACTGCCAATACCAGAGGCTAAGTTCAAGGGGGCAGAATCAGACTATTTAAGACAGTTAATTGTAACCCCAGAAATGGTAGCTAAGAAAATTAGGGCTATGAAGGAAAATAAATCACCTGGAGTGGATGGTATTCCACCCAAACTACTAGTGGAAATTGTAGAACAAATTAGCATACCGCTTGCAACAGTTTTCAACTTGTCATTAGAAGAGGGAGTGGTTCCTTTAGAATGGAAAGAAGCAAACATTATACCGTTATTAAAAAAAAGGTTCGAGAAACAAGTCAAATAATTATAGACCAGTTAGTTTAACATCGGTGATTTGTAAATTATTAGAAAGACTAATTAAAGATCACATGGTGGATTTTCTTGTTAAACATAACTTGATAAACCCATCTCAACATGGGTTTCTAAAAGCGAGGTCATGCTTAACAAATATGTTATGTTTTTTGGAAGATATCACTAAGTGGGTAGATGATGGATCACCAGTAGATATCATCTACTTAGATTTTCAAAAAGCTTTCGACAAAGTGCCACATCAGAGATTACTGCTTAAACTAAAAGCCCATGGCATAGGAAATGGTATAATTAACTGGATAGAAAAATGGCTGATTGACAGAAGACAACGGGTAGTTGTTGATGGGGAGGCTTCAAACTGGAAATCAGTTTTGAGTGGGGTTCCACAGGGATCAGTACTGGGACCTATATTATTCTTAATATATATAAACGATTTGGACGATGATATAGCTAGCAAGGTGTTCAAATTTGCAGATGATACAAAAGTGTTTAAAAGGATTAAAAGTGATGGGGATAGACAGCATTTACAAGATGATCTTGACAGGTTGATCAAATGGTCTGAAAAGTGGACATGAAGTTACATTAGTAAAGGAGCAGTGTAGATTAGACGTGAGAAAGTTCTCATTTTCACAAAGGACTGTGAATGAATGGAACAGATTATCTGATGATTGTGTGGGTGCTAGTAGTGTGAATATGTTTACAAATAAAATCGACACATACCTCAGAAGGGCTGGATATATGTAGATAAAAGGGTTGGGCTCTCGATAAGCCAAATGGCTTCCTTGTCCACCTGCCATCTAGAGTTAATTCTCTGGATGGCAATCTTGTTAAATCTTGTTAAACAGTGTAGTCTTCGTTAACATGAACAGGTGTGATTGCAGGCTGTAATGTCCACATTTCACAAATGTCCACGAGTATAGTTCCAATCAGCGTGAACCCACCCATAGTGCATAGTATCATAAAACGGCTGTACAATTATAACGATGATCGAATGTTTGGAAAACGCATTAAACTAGTGAAATCCACCAGCACATACAAAACACAGCTACCACCAGCGTGCACTCGACGTTCACTTTGTAACAACAATGTATGGCCTATTGACCATATTCTTGAAGTTGGGGTCTTGTCACTATGCGTTGACTGGTCAATACCCTCGTAAGACTCGGGCTGTTTATTCGAGCACCTACCCCATTACGATTGCCATGAATGGTGGACATACATGGAGTAGGCTTGTTACTACTATGCGTTGGTTGGCCAATATTTAGGCCTACTCTAAAATATAAGCCATTACAATTATTTTCACTGGTTGACACACATGGAGATGTGTTGTTTCTGTGTGTTGGTTGGCCAATACCCCCAAATGTTTGTGGTGTACCCATGACTAACTGGATTTACCTTGTATTTATTTTGACGGCGGTTCATTCGTCCCATCAACGTTTATGTTGGAAAGGGCGTGGATATTACGACGAGGACGGGGCTTCGGCTGTAATTGTTCTCTGGAGGCTGATAATATCTTCCCCGGTTATCACCATGAGGGCGATTATGAGTCCCATACCGTCTACGAGAATGATTCCGGTTTTCCTCTCTAGAGGGATTATGGTTTTTATAATGACCGCGAATATCATCATCCTCCCATCGTGTCTATTGCTATGCTCGGGAGTCTTATACCTCCCACGCCGTGTACTCTCTCCCCCGTCATGCCTGCTATCCCGTTGATTGTTTCGTGAACACCTTCTACCTTTATGGTTAGTGCGATGTCTCTAAGGCTGCGATACCTGTGATTATTGTCAGAGTCCGTGCTACTGGTGGTACTATTACTACTAGTGCTACGGTGTCTCCGAGTTTGACGCTTCACTAGTCAGTCACGTCGTTATAATGTATTTGAGCTTTCTCTGGACAGATGACCCTTGCCTCCGCACTGGAAACAACTGAGGGGAGACGGGGAGCGTCGTCTCTTATTGGCACAGTCACGTGATCTATGACCTTCCCCCCCGCAGGTGAAGCAAGTGTTACTTGGTGAGCGTCCCAGGGATATAGTTGACTGCTGTACTACCTGGTCAACCAAAGTTGTCTCCAAAGCACTGAAGAGAGTGTCTACAACCCGATTTCCCAGCGTGTCAACTTGATTGGCCAAAATCCGATGTTCAGATTTTTGCATATAGACAGAATGAGTAGCGCGTTAAACATGCGCACGTTGCTGGTGTCGCCTGTGTTGCGCGTTGGCTGTTTATTATCTTTAATGCTATTTTGAATCATGTTTAAAATGTCAACCTTCGGGTTGAATTGCTCGAGTAGTATACGCAAGGACGCTCGCTGCTGTCATTTCAAGAACAATCCGCGCATTCAAACCCACCACATACTTTCTATATCAGAGCGACTTCGGTACAAGCACGGGAAATGACATTGTTGATCGTGTCGGACAATTTAAATGTTGTTACTTCCTTTTGGGAAGCAGCCCCAAACTTCAATTTCTTGATACAAAACCACACTGCAGCGTCTGGTTCAGCCATGGTTTAGATCAATTAATGACAAGTTGAACTTTCCCGGATACGTCTTTGCCATTCACTTATGAAAAACTAACAGACGCTTTTAAGCCACGCCCAGCGCGCTCATGTGATTGGTCGCTAGGACAAGGAGCGTTTGACACATGTGCCACGCGCGTTTCATTTTGTTTTTTGCGTGGAGACGGCAAGGCTTGTTATATGTTAGCAAGGGGCTACACGTACACAGACTAATTTTACGTACAGGTAAGCAGGGCTTTGCGTACACAAACTAATTTTACGAACAGTTAGGCAGGGACCTACAATTTACGTACGTTCGTACGTTATATTATTTAGCGTTAAATTTAGACTGATACTGATTAAGACAGTCGCGAAATCCATTAATTGTAAATGTTGTCATACTGTTATCTTAACACATTATAAACACGAAGCAAATATAGGTGAGTAGTAATAGAGGTTAAGTACCGCGCATGGTTGGAGTCGGATGAGAGGAAGAGGAAAGTACCCGGATGTAGGTCAATGTCAAAGGTCAAGGTCAAATACCCGGATGTATGTCAAGGTCAAAGGTCAAGGTCACATGACCCGGATGTATGTCAATGTCAAGGTCACGTGGCGCCCCTGCCTAAATTTTTCGGAAGTAAAAAAACGCCCCTGGCGGATAGTTGATGAACTAAAATAAACAGCGCCCCTGGTGGATAGTTGGTGAACTAAATATTTGCCTCCAAAACTACAACAACGCCCCCTGGCGGATAGTCGGTGAACTAAACCCTACCGGATATTTGGTGAACTAAAATATTTTTCTCCCGTAATGTTACAGCGCCACCTAGCGGATAAATAATGAACTAAAACAGCGCCACACGGCGAAATTTTTCGGAACTCAAATAGGTTGGCCCCGTATCGCCACCTGGCGGATAGTTGGTAAACTAAAATATTTCCCCGCCTAAAACTATTACAGCGCCTCCTAGCGGATAGATCATGAACTTAAAAAAGCCACCCGGCGAAAAATTTTGGAACTAAATAGTTTTACCCGCAGCGCCCCATAGCGGAATTTTTTGGGGACAACTATTCAAGTGGTGCCACCTGACGGACAAATTGTAAACTAAATGCTCGAGTACTGCCCAATTTCGTGCGTCTTGGTTTGACCATTAGCGCCCCTGGCGGAATTTTTTTGGAACTAAAATAGGTTGACCCGCAGCACCCCCTATCGGAATTTTTCGGGACTAATTATGCAAGTGGTGCCATCTGACGGACAAGTTGTGAAGTAAATGTAGGAGTACTGCAAATATTCGTGTCTCTTGCACGCTTGCGTGCAATAGAGCCCCCTGACGGATACATCACGAACTACAAACATCATCCCCTAGTGGACAAATGTTCGTTCGGCACGACCACGTGATCTTTATGTTCTGTCGAACTGTTATAAAAGACCTGCGTCTGTTTGTTGTGGTCATTATATCTTACATTTTGGAAGATGAACAACATGACTAGTGATAACGTCCGACAAGGGATTTTGCTACCGAAGGCGCAGCCTTCTCCGGCTACGGGACCACTCGACCTCTCGACCTCTCGACCTCTCGACCCCAACAATCAACCCGGACCAACAACCAACGACCAGTTCAACGACCAGTCCGACGACCAGTTTGACGACCAGTTCGACGATCAAACCAATTTCGTCTCTGTCGTCAGCTCCGGCAATCAACCCAACCATCAACCTGACATCGTCACCTCCGACGAAGCGTCAGAAGCTGTGGCCTCGTTATACTTGCTGTATGTGTGGTAGTACCTTCAAGTATAAATGAAATTGGCCCGCTCATGTGAAGCAGGGCTGCTTTCAAAGGAAGCAAGATAAATAGCGGCGACGTAAAGAACAACTTGAAGAACAGCTTGAAGAACAACTTGAAGAGATAACAGTAAGCTTCAATTTTTCATAGTGTTCAAATGGTATTCATGCTATTTTGTTAGAACATTTTCAAAAGACCATAATATTAAATTTTGTCTTATATATATCAGTTGAACATTCATTACTAAGCTCATCTCGTTACTGTTTCAGCGACAAGAAAAGGAGGGCATCGCTACTGCTGACAGTGTTCCAACTACCTCTGCGTCACGAAAACGTCGACGGTCACTGTCATCTTCAGCATCACCATCTGTCAACCGACCACCATCACAGTTGTACCACGATAGTACTATGCCTAACGTCATCCTCAAATCACATTTAGATTACATTAGACATAACAAATCTAAGTAAACAACATATGCGTGTTGACGTCCCACCCCGGAGGAGCTCTACTGACACTACTCAACAATTAGCTGATTCATATTTAGTTTGCATTAGACATAACAAATCTAAGTAAACAACATATGGGTTGTGGCATCCCACCTCGGAGGAGCTGTACTGACACTACTCAACAATTAGCTGATTCATATTTAGATTACATTAGACATAACAAATCTAAGTAAACAACACATGCGTGGTGACGTCCCACCTCGGAGGAGCTGTACTGACACTACTCAACAATTAGCTGATTCATATTTAGATTACATTAGACATAACAAATCTAAGTAAACAACATATGGGTTGCGGCGTGCCACCTCGGAGGAGCTGTACTGACACTACTCAACAATTAGCTGATTCATATTTAGATTACATTTGGCATAACAAATCTAAGTAAACAACATATGCGTGGTGACGTCCCACCTCGGAGGAGCTGTACTGACACTACTCAACAATGAGCTGATTCATATTTAGATTACATTAGACATAACAAATCTAAGTAAACAACGTATGCGTGGTGACGTCCCACCTCGGAGGAGCTGTACTGACACTACTCAACAATCAGCTGATTCATATTTAGTTTGCATTAGACATAACAAATCTAAGTAAACAACATATGGGTTGTGGCATCCCACCTCGGAGGAGCTGTACTGACACTACTCAACAATCAGCTGATTCATATTTAGATTACATTAGACATAACAAATCTAAGTAAACAACATATGCGTGTTGACGTCCCATCACGGAGGAGCTGTACTGACACTAAACAATTAGCTGATTCATATTTAGATTACATTAGACATAACAAATCTAAGTAAACAACATACGCGTGTTGACGTCCCACCCCGGAGGAGCTGTACTGACACTACTCAACAATCAGCTGATTTATATTTAGATTACACTAGACATAACAAATCTAAGTAAATAACATATGCGTGGTGACGTCCCACCTCGGAGGAGCTGTACTGACACTACTCAACAATCAGCTGATTCATATTTAGATTACATTAGACATAACAAATCTAAGTAAACAACATATGCGTGTTGACGTCCCATCCCGGAGGAGCTGTACTGACACTAAACAATTAGCTGATTCATATTTAGATTACATTAGACATAACAAATCTAAGTAAACAACATATGCGTGGTGACGTCCCACCTCGGAGGAGCTGTACTGACACTACTCAACAATTAGCTGATTCATATTTAGATTACATTAGACATAACAAATCTAAGTAAACAACATATGCGTGTTGACGTCGCACCTCGGAGGAGCTGTACTGACACTACTCAACAATCAACTGATTCATATTTAGATTATACTAGACATAACAAATCTAAGTAAATAACATATGCGTGGTGACGTCCCACCTCGGAGGAGCTGTACTGACACTACTCAACAATCAGCTGATTCATATTTAGATTACATTAGACATAACAAATCTAAGTAAACAACATATGCGTGTTGACGTCCCACCCCGGAGGAGCTGTACTGACACTATACAATTAGCTGATTCATATTTAGATTACATTAGACATAACAAATCTAAGTAAACAACATACGCGTGTTGACGTCCCACCCCGGAGGAGCTGTACTGACACTACTCAACAATTAGCTGATTCATATTTAGATTACATTAGACATAACAAATCTAAGTAAACAACATATGCGTGGTGACGTCCCACCTCGGAGGAGCTGTACTGACACTACTCAACAATTAGCTGATTCATATTTAGATTACATTAGACATAACAAATCTAAGTAAACAACATATGCGTGGTGACGTCCCACCTCGGAGGAGCTGTACTGACACTACTCAACAATTAGCTGATTCATATTTAGATTACATTAGACATAAATGTAAGTAAACAACATATGCGTGTTGACGTGGCACCTCGGAGGAGCTGTACTGACACTACTCATCAATTAGCTGATTCATATTTAGATTACATTAGACATAACAAATCTAAGTAAGCAACATATGCGTGTTGACGTCGCACCTCGGAGGAGCTGTACTGACACTATTCAACAATTAACTGATTCATATTTAGATTACATTAGACATAACAAATGTAAGTAAACAACATATGCGTGTTGACGTCGCACCTCGGAGGAGCTGTACTGACACTACTCTACAATTAGCTTATTCATGTTTAGATTACTGTAGGATAATCACGATAATGCATGAACAGTGATTTTGACTCGTGTTCGATATTTGTTTTTCTAATATGTTGGTTATATATTATTGTTGTTGAAAAAATAAACTGGTTATTGACAGATGAGATGATAATAAATTAATTTCTGCCAAAATCAGAAAACTTATGGGACAAGATTATATAGTTATTATGATTCATGTGCACACTATGCCTGTGTGACGAATTCCCAGTTCGCTCTGGCAGTTCATATTTATACTGTTCTTTTTCTTATTCTGAAGCAATATAGGTGGATATTTCTACCATGTTGTACGTGGGAATAATTTGATAATGGGCCTAACATCCAAACGAAGCCAGTTGACGTGTGTCATGTTTTCTCAACAGAGCAACTGTCTGGTTTGATCGCTACATTGGAAGTGTGTGATGCACCTTCAAGTGAACATAGCAGAGGTAAGCTGTAATGTTATAATATGTGTATGTTTTTTATTGTAAAGCTAAATCAACATGTCTTCAAAATATGTTATTTCTAGATCCACGATGCTCCCAGAGTGTTTTTGGAGAATGAATATGCCAACGACTAGATATGAACTTGTAAAGAGTGTGGTCATTCAGCATATTACTATGTTCTTTCTTACTAGGGT
Source organism: Paraescarpia echinospica (assembly GCA_020002185.1). Taxonomy (NCBI): domain Eukaryota; kingdom Metazoa; phylum Annelida; class Polychaeta; order Sabellida; family Siboglinidae; genus Paraescarpia; species Paraescarpia echinospica. The sequence goes on along the minus strand of CM034544.1, from coordinate 46,172,969 downwards.
ATCAAGTAAATGCATTTTAGTACAAAATTTCATTTGCCAAGCATTCCCCTTTCCAGAGTGTAAGATACAGTTCGAGTGTGTGGAGGATGCTCTTTTAAGTTCAACACTTCAAGTTAATCTTCGGTCTATAAAACTCACTTGTCAAAGGAATATGATCATCAGCTGTGCCCATAATCAGCACATTCTGGACCCATTCCAAACAATGAACAGAACATGTATTACCAAACGTAATATTTCTGTATAGTTTGTAGATGCATGGTAACCATCTACTCAACTAGACTAGTGTTTTTGATCATATATACAAAATGTACAAACGTTGGATAAACTATATGTATTTACTTGTCCTCTTGAAATTAAATCAGTGGTAATGTTAGATCAGCAGCAAACATGGTTTGATGTTGCCATTATCTGAATGCAAATAAACTTAGCTTGGTATAATTAAACCCATAGTAGACATGCATCTGCATTTGAAGGAAACAAATTTAACAATGCATTTTGGTTAGGAGATTACCCAAACCATTACGTTTGATGTCAATGACAACAGTTCGGAATTTGAAGACTTGCAGGATCCATAAATTTTCATAATGATTCTAATTAGTTATCTTGACACTTCCATATTTGCAGTATGTAAACAAGTCAGACGACTGGGTTTTTGGGCACGACAGAGTTTATTGAATTGTCTATGTTTTAAGCTCCCAGAGGGATACTCAACGTTCTGTAACATATAATCACATAATGTTACAACTGGATAGTTATCGTGTATATATCAACAATAACAAAGTAACAGCAATACATAATCAATCCCAATACATTCACGTCACCTTCTGCACTATGTAATTACACACCTATTATTATAGGATAATATTCGCATATGTATTTCAAACCTTTTAGAGACATAGTAATACACACCAGTGAATTCGAGATAGTACTTCGTATTACTACATTACCTAGCATCTGCCTATGCAGTTGCATTAGTTACATGACAATACTGAACTACCCAGTATATAGAACCGCCACGCCCTTATAATCCCCGTCTAAATTGGAAACATAACACCATTAATAAATTTAACGTTACGTATTATTCTAATGTATCATATAATAATAATAATCCAATACAATGCAATGATTAAACCCCCACTACAAATAACACATACATATAACAAGACTAACTTACCAGGACTTAGGTATAAACGAACTACTGGGCCCAGAGACTCTACAAGTGTGGGTGTGTCTCTGTCACTGGCCCAGGGCAAACTGCGCCTGATAAAATAGCTGACCGGTTTAGCTCGACTAGCAGGGTGTGGCCTCTAACCCCTAGTGGCCTCTGGTGAATTAACATATATATAGTACTAGAATATCCACCAGGGTTACATGTCCCCCAAGTTTAAAATTTAGCCGGCCGCGGCTAACATAATAAATTGAAATCATTAACTAAGGACGGACCTTGGTTCTCGATGTGGAATACTATGGTACCCCGCATTGCTTCGCGTTGACCGACGTAACGGTGTGTTCGGAGTAATTGATTCTTCTACGTCCGAGTTCAAGTCTAAATGGCCATTGTTCGGTTGACAAGAGATTGTCACCTCGTATGGTGGGTGGTCAGTTTCCTCACTGTCTTGACCTAGTCTGCTCAGTCTTGACCCTTTCGCAGTCTCTGGGACACAAACCCGCAAGTCTTTGCGGTTAATTATGCGTTTCTTGTGCCCCCTCGCCGGTACGACTACGTATGTGTCGTCCTTTTGTTCTGTCACTACGTACACTCCCGGGTCCCATGCATCCGCAATCTTGTTACGCACTCTCACCCTATTGCGTAAATGTACACGTTCCCCAACTCGCAGTGCATTCTCCCCGACATGCTTGTCATAACTTGCTTTTCGGTTAGCAATGTCTAACTTCAGCTGTTCCGCAGCTTTAGCATAGGCACTTGTCAGTCTAGCCTGATGATAGTCAACCCAGTCCAGGTTGGCTCCATGAACCGTTTGTAATTGGAGGGTGTCGTCACTGTGCAGTTTGATATCAATCGGTAAGCGCGGAACACGACCGAACATGAGATAGAATGTTGCAGCATGAGGGGTCACATTATATGCATACGTAAGTTCTGGCAAATATTCCGGCCATTTGGTCTTCTGGGCGGGTGTCAGTGTGCGTAACAATCCATGCATTGTTCTGTTGTATCGCTCACATTGTCCATTTCCCATGGGATGGTACGGTGTCGTACGAGATTTCTCGATACCGTATATCTTATACAACTCTTTGACAATTTTTGCGTCAAAACATCTCCCTTGATCAGAGTGTATACGAAACGGAACTCCATAACGCAGAAACCATTCCCGTACCAGGGTTTTAGCTACCGTTAGGGCTGTTTGGTTTCTCGTCGACACGGCTATTGTGTATTTACTGTACACGTCGGTCATGACCAGGACATTCTCGATGCCGTTACTAGCTGGTTCGAGAATTGTGAAGTCTATTGCGATGACTTTTAATGGGCCCCTTGTCAAAATACTATGCATTGGAGTCCGTAACTTCAAATGTGGCATCTTTGCAAGATTACAACGATCACACTTCGAAATCCAATTCAGGATGTCGGAACGCATATTCGGCCAGTAGAATCTTGCTCGTACTAGCTTCTCAACTCTATCAATGCCTTGATGTCCCATCCGATCATGTAATTCTTGTAATACCTCCTCCCTCATTGTACGCGGTAACAACAACTGGCTTACCTTTTCTCCACTCATTGGGTCTATTAGGGTTCTGCACAATTTTCCGGAACAGACCTGAATGCGGTCCCATTGTTGTAGCAGTTTCGCTACTGCCGGTTGTTCTTTCCGTCTTTCTCCGAGTGTCGATTCTCGCCCTCTGTCTATGTAATGCCAGACTCGACCCAAAACCGGATCATAACGTTGTGCCTCCTGGATCGCGTCCGAACTAAGACTTGGTAGGATCGGCGACTCTGCATACTTGGATGTATATCGCACCTGTGCTGTGGTGGTACAGACTGCTGCCTTGAGTAATTTCTGGCGCAAATCGCACGGCAACATCGTTACTTGGAGAATGTCAGCTATTTCGTCTTCTTCGATGACTGTGAACTCTTTTGTTTCAGTCTGAAGTGGTTTCCGGCTCAGACCGTCCGCCGATGCATTAAGTCTTCCGGAACGATAGCGAATGCTGAAATTGAACCTGGCTAGCTCTGCCTGCCAGTGGTGTTCCGCCGCCGTTAGCTTTGCCGAAGTCTGAATATACGACAATGGGTTATTGTCGGTATATACTACAAACGGAACGCTCAACAAGTAGTCGCGGAATTTCTCAGTCACCGCCCATTTCACTGCTAACAACTCTAATTTCATAGAGCTATAAGCCGTTCGGTTCTTCTCAGGACCCCTGAGACTACGGCTAGCATAGACTATTACTCGGGTTTTCCCTTCCTGTTCCTGGAGTAGTAACGCTCCTAGTCCTTGGTGACTGGCGTCTGTCTCCAGAATGAATGGTTTCGTGAAATCAGCGAATCCCAAGCCTGAAGCTGTAGTAAGAGCATGTTTCAGTGAATCAAATGCTTCTTGGTGTTCCTGCCTCCACACAAACGGTACCAGTTTGGCTGAATTCCACTTTCTACCTGGTTTTCTCTTCTTTCCTTTGTTGGGATCTTGATCCACCAATTCATATAGAGGTGATGCCAACTGTGAAAAGTGATGAATGTAACGTCGGTGATATCCCGCTGTTCCCAAGAAAACCTTGAGTTCTCTCGCGTTTTCAGGTACCGGCCATTCCCTTACTGCGTTCACCTTCTCTGGATCCCCAGAAATCCCTTCATTAGAGATTATCTATCCCAAATAAGAAACCGATTCCTGAAATAGGTAACATTTAGTGGGCTCAATCTTTAGACCGTGAGATGCCAGTCGTTGGAACACCAAATTCAGTCGTTCAAAGTGTTCTTCAATGGTAGAGGAGTAGATGATTATATCATCCAAGAAAATAAGTACTTTTTCATTCATCTCTTCCCTGAACACAATGTGCATTAATCTCTGGAAGGTTGCTGGTGAATTGCAAAGCCCGTATGGCATTTTGTTGTACTCGTACAACCCCATGGGGGTGGTGAACGCTGTCTTGTGTTGATCAACCTCGTCTATCTCCACCTGATTATAAGCCGATTTCAAATCGACAGTCGAGAAATACTTTGGTAGTCGAAGATCTCATCCACTCGGGGAAGTGGAAACGCATCTTTTCTTGTCTTGATATTAAGCCTGCGATAATCCACGCACATCCTAATCTTACCGTTCTTCTTTCGACAAATAACAATCGGACTCGCAAATTCCGACTGACTGGGCTTAATTATCCCTTTGTGGACTAGATCTTTAATGTGCGCTTTAACTTCCTCAAACTGAGTTGGTGGAATGCGACGATAGGCCGCCATAACAGGGCTGTCGTCTGAGGTGTATATTCGGTGTTTAACCGTGTCCGTCAATCCCACGTCATTCTCGTCCTGGGCAAATACTTGCTGATTGTTATGCAATAATTCCACTAGTCGATCTTTGTCTATTGGCGGTATCTCACCTATGTGTACCTCTTCCATCCAGTTGTACCCAGGGTCAAGGGGTGACGCATCATATATATATTTACATTGCTCGCTGCTTACTTGTCGTGTAGTAGCAGTTACCAGTCGTGGTTCTAGGGACACTCGCAAGCCGTCATCCAATTCTTCGAAATCAACGAAGTGTTCCTGATTCCGATCGACTACATCTACCGTATAGATCCTCCCGACAGGTGAATGGGAACGTAGCCACACATCGTCAGAGGTCGGGTTGAGGATAGTTACTTCGAAATGTCCATTGATGGAACCTACTAAACAAGTTTGGAGTAGTAAACCTCCCTTCAGGGGAACATCGAATGGCTCTACCATTCCGTTACCGGTGCAATGTGGACCTGATACTGTTACGTTACACGACGACCATGCTGGTATCTTAACACTAGTATCACCTGCAATTTTCACTACTCTTCCATCGATATCCTGTTTCGGGTTAGTATCATGGGTCTCAATAGTATGAAGTAGTTCCCTTATCTCTGGCATGTCACCCAAAACATTCATACCCAGTATTCCAGACGTTGGTCGGGAGGGGACAAACCCTGGTGGATCTTTTTGTACCAAAATACCTTTATTCTTAACGACCGTGCCCAACACATTTATATCGGCTGTGAAGTACCCTATATAAGGGAACTCTAGAGCATTGGCTGCTTCCAGCCGTAACCACGCTGATGCGTCCTTTAACCCATTGACTGACGTCATTAAATGTTCATTGAACCACCACTCCTGTAAAATCGTTACTTCAGAGCCCATGTCTAAAACCATATTGGTGTCTTCACCTGATATACAACACGAAATTACTGGTGTCTTACCAATGATGGCGTCAACTAACATAGAGTCTATGTTACAACACCCGCCTGCGTGACGCTCGACAGTAGGGCTACTTAGTTTTCCTGATGATTACGGGGTGTTGACCTACCCGGCGTTACCGGGCCCTCCCGCAGTGCGCTTGCCCCTGCGCTAGAATTTGGTTGCCCCCCGTATGCCCGATTTTCTGTTTGATCTGTAGTACGGCGCATGTCCCCAGCACGTTTCCAACAATTAGTGTAAGTGTGCCCGCTTCGGCCACAATACTCACAAGAGACCGAGCCACTGTTACGGGGCTTCGGTCTGCTAGTTCTATCGCCCCTCTCCACACCCACCGACGACTGTTGTGCTCGCAACAAAGACACAATTTGCGTCTGAGTTGTCGCGAGTAGTTCTAGCTGGGTGGCAATTCGTTCCATAATACTCGGGTCGACGGGGGTGTGGTGAGGTTCATGAATTCCCCGAATGCATGCATTTTTACACATACTGTTCAATCCGTCCTCCTCGAGACGGATCGCCTCCGACCTCAGAGCACTAAATGAAACCGTAGGCTGGGTGCGGACCAATTTTTTTATTTCCCGTTTGATTTGTGGATCAACCAGATTCTCGCAGAATACCTCTATCAAAGTTTCATTCTTACTCTGTGATTTGTCTGATAAGCCTTCGGAGATTTCTAGAAGTGCCCGGGAAAAATCCCTAACGCTTTCTCTATTTCCTTGACCTCTATCATACAACTCTTTCTTTAACTGCGCATTACTGCGGGTTTCCCCAAAAGTGGACACAAGTAAAGCAAATAGTTTATCGACTGAGTCTTTCTCCTCCTCTGGCGCATACCTGACTTCTTCCCGGGCAGGTCCATCAAGGTGTGCGATCAGGAAATGTAACCGCTCGACCGATGAGATGGAAGACAAACAGTTGCGGGCATCTTCCATCCAGTCGTGTAGATCACACGAACGACCCTCGAACTTCTTTAATTTTCGGGTGGTAGGGGCGGTAACCGTGACGTTGATGGATTGTTGGTTTCGCTTGAGCGTTTCCACCATTTCCTCTAGTCGCGCTAACTTCTCGTCTGCCGACGCCATGCTTTCTCGACTCCCCTGGGAGCTTACTCTGTCGAACCCCACTTCTGGTACCACTTGTAAACATGTCAGACGACTGGGTTTTTGGGCACGACAGAGTTTATTGAATTGTCAATGTTTTAAGCTCCCAGAGGAATACTCAACGTTCTGTAACATATAATCACATAATGTTACAACTGGATAGTTATCGTGTATATATCAACAATAACAAAGTAACAGCAATACATAATCAATCCCAATACATTCACGTCACCTTCTGCACTATGTAATTACACACCTATTATTATAGGATAATATTCGCATATGTATTTCAAACCTTTTAGAGACATAGTAATACACACCAGTGAATTCGAGATAGTACTTCGTATTACTACATTACCTAGCATCTGCCTATGCAGTTGCATTAGTTACATGACAATACTGAACTACCCAGTATATAGAACCGCCACGCCCTTATAATCCCCGTCTAAATTGGAAACATAACACCATTAATAAATTTAACGTTACGTATTATTCTAATGTATCATATAATAATAATAATCCAATACAATGCAATGATTAAACCCCCACTACAAATAACACATACATATAACAAGACTAACTTACCAGGCCGTAAGTATAAACGAACTACTGGGCCCAGAGACTCTACAAGTGTGGGTGTGTCTCTGTCACTGGCCCAGGGCAAACTGCGCCTGATAAAATAGCTGACCGGTTTAGCTCGACTAGCAGCGTGTGGCCTCTAACCCCTAGTGGCCTCTGGTGAATTAACATATATATAGTACTAGAATATCCACCAGGGTTACTTGTTTTTTTTCAAGTGCAGAAGTAAATATATTATCATTATTGAAAGTGTCAACTCATCAGAAACGATGCAATTACAACACATAGTATATCACTGCCAGAATTACTGAATTGGAAAACTTTGCTGCTGGTTATCAGCAAGACATCAACGGTACTGTGTGAACACCTGCAATATGTCTGATGTGTAAAACATAATAGCCATTAGGGTCACAATAATAAACAACAGTGACAAGACATCAACGGTACTGTGTGAACATCTGCAATAAGTCTGATGTGTAAAACATAATAGCTATTAGAGTCACAATAATAAACAACAGTGACAAGACATCAACGGTACTGTGTGAACACCTGCAATACGTCTGATGTGTAAAACATAATAGCCATTAGAGTCACAATGACAAACAACAGTGACAAGCTTCATTTGGCAAAATGACTAACTGAGGTCATCCATGGTTTAAAGGTAAAAACATGTATAGTCCACTAGCTTGTGTTTACGGACCTGCATTCACCTGACAAAAATAACAGTATTGATTTACTTTGGCCGACCTGTTCGTGGGGGGACATAACTGACAATGACAGGATTAGACACGAATGTTTGTTGGGGGGGGGGGCATAACTGATGCTGATATTGCCTGCAGTAGTATACGAATGAGCTCGATTGCTTCGTGTGGTTCAAAGGTAATTTTACTCCCAAGATTACTAGCTTCTCTTTCACAATAACTTAATCCGGTGATTCTTGTTCTTCAGTAAAAAGGTGTTTGATGCAGAATTAATAATGAACTGATTAGGCACCAGTCGTTGATTGGAACCTTCAAACAGCATAATCATAATCCAAATTTGCAAATTTGATTAGGTAAGATAATTTAAAGTCATTTGTTATGCCTTTTTTCAAAGGAATTTGGCATGCACTTCATTGTAGGTGTGGACACAAAACACTTAATGTTTCCATACCAGGTATATTATAACAATATTTTTCAAAAAAAAAAAAAATGTGACAAAATATGGAGGATTAAATAGTGTAAATTTTATTATTACATGACTAGAAAATTCAACTCCCATTGATGTTTCGACGGCCTTCATCAGGAACTGTTTGTGGCAAGCAGGCTGTTCCACACATAACTCAGTTGGTGTCCTCCCTCGTCTCTATTAATTGTAGCTGTTGTCTTAATCCATCGCACACACACCCGTCTGTCTTTCTGTCAACCACTCTGGCACTCTCCCTGTCTATGACAGTTGTTTCTGTCCAGATGGCCCCTTTAATCCATCGCACACACCTGTCTGTCTCTCTATCAACCACTCTGGCACTCTCCCCATCTATAACAGTTGTTTCTGTCCAGATGGCCCCCTTAATCCATCGCACACACCTGTCTGTCTCTCTATCAACAACTCTGGCACTCTCCCCGTCTATGACAGTTGTTTCTGTCTAAATGGCCCCTTAATCCATCGCACACACACCTGTCTGTCTTTTTATCAACCACTCTGGCACTCTCCCTGTCTATGACAGTTGTTTCTGTTCAGATGGCCCCCTTAATCCATCGCACACTCCTGTCTGTCTCTCTATCAACCACTCTGGCACTCTTCCCGTCTATGACAGTTGTTTCTGTCCAGATGGCCACCTTAAACCATCGCACACTCCTGTCTGTCCCTCTATCAACCACTCTGGAACTGTCCCCATCTATGACAGTTGGTTCTGTCCAAATGGCTCCCTTAATCCCCATCTATGACAGTTGGTTCTGTCCAAATGGCTCCCTTAATCCATCGCACACACCTGTCTGTTCCTCTATCAACCACTCTGGAACTGTCCCCATCTATGACAGTTGTTTCTGTCCAGATGGTCCCCTTAATCCATCACACACACCTATCTGTCCCACTATCAACCACTCTGGAACTGTCCCCGTCTATGACAGTTGTTTCAGTCCAGATGGCCCCCTTAATCCATCGCACACACCTGCCTGTCCCTCTATCAACCACTCTGGAACTGTCCCCATCTATGACAGTTGGTTCTGTCCAAATGGCTCCCTTAATCCATCGCACACACCTGTCTGTTCCTCTATCAACCACTCTGGAACTGTCCCCATCTATGACAGTTGTTTCTGTCCAGATGTTCCCCTTAATCCATCACACACACCTATCTGTCCCACTATCAACCACTCTGGAACTGTCCCCGTCTATGACAGTTGTTTCAGTCCAGATGGTCCCCTTAATCCATCACACACACCTGTCTGTCCCTCTATCAACCACTCTGGAACTGTCCCCATCTATGACAGTTGGTTCTGTCCAAATGGCTCCCTTAATCCATCGCACACACCTGTCTGTTCCTCTATCAACCACTCTGGAACTGTCCCCATCTATGACAATTGTTTCTGTCCAGATGGTCCCCTTAATCCATCACACACACCTATCTGTCCCACTATCAACCACTCTGGAACTGTCCCCGTCTATGACAGTTGTTTCAGTCCAGATGGCCCCCTTAATCCATCGCACACACCTGCCTGTCCCTCTATCAGTCACTCCGGAACTGTCCCCGTCTATAACAGTTGTTTCTGTCCAGATGGCCCCCTTAATCCATCGCACACACCTGTCAGTCTCTCTATCACCCACTCTGGCACTCTCCCCATCTATAACAGTTGTTTCTGTCCAGATGGCCCCCTTAATCCATCGCACACACCTGCCTGTCCCTCTACCAACCACTCTGGCACTCTCCCCGTTTATAATAGTTGTTTCTGTCCAGATGGCCTCCTTAATCCAGAGCACACAACTGTCTGTCTCTCTATCGACCACTCTGGCACTCTCCCCGTCTATGGCAGTTGGTTCTGTCCAAATGGCTCCCTTAATCCATCGCACACACCTGTCTGTACCTCTATCAACCACTCTGGAAGTGTCCCCATCTATGACAGTTGTTTCTGTCCAGATGGTCCCCTTAATCCATCACACACACCTGTCTGTCCCTCTATCAACCACTCTGGAACTGTCCCCATCTATGACAGTTGTTTCTGTCCAGATGGCCCCCTTAATCCATAGCACACACCTGCCTGTCCCTCTATCAACCACTCTGGAACTGTCCCCATCTATAACAGTTGTTTCTGTCCAGATGGCTCCCTTAATCCATCGCACACACCTGTCTGTCTCTCTATCAACCACTCTGGCACTCTCCCCGTCTACAACAGTTGTTTCTGTCCTGATGACCCCCTTAAACCATCGCACACACCTGTCTGTCTCTCTATCAACCACTCTGACACTCTCCCCGTCTATGACAGTTGGTTCTGTCCAAATGGCTCCCTTAATCCATCGCACACACCTGTCTGTACCTCTATCAACCACTCTGGAACTGTCCCCATCTACGACAGTTGTTTCTGTCCAGATGGTCCCCTTAATCCATCACACACACCTGTCTGTCCCTCTATCAACCACTCTGGAACTGTCCCCATCTATGACAGTTGTTTCTGTCCAGATGGCCCCCTTAATCCATAGCACACACCTGCCTGTCCCTCTATCAACCACTCTGGAACTGTCCCCATCTATAACAGTTGTTTCTGTCCAGATGGCCCCCTTAATCCATCGCACACACCTGTCTGTCCCTCTATCAACCACTCTGGAACTGTCCCCATCTATGACAGTTGTTTCTGTCCAGATGGCTCCCTTAATCCATCGCACACACCTTTCTGTCTCTCTGTCAACCACTCTTGCACTCTCCCCGTCTATGACAGTTGTTTCTGTCCAAATGGCTCCTTTAATCCATCACACACCCCTGTCTGTTCCTCTATCAACCATTCTGGAACTGTCCCCATCTATGACAGTTGTTTCTGTCCAGATGGCTCCCTTAATCCATCGCACACACCTGTCTGTCTCTCTATCAACCACTCTGGCACTCTCCCCGTCTATAACAGTTGTTTCTGTCCAGATGGCCTCCTTAATCCATCGCACACAACTGTCTGTCTCTCTATCAACCACTCTGGCACTCTCCCCGTCTATGACAGTTGGTTCTGTCCAAATGGCTCCCTTAATCCATCGCACACACATGTCTGTACCTCTATCAACCACTCTGGAACTGTCCCCATCTATGACAGTTGTTTCTGTCCAGATGGTCCCCTTAATCCAACACACACCTGTCTGTCCCTCTATCAACCACTCTGGAACTGTCCCCATCTATGACAGTTGTTTCTGTCCAGATAGTCCCCTTAATCCAACACACACCTGTCTGTCCCTCTATCAACCACTCTGGAACTGTCCCCATCTATGACAGTTGTTTCTGTCCAGATGGCCCCCTTAATCCATCGCACACACCTGCCTGTCCCTCTATCAACCACTCCGGAACTGTCCCCGTCTTTAACAGTTGTTTCTGTCCAGATGGCCCCCTTAATCGATCGCACACACCTGTATGTCTCTCTATCAACCACTCTGGAACTGTCCCCATCTATGACAATTGTTTCTGTCCAGATGGCCCCCTTAATCCATCGCACACACCTGCCTGTCCCTCTATCAACCACTCTGGAACTGTCCCCATCTATAACAGTTGTTTCTTTCCAGTTGGCCCCCTTAATCCATCGCACACACCTGTCTGTCCCTCTATCAACCACTCTGGAACTGTCCCCATCTATGACAGTTGTTTCTGTCCAGATGGCTCCCTTAATCCATCGCACACACCTTTCTGTCTCTCTGTCAACCACTCTGGCACTCTCCCCGTCTATGACAGTTGTTTCTGTCCAAATGGCTCCTTTAATCCATCACACACCCCTGTCTGTTCCTCTATCAACCATTCTGGAACTGTCCCCATCTATGACAGTTGTTTCTGTCCAGATGGCTCCCTTAATCCATCGCACACACCTGTCTGTCTCTCTATCAACCACTCTGGCACTCTCCCCGTCTATAACAGTTGTTTCTGTCCAGATGGCCTCCTTAATCCATCGCACACAACTGTCTGTCTCTCTATCAACCACTCTGGCACTCTCCCCGTCTATGACAGTTGGTTCTGTCCAAATGGCTCCCTTAATCCATCGCACACACATGTCTGTACCTCTATCAACCACTCTGGAACTGTCCCCATCTATGACAGTTGTTTCTGTCCAGATGGTCCCCTTAATCCAACACACACCTGTCTGTCCCTCTATCAACCACTCTGGAACTGTCCCCATCTATGACAGTTGTTTCTGTCCAGATGGCCCCCTTAATCCATCGCACACACCTGCCTGTCCCTCTATCAACCACTCCGGAACTGTCCCCGTCTTTAACAGTTGTTTCTGTCCAGATGGCCCCCTTAATCGATCGCACACACCTGTATGTCTCTCTATCAACCACTCTGGAACTGTCCCCATCAATGACAGTTGTTTCTGTCCAGATGGTCCCTTAATCCATCCCACACACCTTTCTGTCTCTCTGTCGACCACTCTGGCACTCTCCCCGTCTATAACAGTTGTTTCTGTCCTGATGACCCCCTTAAACCATCGCACACACCTGTCTGTCTCTCTATCAACCACTCTGGCACTCTCCCCGTCTATAACAGTTGTTTCTGTCCAGATGGTCCCCTTAATCCATCGCACACAACTGTCTGTCTCTCTATCAACCACTCTGGCACTCTCCCCATCTATGACAGTTGTTTCTGTCCACATGGTCAGTTATCGCCGAATTGTGTTTATTGTTTTTCAAGCCTTTCCTTTTATGTATAATTTCAACTTCTTTCTTATGTTCTTCTAGACTTGTGTCAAAGGTTCTCCCTGTTTCCCCAATGTACGTGGTGTTGCAGGTCTTACAGGGGACTTGGTATACACAGTCGGTCTTCTTGCTGTCTTCCGCTTTGTTTTTTATGCATACTAATATTTTTGGTGAGATTTCGGTGTGGTCTGACAGCTGACGTTATATCATGATGTTTTAGTATGCGCTGCACGTGTCCTGTCACCCCTTGGATATGTATTAATGTGACCATACCTCTAGACGTGTATAGCAGTTCTGTCACTCCTTGGATATGTGTTAAGGTGACCATACCTCTAGACGTGTATGTTTTCTTCCTAGTCTTTCCCCATCGGTTCTGTCACCCCTTGGATATGTGGTAAGGTGACCATACCTATAGAAGTGTTCTTCCTATCTTTAGTCTTTACCCTCTGGTTTTTGTTGTTGTTCCCTCATCTTCTTTATGGTCCAGATTGGGTCCCCGCACTGATGTATCGCCTTGGTGATGTGCTCCACCACTTTCTTTCTCTCCTCTGGCTCAGTTACAATGTTGGTTCAGTCCAGTAATGTTTTGATGACACCCAGTTTCTGATATAGTGGATGGTATGAACTAAAGTTCAGATACTAGTCGGTGATGGTCTTCTTTCAATACACTAGGAGTTTGACCGTTCCATCCTCTTTCCGTACCATCAGCGTCTATGAACGGCATTGACCGCTCACTCTCTTCTTCAACTTGATGTTGCCTGTTGCATCAGTCATGTTGAAGTGGTCTGTCATTTGTTGTTGACACCTCTTCCTCTTCCATTAGGTCATCCACATATCGCTTTCAAAGTCAGGGCTGTCATGTTACTGGAGCTGTGGCGATGTCCTGTTGTTCCAGCCATTCCATCAATAGACTGGCTATCACCGGTGACGCTGTATATCGCTTTCAAAGTCAGGGCTGTCATGTTACTGGAGCTGTGGCGATGTCCTGTTGTTCCAGCCATTCCATCAATAGACTGGCTATCACCGGTGACACTGTATATGTGGCATTAAACGTCTGCGCAAAACAGTGGATTGGATTTTTATGCTACTTTTCTGGCAGTCAATAGCATACCAACAAAGAAAATACCCCCTAAAACCACGGGTTTTGCAGCCTTTTAATGTTGTTGTTGTTGTTGTTGTTTTTTAGTGTAACACAGAGTACAATTTATAAAACAAGGAAGCATAGCATTTCTAAATCTGTGCATACGGCAGTGGCTCATTTCTGTTGCTGTTGCACTCAGTAATAACATACAAATTATTGCAATCCAAGTCTAGCGCAGAAATGATATATGTCTACTTTTGATGTTTTGAAATTGTTTTTCAGCAAAGCTGCAGCATCTGAAACAACAGTTCAGAAGTGTTCACAAACGAAGGATCGACACATATCTGAGGGACACGAGATATGATGAAGACAACACTTTCAGTGATATCTACGTTGAACTGGAATTACGCGACCACAAGTCTTCGAGACATATCAAAATTGAAGAGTTGTTTTCTCCGGATCCGCTGAGTGAGGATATTCCATTGAAGGTGTTAGTAAACGGCCCTGCAGGTGGCGGTAAGACAACAGCATCGATGCGGTTATTTAGCTTGTGGCTGGATGGTCGGTTACCTACCATTGAAAACATCTTCTTCTTTTCGATGCGAAATCTTTCACGTATCGGAAAATGCTCTTTGACTTACCTGGTAGGGACTATCATTTGCAGAAAAACCATGGCAGCAACAAAAGTGTTGGTGACCTCACGGGCTGGTGGAGTAATCGAATACCACGTGTTTGACCGGATAACTGAGATATATGGTTTTGACGAATCGAGGATCTATCAGTATGTGTCCATGTTTTGTGAAGGAAATGACACAGAGAATGGCAATCTAGAATCACACATACGAAACTACTTCCGCAGCAACCGTAACGTTCGTAGCTTCTGCTCCGTGCCTATGTTGTGTAATCTAGTATGTCGTATTGCAAAGATGACACTGGGACCACATTGTCAAGTGCCAACAACCGTCACGCAACTGTTGAAGATGAGTGTAGTCAATTTTGCAATCGAATCTCATCCGGACTTCAAAGGAAAAACGGTATATGAACATGGTGATGTAATTGCTCATCTCAAAGATCCGCTTCTCCACCACTCGAAACTGGCAAATGATGGCATGAGTCATTATCCAGTCAAAGTTCTTTTCTCAGAAGAAGACATCAGAAGGTTGGAATTGTCAGAGCTCACTGCAAGATAATTCGGTCTCTTGACGTTTTCAAGGGACAAGGTACAAGGATCGTTGTACGGAGAAGAAAGAGAGTTGCATCACTTTGTGCACTTGCTCGTGCAGGAGTTTCTCACTGGCATTGCCCTAGCTTCAAACGTAGAAGACGTTGAGACTCTGATGAAGAATACGCCAAACGTAGGGCAGCTAGACATGGTCTTGAGATTTATGTCAGGACTGACAGGTGACCCAGAAAACTAAGATTTTCTGGATTCTCTGGGATTCAGCACAACTGTAGCACCAGGCGACTTGCTCAGGCTTGTTGTTAAGCAGGATCGTGAAAACAGAAGACGTGACCTCAAGAGGACAATCCTTCTACTTCTGATGATTGTGAACGAATCGCGTTAGCGTGATCTATGGGCTTTAATCAAAGACTTTGTCCTGATACAGCGTGTAGATGGCAAGGAACTGAATCTTGAAGACACACATGTCAGCCCAGACGAGCTGGAAGCACTACTATATGTGATGCCAAATATGGATGACGTCACCATCAAATCAAATCAAATCGTGACATTTATATTGCGCCGTTCCAACAATCGTTGCTCACGGGGCCTTACAGAATGTTCGGGAAAACAGGTAAGTCTTAAGGTTTGATTTAAAATCAGTGTTTTTCATTGTTGTTGCAGTCAGCTTTTGCGGCAGCAAGTTCCATAGTGTTGGGGCTGCCACGCAAAAGGATCTATCACCCCAGCGACGCGTTGCACGTGGTACACATAGATGATTGTGTTCACTGGAGCGCAACAATCGAGTTGGCTGACGTCGGGTCACACATTTGGTGATACACTGTGGTGCACAGCCAGTCAGTGCTCGGTGCGTGAGTAGAAGTATCTTATACTCTACTCTAACTGTTATTGGCAGCCAGTGCAGCTTGATCAATAGAGGTGTGACATGACAGAACTTCCTGGCGCCGTCGACAAGGCGAGCCGCCCAGTTCTGTACTCTCTGCAACCGTTCTAGTTGTTTCACAGGCAGTCGGTGGAGTAATGCATTGCCAACGTCAAGTCTGCTGGTAACAAACGCATGTATGACTTGTTCTGTCGCTGCAGGTGTTAGATAACGTCTTATTCTTGCAATATTTCGGAGATGGAAAATTGCAGATTTACAGACCGCAGTCACGTGCGTCTCCATCTTCATCTCGGCATCGAACTGTACACCAAGATTCCGTACATTCTGAGTTACAGTGACCAAACAGTCTCCAATGCATAGTGTGCGCAGCTCAATTTTTCTTAGTTGTTGCGCAGAGCCGAACACGATGACTTCTGTCTTTGAGTCATTCAACTTTAAAAAGTTTGTCATCATCCACGTCCTGATCTCCGCTACACATTCTTCAATACGGACGACAGCCGCAGCAATGTTCTCTTGGTGGGGTTTCACTGGAATGTAGATTTGAGTATCATCCGCGTAGAAATGACACATCAAATTGTACTTGCGAATAATCTTAGCAACTGGTGCTACATAGATGGAGAATAGCTGAGGACCCAGCACGGAGCCTTGTGGTACCCCGTATACCAGAGGACGAGCAGGCGATATAGCACCATGAATGTGGACTGACTGGACTCTGTCTCTCAGGTATGACTTAAACCAGTCCAGTGCATCTTGGACCACTCCGATATCATGCGAGAGTCTATGCAACATCACTTCATGGTCGACGGTGTCAAACGCAGCCGATAGATCCAGGAGAACCATGATGACAACATTCTGATTGTCCATTTCGTGCAGGAAGTGATTCTGCAAACAGACAAGGGCCGTCTCAACGCTGTGATTCGGCTTGTACGCTGACTGATAGGGCTCACAGAGATTGTGCTCTGACATGTGAGCTGACAATCTCGCAGCAACGACACGTTCTATTGTCTTCGATAGATAGGGTAGATTTGACACGGGTCGGTAGTTATTCAAGACAGTTTTGTCTAGACTCGGTTTCTTGAGTACTGGCCTTCCTTCAAGTGTGAAGGCATTACCCCCGTTCTCAGAGACAGGTTAACAATTGTCATGAGCACAGGTACAACATCGTGCGCACAGTCTCTAAGAAGCCATGTCGGAATGGGATCAAGTTCACAAGATTTCACTGGCGATGACTTCAACAACATTCCAATTTCAGCCTCAGTGGCTGGCTCAAATGCAGTCAGCAGACATGTCTGCGGTGCATCCTCAGCAGAGGCATTTACAATGATGACATTCTGATTCAGTTCAGACCGAATTTTCGACATCTTTTCTGAGAAGAAATCCGAGAACCGCATTGCCAGTGTGTCAGACGAGTCACATGGCGGTAGTGGTGTGCCATTATCAGTGTGTAGGAGCTTGGCAACAATCTTGAACAGCTGCTTCTGGTCACCAGATGCATCAGCAATTTGATTCGTGTGGTATTCAAGTTTTGCACGGTGCACAGACGAAGAGACGAGCTGGCGCTGGAGGCAGTAGGCAAGCCTGTCAGACTCCAGTCCAGATTTTCTCCATGTTCTTTCCAGTTGTTGTCTAACACATTTTTGTGATCGTATGCCATCATTATACCACGGCGTGTGTGGTCGTACAATCACTGTGCGGTTCTTTAACGGTGCTTGCTTGTCAATGATAGCCGCAATGGTTTCATTGTACATGTCAGCAGCATGGTTCATGTCATCAGACAGATGATTTGACAGTAGCAACGAACGGAAGTAGTGGTTCGGGTCTCGCCATCCCCGGAAGTGACCTAAGATCAAAGGCTTTTGAGTTTTTTATAAGTAGAATTCCTACGTTTTTTAGCACTAGAGATGAGAGTAAACGTCAAAGTGATTGATGGGGGTCATGAGAAAGAGGGTGTCGCCCTCTACTAACTAATGAGGCACTAATAAGGGAAATAAATAGGGTGAATGTCGGCCTCTAGTGACTAATCAGGTACTAATTAGGTAAAAAAAATTAGGGTAATTAATTAAGTACTAATTAGTAACAAATGAGTAGCGCAATTATTGGAGGAGAACGTTAGCAATGACTAAAAATAGTAAATAGCGACCAATTAGTATTAATTAGGTGCATGGGGGAGGTGGGAAAGATTTTAGAGTGAAGTGACGTCCCTGGGGATCAGCGAGGTTAATATCATGACGCGCGGGAAGGTTCTAGAAGGTTCTAGAACCTTCTAGAAGCTTCTAGCCCGGTGCGGTGGTGGGGCTGGGGATCATCGAGGTTAGTCGAGCGGTTTAGATTACGCCCGGCGCGCTGAAGATCAGGAGGGCAATTGAGTGGCCTGGTTTTCACGACTCACTGGCAAATGGGGTGTCGTATGTCAGGCTGTAGGAGTTTTATGTGCATTGTTTGACGGAAGGCCGGATAAATGTTTTTCGTGTCGCATAGGCGCCGATGTGGGTATTGCCTGTCAGTGCTGGCCGCGGTACGGCTGATGCACGTGCATGAGCGGTGCAATATCGTTATAGCGGCTGGAGGCCGGAGCGGCCAGGATATGCGTGCATTGGCGGTGCAATATCGTTATAGCAGCTGGAGGTCGGAGCTGTCAGATTGGCCTGTGCGCGTGTATTAAGCTTGTGGCTTTGGCGATCGCTGGATTTTTCGTGTGTGAGTTGCAATGCTGGTGGGAACACAGTTGGTAACAGCTGATACGCGTGCAATATCGTTATAGCAGCTGGAGGCCGGAGCTGTCAGATTGGCCTGTGCGCGTGTATTAAGCTTGTGGCTTTGGGGTTGGGGGTTGTCTGCAGCTAGAAATTGTAAATCGGGGGTGCCACTGTAGCCGTCGTCGAAGTTTTCTTCTGGTTCTTCGTCACTGTCGTATTGTTGTTCTTGTTGTTGTTGTTGTTCTTGTTGTCGTCGCGGCTCGACGGCTAAGAGGGGCCGGTGGTGGCGTCGTGACGAGGTGAAGCATGTGCTGGGATGGGTGGCGCAGTTGTTGCGCCGCTGTTTTGCGCGCGGTAACGTGTTGCGGCCTACACACGTACGCCATAGCCTTACATAAGGGGCTGAAGTCACTGTTTATATAAAGCGCTTATGTAACTGTTTGTAAGTCTTTAAAACGACCGTTAAAGGTGAAATGTGAGCAAACTAAGCGGCCTATAATAGTCAGTGGGGGACTAGAGAATCTTATGGTAACTTTATATTAGGAAATAAAAGTGGCGTTCTGTTAGTGCACTAGGCTGACCGAGAGATTTTTTTCAGTTTTAGTAACCTTGTAAGAGTCGGCTGCTTTGCGGCTCGCGTGCGCTCGCACACGGGGGCCGCGTGCGGGCCGCGTGCAAAGCGCTTATATAGGGACTGGGCGGAGAACGTCTAAGTATCGTCGCTGTCGTGTTGCTACCGTTGCAGTAACTTTGTGTGTTGCAGAGCGTTGTTGATCATGTCGCCGCCTGTGAGCGTCTGGTACAGTATTGTAACACTTGTTCTGTTCTTTCTCCAGTGTTTCCTGTCTACAGCCCCTGTCTCCATCTCCTCCAGTCTTATTGTATATGGGTGAGGGACTGGTACAGTATTGTAACACTAGTTCTGTTCTTTCTCCAGTGTTTCCTGTCTAAAGCCCTTGTCTCCATCTCCTCCAGTCTTATTGTATAGGAGTGAGGGTCTGGTACAGTAATGTGACAATTGTTCTGTTCTTTCTCCAGTGTTTCCTGTCCACAGCCCCTGTATCTGTCTCCTCCAGTCTTATTGTATAGGGGTGAGGGTCTAGTACAGTATCTTAACTCTTGTTCTGTTCTTTGTCCAGTGTTTCCTGTCTACAGCCTCTGTCTCCATCTCCTACAGTCTTATTGTATAGGAGTGAGGGTCTGGTACAGTATTGCAACACTCGTTCTGTTCTTTCTCCAGTGTTTCCTGTCTACAGCCCCTGTCTCCATCTCCTGCAGTCTTATTGTATAGGGGTGAGGGTCTGGTGCAGTATTGTAACACTTGTTCTGTTCTTTCTCCAGTGTTTCCTGTCCACAGCCCCTGTCTCCATCTCTTCCATTCTTATTGTATAGGGGTGAGGGTCTGGTACAGTATTGTAACACTTGTTCTGTTCTTTCTCCAGTGTTTCCTGTCTACAGCCCGTCTCCATCTCCTCCAGTCTTATTATATATGGGTGAGGGTCTGGTACAGTATTGTAACACTTGTTCTGTTCTTTCTCCAGTGTTTACAACCCTTGTCTCCATCTCATCCAGTCTTATTGTAAAGGGGTGAGGGTCTGGTACAGTATTGTAACACTTGTTCTGTTCTTTCTCCAATGTTTCCTGTCTACAGCCCCTGCCTCCATCTCCTCCAGTCTTATTTTATAGGGGTGAGGGTCTGGTACAGTATCGTAGCAATTGTTCTGTTCTTTCTTCAGTGTTTCCTGTCTACAGCCCCTGTCTCCATCTTCTCCAATCTTATTGTATAAGGGTGAGGGTCTGGTACAGTAATGTGACAATTGTTCTGTTCATTCTCCAGTGTTTCCTGTCCACAGCACCTGTCTCCATCTCTTCCAGTCTTATTGTATAGGGGTGATGGTCTGTACAGTATTGCAACACTTGTTCTGTTCTTTCTCCAGTGTTTCCTGTCCACGGCCCCTGTATCCACCTCCTCCAGTCTTATTGTATAGGAGTGAGGGTCTGGTACAGTAATGTGACAATTGTTCTGTTCTTTCTCCAGTGTTTCCTGTCCACAGCCCCTGTCTCCATCTCCTCCAGTCTTATTGTATAGGGGTGAGGGTCTGGTACAGTATCTTAACTCTTGTTCTGTTCTTTGTCCAGTGTTTCCTGTCTACAGCCTCTGTCTCCATCTCCTACAGTCTTATTGTATAGGGGTGACGGTCTGGTACAGTATTGTAACACTTGTTCTGTTCTTTCTCCAGTGTTTCCTGTCTACAGCCCCTGTCTCCATCTCTTCCATTCTTATTGTATAGGGGTGAGGGTCTGGTACAGTATTGTAACACTTGTTCTGTTCTTTCTCCAGTGTTTCCTGTCTACAGCCCGTCTCCATCTCCTCCAGTCTTATTATATATGGGTGAGGGTCTGGTACAGTATTGTAACACTTGTTCTGTTCTTTCTCCAGTGTTTCCTGTCTACAACCCTTGTCTCCATCTCCTCCAGTCTTATTGTAAAGGGGTGAGGGTCTGGTACAGTATTGTAACACTTGTTCTGTTCTTTCTCCAATGTTTCCTGTCTACAGCCCCGTCTCCATCTCCTCCAGTCTTATTTTATAGGGGTGAGGGTCTGGTACAGTATCGTAGCAATTGTTCTGTTCTTTCTCCAGTGTTTCCTGTCTACAGCCCCTGTCTCCATCTTCTCCAATCTTATTGTATAAGGGTGAGGGTCTGGTACAGTAATGTGACAATTGTTCTGTTCATTCTCCAGTGTTTCCTGTCCACAGCACCTGTCTCCATCTCTTCCAGTCTTATTGTATAGGGGTGATGGTCTGTACAGTATTGCAACACTTGTTCTGTTCTTTCTCCAGTGTTTCCTGTCCACGGCCCCTGTATCCATCTCCTCCAGTCTTATTGTATAGGAGTGAGGGTCTGGTACAGTAATGTGACAATTGTTCTGTTCTTTCTCCAGTGTTTCCTGTCCACAGCCCCTGTCTCCATCTCCTCCAGTCTTATTGTATAGGGGTGAGGGTCTGGTACAGTATCTTAACTCTTGTTCTGTTCTTTGTCCAGTGTTTCCTGTCTACAGCCTCTGTCTCCATCTCCTACAGTCTTATTGTATAGGGGTGACGGTCTGGTACAGTATTGTAACACTTGTTCTGTTCTTTCTCCAGTGTTTCCTGTCTACAGCCCGTCTCCATCTCCTCCAGTCTTATTATATATGGGTGAGGGTCTGGTACAGTATTGTAACACTTGTTCTGTTCTTTCTCCAGTGTTTCCTGCCTACAGCCCGTCTCCATCTCCTCCAGTCTTATTATATATGGGTGAGGGTCTGGTACAGTATTGTAACACTTGTTCTGTTCTTTCTCAAGTGTTTACAACCCTTGTCTCCATCTCATCCAGTCTTATTGTAAAGGGGTGAGGGTCTGGTACAGTATTGTAACACTTGTTCTGTTCGTTCTCCAATGTTTCCTGTCTACAGCCCCTGTCTCCATCTCCTCCAGTCTTATTTTATAGGGGTGAGGGTCTGGTACAGTATCGTAGCAATTGTTCTTTTCTTTCTCCAGTGTTTCCTCTCTACAGCCCCTGTCTCCATCTTCTCCAATCTTATTGTATAAGGGTGAGGGTCTCGTACAGTAATGTGACAATTGTTCTGTTCTTTCTCCAGTGTTTCCTGTCCACAGCACGTCCAGAGTTTCCTGTCTACAGCCTCTGTCTCCATCTCCTACAGTCTTATTGTATAGGGGTGAGGGTCTGGTACAGTATTGCAACACTCGTTCTGTTCTTTCTCCAGTGTTTCCTGTCTACAGCCCCTGTCTCCATCTCCTGCAGTCTTATTGCATAGGGGTGACGGTCTGGTACAGTATTGTAACACTTGTTCTGTTCTTTCTCCAGTGTTTCCTGTCCACAGCCCCTGTCTCCATCTCTTCCATTCTTATTGTATAGGGGTGAGGGTCTGGTACAGTATTGTAACATTTGTTCTTTTCTTTCTCCAGTGTTTCCTGTCCACAGCCCGTCTCCATCTCCTCCAGTCTTATTATATATGGGTGAGGGTCTGGTACAGTATTGTAACACTTGTTCTGTTCTTTCTCCAGTGTTTCCTGTCTACAACCCTTGTCTCCATCTCCTCCAGTCTTATTGTAAAGGGGTGAGGGTCTGGTACAGTATTGTAACACTTGTTCTGTTCTTTCTCCAGTGTTTCCTGCCTACAACCCTTGTCTCCATCTCCTCCAGTCTTATTGTAAAGGGGTGAGGGTCTGGTACAGTATTGTAACACTTGTTCTGTTCTTTGGTCTGGTGCAGTATTGTAACACTTGTTCTGTTCTTTCTCCAGTGTTTCCTGTCCACAGCCCCTGCCTCCATCTCTTCCATTCTTATTGTATAGGGGTGAGAGTCTGGTACAGTATTGTAACACTTGTTCTGTTCTTTCTCCAGTGTTTCCTGTCTACAGCCCGTCTCCATCTCCTCCAGTCTTATTATATATGGGTGAGGGTCTTGTACAGTATTGTAACACTTGTTCTGTTCTTTCTCAAGTGTTTACAACCCTTGTCTCCATCTCATCCAGTCTTATTGTAAAGGGGTGAGGGTCTGGTACAGTATTGTAACACTTGTTCTGTTCTTTCTCCAATGTTTCCTGTCTACAGCCCCTGTCTCCATCTCCTCCAGTCTTATTTTATAGGGGTGAGGGTCTGGTACAGTATCGTAGCAACTTGTTCTGTTCTTTCTCAGTGTTTCCTGTCTAGCACAGTGTTTCTCTGCAGCTCTGTCTCCATCTCCTACAGTCTTATTGTATAGGGGTGAGGTCTGGTACAATATTGCAACACTCGTTCTGTTCTTTCTCAGTGTTTCCTGTCTGCAGCCCTGTCTCCATCTCCCTGCAGTCTTATTGTATGGGGTGAGGGTCTGGTACAGTATTGTAACACTTGTTCTGTTCTTTCTCCAGTGTTTCCTGTCCACAGCCCCTGTCTCCATCTCTTCCATTCTTATTGTATAGGGGTGAGGGTCTGGTACAGTATTGTAACACTTGTTCTGTTCTTTCTCCAGTGTTTCCTGTCTACAGCCCGTCTCCATCTCCTCCAGTCTTATTATATATGGGTGAGGGTCTGGTACAGTATTGTAACAATTGTTCTGTTCTTTCTCCAGTGTTTCCTGCCTACAACCCTTGTCTCCATCTCCTCCAGTCTTATTGTAAAGGGGTGAGGGTCTGGTACAGTATTGTAACACTTGTTCTGTTCTTTCTCCTATGTTTCCTGTCTACAGCCCCTGTCTCCATCTCCTTTAGTCTTATTTTATAGGGGTGAGTGTCTGGTACAGTATCGTAGCCTGTCCACAGCCCCTGTCTCCATCACCTCCAGTCTTATTGTATAGGGGTGAGGGTCTGGTACAGTATTGTAACACTTCATCTGTTCTTTCTCCAGTGTTTCCTTATTGTAAAGGGGTGAGGGTCTGGTACAGTATTGTAACACTTGTTCTGTTCTTTCTCCAGTGTTTCCTGTCCACAGCCCCTGTCTCCATCTCTTCCATTCTTATTGTATAGGGGTGAGGGTCTGGTACAGTATTTTAACACTTGTTCTGTTCTTTCTCCAGTGTTTCCTGTCTACAGCCCATCTCCATCTCCTCCAGTCTTATTATATATGGGTGAGGGTCTGGTACAGTATTGTAACACTTGTTCTGTTCTTTCTCCAATGTTTCCTGTCTACAGCCCCTGTCTCCATCTCCTCCAGTCTTATTTTATAGGGATGAGGGTCTGGTACAGTATCGTAGCAATTGTTCTGTTCTTTCTCCAGTGTTTCCTGTCTACAGCCCCTGTCTCCATCTTCTCCAATCTTATTGTATAAGGGTGAGGGTCTGGTACAGTAATGTGACAATTGTTCTGTTCTTTCTCCAGTGTTTCCTGTCCACAGCACGTCCAGTGTTTCCTGTCTACAGCCTCTGTCTCCATCTCCTACAATCTTATTGTATAGGGGTGAGGGTCTGGTACAGTATTGCAACACTCGTTCTGTTCTTTCTCCAGTGTTTCCTGTCTACAGCCCCTGTCTCCATCTCCTGCAGTCTTATTGTATAGGGGTGACGGTCTGGTACAGTATTGTAACACTTGTTCTGTTCTTTCTCCAGTGTTTCCTGTCCACAGCCCCTGTCTCCATCTCTTCCATTCTTATTGTATAGGGGTGAGGGTCTGGTACAGTATTGTAACACTTGTTCTGTTCTTTCTCCAGTGTTTCCTGTCTACAGCCCGTCTCCATCTCCTCCAGTCTTATTATATATGGGTGAGGGTCTGGTACAGTATTGTAACACTTGTTCTGTTCTTTCTCCAGTGTTTCCTGCCTACAACCCTTGTCTCCATCTCCTCCAGTCTTATTGTATAGGGGTGAGGGTCTGGTACAATATTGGAACACTTGTTCTGTTCTTTCTCCTATGTTTCCTGTCTACAGCCCCTGTCTCCATCTCCTTCAGTCTTATTTTATAGGGGTGAGGGTCTGGTACAGTATCGTAGCCTGTCCACAGCCCCTGTCTCCATCTCCTCCAGTCTTATTGTATAGGGGTGAGTGTCTGGTACAGTATTGTAACACTTCATCTGTTCTTTCTCCAGTGTTTCCTTATTGTAAAGGGGTGAGGGTCTGGTACAGTATTGTAACACTTGTTCTGTTCTTTCTCCAATGTTTCCTGTCTACAGCCCCTGTCTCCATCTCTTCCAGTCTTATTTTATAGGGGTGAGGGTCAGGTACAGTATCGTAGCACTTGTTCTGTTCTTTCTCCAGTGTTTCCTGTCTACAGCCCCTGTCTCCATCTTCTCCAGTCTTATTGTATAAGGGTGAGGGTCTGGTACAGTAATGTGACAATTGTTCTGTTCTTTCTCCAGTGTTTCCTGTCCACAGCACCTGTCTCCATCTCTTCCAATCTTATTGTATAGGGGTGATGGTCTGTACAGTGTTGCAACACTTGTTCTGTTCTTTCTCCAGTGTTTCCTGTCCACGGCCCCTGTATCCATCTCCTCCAGTCTTATTGTATAGGGTTGAGGTTCTGGTACAGTAATGTGACAATTGTTCTTTTTTTCTCGTGTTTCCTGTCCACAGCCCCTGTCTCCATCTCCTCCAGTCTTATTGTATAGGGGTGAGGGTCTGGTACAGTATTGTAACACTTCATCTGTTCTTTCTCCAGTGTTTCCTATCTACAGCCCCTGTCTCCATCTCCTCCAGTCTTATTATATAGGGGTGAGGGTCTTGTACAGTAATGTGACACTTGTTCTGTTCTTTCTCCAGTGTTTCCTGCCTACAATCCTTGTGTCCATTGCCTCCAGTCTTATTGTATAGGGGTGAGGGTCTGGTACAGTAATGTCACAATTGTTCTGTTCTTTCTCCAGTGTTTCCTGTCCACAGCCCCTGTCTCCATCACCTTCAGTCTTATGGTATAGGGGTGAGGGTCTGGTACAGTAAAGTGACAATTGTTCTATTCTTTCTCCAGTGTTTCCTGTCCGCGGCCCCTGTCTCCATCTCCTCCAGTCTTATCGTATAGGGATGAGGGTCTGGTACAGTAATGTGACAATTGTTCTGTTCTTTCTCCAGTGTTTCCTGTCTACAGCCCCTGTCTCCATCTCCTCCCG
>CM034544.1:46121198-46145645 GCA_020002185.1 Paraescarpia echinospica | reverse complement strand
GATGGAGACAGGGGCTGTAGACAGGAAACACTGGAGAAAGAACAGAACAAGTGCTACGATACTGTACCAGACCCTCACCCCTATAAAATAAGACTAGAGGAGATGGAGACAGGGGCTGTAGACAGAAAACATTGGAGAAAGAACAGAACAAGTGTTACAATACTGTTCCAGACCCTCACCCCTTTACAATAAGACTGGAGGAGATGGAGACAAGGGTTGTAGACAGGAAACACTGGAGAAAGAACAGAAGAAGTGTTACAATACTGTACCAGACCCTCACCCCTATACAATAAGAATGGAAGAGATGGAGACAGGGGCTGTGGACAGGAAACACTGGAGAAAGAACAGAACAAGTGTTACAATACTGTACCAGACCGTCAACCCTATACAATAAGACTGCAGGAGATGGAGACAGGGGCTGTAGACAGGAAACACTGGAGAAAGAACAGAACGAGTGTTGCAATACTGTACCAGACCCTCACCCCTATACAATAAGACTGTAGGAGATGGAGACAGAGGCTGTAGACAGGAAACACTGGACAAAGAAGAGAACAAGAGTTAAGATACTGTACTAGACCCTCACCCCTATACAATAAGACTGGAGGAGATGGAGACAGGGGCTGTTGTCAGGAAACACTGGAGAAAGAACAGAACAATTGTCACATTACTGTACCAGACCCTCACTCCTATACAATAAGACTGGAGGAGATGGATACAGGGGCCGTGGACAGGAAACACTGGAGAAAGAACAGAACAAGTGTTGCAATATTGTACAGACCATCACCCCTATACAATAAGACTAGAAGAGATGGAGACAGGTGCTGTGGACAGGAAACACTGGAGAAAGAACAGAACAATTGTCACATTACTGTACCAGACCCTCACCCTTATACAATAAGACTGGAGAAGATGGAGACAGGGGCTGTAGACAGGAAATGCCTGGAGAAAGAACAGAACAAGTGCTACGATACTGTACTCAGACCAGACACAGGGCTGTAGACAGGAAACACTGGAGAAAGAACAGAACAAGTGTTACAATACTGTACCAGACCTTCACCCCTATACAATAAGACTGGAGGAGATGGAGACAAGGGCTGTAGACAGGAAACACTGGAGAAAGAACAGAACTAGTGTTACAATACTGTACCAGACCCTCACCCCTATACAATAAGACTGGAGGAGATGGAGACAGGGGCTGTAGACAGGAAACACTGGAGAAAGAACAGAACAAGTGTTACAATACTGTACCAGACACTCACCCCTATACAATAAGAATGGAAGAGATGGAGACAGGGGCTGTGGACAGGAAACACTGGAGAAAGAACAGAACAAGTGTTACAATACTGTACCAGACCGTCACCCCTATACAATAAGACTGCAGGAGATGGAGACAGGGCTGTGATTGCGGTGTTCACTGAGAAAGCACAGAAACGAGTGCTGGGCACACTGCACCAGACCCTCACTCCTATACAATAAGACTGTAGGAGATGGAGACAGAGGCTGTAGACAGGAAACACTGGACAAAGAACAGAACAAGAGTTAAGATACTGTACTAGACCCTCACCCCTATACAATAAGACTGGAGGAGATGGAGACAGGGGCTGTGGACAGGAAACACTGGAGAAAGAACTGAACAATTGTCACATTACTGTACCAGACCCTCACTCCTATACAATAAGACTGGAGGAGATGGATACAGGGGCCGTGGACAGGAAACACTGGAGAAAGAACAGAACAAGTGTTGCAATACTGTACAGACCATCACCCCTATACAATAAGACTGGAAGAGATGGAGACAGGTGCTGTGTACAGGAAACACTGGAGAAAGAACAGAACAATTGTCACATTACTGTACCAGACCCTCACCCTTATACAATAAGACTGGAGAAGATGGAGACAGGGGCTGTAGACAGGAAACACTGGAGAAAGAACAGATGAAGTGTTACAATACTGTACCAGACCCTCACCCCTATACAATAAGACTGGAGGAGATGGAGACAGGGGCTGTGGACACGAAACACTGGAGAAAGAACTGAACAATTGTCACATTACTGTACCAGACCCTCACTCCTATACAATAAGACTGGAGGAGATGGATACAGGGGCCGTGGACAGGAAACACTGGAGAAAGAACAGAACAAGTGTTGCAATACTGTACAGACCATCACCCCTATACAATAAGACTGGAAGAGATGGAGACAGGTGCTGTGGACAGGAAACACTGGAGAAAGAACAGAACAATTGTCACATTACTGTACCAGACCCTCACCCTTATACAATAAGACTGGAGAAGATGGAGACAGGGGCTGTAGACAGGAAACACTGGAGAAAGAACAGAACAAGTGCTACGATACTGTACCAGACCAGACAGGGGCTGTAGACAGGAAACATTGGAGAAAGAACAGAACAAGTGTTACAATACTGTACCAGACCCTCACCCCTTTACAATAAGACTGGAGGAGATGGAGACAAGGGTTGTAAACAGGAAACACTGGAGAAAGAACAGAACAAGTGTTACAATACTGTACCAGACCCTCACCCATATATATTAAGACTGGAAGAGATGGAGACAGGGGCTGTGGACAGGAAACACTGGAGAAAGAACAGAACAAGTGTTACAATACTGTACCAGACCGTCACCCCTATACAATAAGACTGCAGGAGATGGAGACAGGGGCTGTAGACAGGAAACACTGGAGAAAGAACAGAACGAGTGTTGCAATACTGTACCAGACCCTCACCCCTATACAATAAGACTGTAGGAGATGGAGACAGAGGCTGTAGACAGGAAACACTGGACAAAGAACAGAACAAGAGTTAAGATACTGTACTAGACCCTCACCCCTATACAATAAGACTGGAGGAGATGGAGACAGGGGCTCTGGACAGGAAACACTGGAGAAAGAACTGAACAATTGTCACATTACTGTACCAGACCCTCACTCCTATACAATAAGACTGGAGAAGATGGATACAGGGGCCGTGGACAGGAAACACTGGAGAAAGAACAGAACAAGTGCTACGATACTGTACCAGACCCTCACCCCTATAAAATAAGACTAGAGGAGATGGAGACAGGGGCTGTAGACAGGAAACATTGGAGAAAGAACAGAACAAGTGTTACAATACTGTACCAGACCCTCACCCCTATACAATAAGACTGGAGGAGATGGAGACAGGGGCTGTGGACAGGCTACGATACTGTACCAGACCCTCACCCCTATAAAATAAGACTGGAGGAGATGGAGACGGGCTGTAGACAGGAAACACTGGAGAAAGAACAGAACAAGTGTTACAATACTGTACCAGACCCTCACCCCTATACAATAAGAATGGAAGAGATGGAGACAGGGGCTGTGGACAGGAAACACTGGAGAAAGAACAGAACAAGTGTTACAATACTGTACCAGACCGTCACCCCTATACAATAAGACTGCAGGAGAGGGAGACAGGGGCTGTAGACAGGAAACACAGGAGAAAGAACAGAACGAGTGTTGCAATACTGTACCAGACCCTCACCTTTATACAATAAGACTGTAGGAGATGGAGACAGAGTCTGTAGACAGGAAACACTGGAGAAAGAAAAGAACGAGTGTTGCAATACTGTACCAGACCCTCACTCCTACACAATAAGACTGGAGGAGATGGAGACAGGGACTGTGGACAGGAAACACTGGAGAAAGAACAGAACAAGAGTTAAGATACTGTACTAGACCCTCACCCCTATACAATAAGACGGGAGGAGACAGATACAGGGGCTGTGGACAGGAAACACTGGAGAAAGAACAGAACAAGTGTTGCAATACTGTACAGACCATCACCCCTATACAATAAGACTGGAAGAGATGGAGACAGGTGCTGTGGACAGGAAACACTGGAGAAAGAACAGAACTAGTGTTACAATACTGTACCAGTCCCTCACCCATATACAATAAGACTGGAGGAGATGGAGACAGGGGCTGTAGACAGGAAACTCTGGAGAAAGAACAGAACAAGTGTTACAATACTGTACCAGACCCTCACAGGCGGCGACATGATCAACAACGCTCTGCAACACACAAAGTTACTGCAACGGTAGCAACACGACAGCGACGATACTTAGACGTTCTCCGCCCAGTCCCTATATAAGCGCTTTGCACGCCGCCCGCACGCGGCCCCCGTGAGCGAGCGCACGCGAGCCGCAAAGCAGCCGACTCTTACAAGGTTACTAAAACTGAAAAAAATCTCTCGGTCAGCCTAGTGCACTAACAGAACGCCACTTTTATTTCCTAATATAAAGTTACCATAAGATTCTCTAGTCCCCCACTGACTATTATAGGCCGCTTAGTTTGCTCACATTTCACCTTTAACGGTCGTTTTAAAGACTTACAAACAGTTACATAAGCGCTTTATATAAACAGTGACGTCAGCCCCTTATGTAAGGCTATGGCGTACGTGTCTAGGCCGCAACACGTTACCGCGCGCAAAACAGCGGCGCAACAACTGCGCCACCCATCCCAGCACATGCTTCACCTCGTCACGACGCCACCACCGGCCCCTCTTAGCCGTCGAGCCGCGACGACAACAAGAACAACAACAACAACAAGAACAACAATACGACAGTGATGAAGAACCAGAAGAAAACTTCGACGACGGCTACAGTGGCACCCCCGATTTACAATTTCTAGCTGCAGACAACCCCCTACCCCAAAGCCACAAGCTTAATACACGCGCACAGGCCAATCTGACAGCTCCGGCCTCCAGCTGCTATAACGATATTGCACGCGTATCAGCTGTTACCAACTGTGTTCCCACCAGCATTCCAACTCACACACGAAAAATCCAGCGATCGCCAAAGCCACAAGCTTAATACACGCGCACAGGCCAATCTGACAGCTCCGACCTCCAGCTGCTATAACGATATTGCACCGCCAATGCACGCATATCCTGGCCGCTCCGGCCTCCAGCCGCTATAACGATATTGCACCGCTCATGCACGTGCATCAGCCGTACCGCGGCCAGCACTGACAAGCAATACCCACATCGGCGCCTATGCGACACGAAAAACATTTATCCGGCCTTCAATGCACATAAAACAATGCACATAAAACTCCTACAGCCTGACATACGACACCCCATTTGCCAGTGAGTCGTGAAAACCAGGCCACTCAATTGCCCTCCTGATCTCCAGCGCGCCGGGCGTAATCTAAACCGCTCGACTAACCTCGATGATCCCCAGCCCCACCACCGCACCGGGCTAGAAGCTTCTAGAAGGTTCTAGAACCTTCTAGAACCTTCCCGCGCGTCATGATATTAACCTCGCTGATCCCCAGGGACGTCACTTCACTCTAAAATCTTTCCCACCTCCCCCGTGCACCTAATTAATACTAATTGGTCGCTATTTACTATTTTTAGTCATTGCTAACGTTCTCCTCCAATAATTGCGCTACTCATTTGTTACTAATTAGTACTTAATTAATTACCCTAATTAGTACCTGATTAGTCACTAGAGGCCGACATTCACCCTATTTATTTCCCTTATTAGTGCCTCATTAGTTAGTAGAGGGCGACACCCTCTTTCTCATGACCCCCATCAATCACTTTGACGTTTACTCTCATCTCTAGTGCTAAAAAACGTAGGAATTCTACTTATAAAAAACTCAAAAGCCTTTGATCTTAGGTCACTTCCGGGGATGGCGAGACCCGAACCACTACTAACGGATTTCATCACATATCGCAGTGGTATTGATCTGTCGATAGTTTCGACTCATCGTCGTTACCCGGACGTTTGGTGGTTTCACGAGTTGTAGTGTGCAATGAATTGCCGAGTGGTCTGACATGTGTGGGATGTTTGTTCGTATATTGTTCAGAAACGTATCAGATGAGCGCGTTATAAGCAGGTCAATGGTATGTCCGGCAACATGCGTCGGTCAATGTTATGTCCGGCAACATGCGTCGGGTCTTCCACGTGCTGAGTAAGATCTGCTGCATTTAGAATGTTTTGAAAGCGCATAGTGTCATTGTCTGATGACACTAAGCTCTTTCATACTGGAGTAAGTATCACTTTCACTATGCCCTAGTATGTATGTATCAACGATTTGGACGATGATATAATAAACACGCTGTAGACCCATTTCGGACAATTAAAATTATTTGGTTGGCGAGTAGGGTTCATGCGCGATGGTACAAGATATTTGTTATATATATGTTCTCGTCTTCTTGCGCCAGTTATCATATGTGCTGCAGAATTCTGCAGCTTCCGCAACTGCGTGTCAGTAGACTTTGTATACAATCACAGTGTTGATTGCCGTGTCCTCCGCCACATTGTTGTCTTCTTCATCATCTTAGGCAAGGCCTCTACTTCATTCTCAGTGTTGATTGCCGTGTCCTCCGCCACATTGTTGTCTTCTTCATCATCTTAGACAAGGCCTCTACTTCATTCTCAGTGTTGATTGCCGTGTCCTCTGCCACATTGTTGTCTTCTTCATCATCTTAGGCAAGGCCTCTACTTCATTCTCAGTGTTGATTGCCGTGTCCTCTGCCACCTTGTTGTCTTCTTCATCATCTTAGACAAGGCCTTTACATCATTCTCAGTGTTGATTGCCATGTCCTCCACCACATTGTTGTCTTCTTCATCATCTTAGACAAGGCCTCTACTTCATTCTCAGTGTTGATTGCCGTGTCCTCTACCAAGTTGTTGTCTTCTTCATCATCTTAGACAAGGCCTCTACTTCATTCTCAGTGTTGATTGCCGTGTCCTCTGCCACATTGTTGTCTTCTTCATCATCTTAGACAAGACATCTACTTCATTCTCAATGTTGATTGCCGTGTCCTCTGCCAAGTTGTTGTCTTCTTCATCATCTTAGACAAGGCCTCTACTTCATTCTCAGTGTTGATTGCCGTGTCCTTCGCCACGTTGTTGTGTTCTTCATCATTTTAGACAAGGCCTCTACTTCATTCTCAGTGTTGATTGCCGTGTCCTCCGCCACATTGTTGTCTTCTTCATCATCTTAGACAAGGCCTCTACTTCATTCTCAGTGTTGATTGCCGTGTCCTTCGCCACATTGTTGTCTTCTTCATCATCTTAGACAAGGCCTCTACTTCATTCTCAGTGTTGATTGCCGTGTCCTCCGCCACATTGTTGTCTTCTTCATCATCTTAGACAAGGTCTCTACTTCATTCTCAGTGTTGATTGCCGTGTCCTCTGCCAAGTTGTTGTCTTCTTCATCATCTTAGACAAGGTCTCTACTTCATTCTCAGTGTTGATTGCCGTGTCGTCTGCCAAGTTGTTGTCTTCTTCATCATCTTAGACAAGGTCTCTACTTCATTCTCAGTGTTGATTGCCGTGTCCTTCGCCACATTGTTGTCTTCTTCATCATCTTAGACAAGGCCTCTACTTCATTCTCAGTGTTGATTGCCGTGTCCTCTGCCAAGTTGTTGTCTTCTTCATCATCTTAGACAAGGCCTCTACCTCATTCTCAGTGTTGATTGCCATGTCCTCCGCCACATTGTTGTCTTCTTCATCATCTTAGACAAGGCCTCTAATTAATTCTCAGTGTTGATTGCCGTGTCCTCCGCCACATTGTTGTCTTCTTCATCATCTTAGACAAGGCCTCTACTTCATTCTCAGTGTTGATTGCCATGTCCTCCGCCACATTGTTGTCTTCTTCATCATCTTAGACAAGGCCTCTAATTCATTCTCAGTGTTGATTGCCGTGTCCTCTGCCACATTGTTGTCTTCTTCATAATCTTAGACAAGGCCTCTACTTCATTCTCAGTGTTGATTGCCGTGTCCTCCGCCACATTGTTGTCTTCTTCATCATCTTAGGCAAGGCCTCATTGCTTCATTGCTTAGCCTCTGAAGTAGTCCAATGTGGAAGGTGTTCTGTATTGGTTCTGTACATCAATCGTAAATGATGTAACTCTGTGAATCTGTGCACCGGCTTTTTGTTGGAAATTGGATTGATCTCATTCCAATCATTTGATCTTTGGAATTGTCAGTTAATTAAATCTTGGCTTTACTGAAATGTTCAATCAGAATATTCAACATTTCCTGACAGCATCCTCTTCAAAATCACTTGATGCGATCACCTCAACTTTACCTGACATCACTTTGGCGGATACCAGCACTGGACATTTTCCATGACTGGCAAATACTTCCTCACTATATTTCTTTCAAGCGGTATGATGCCAGAGAGCATGAAACATTGCTTGAACTGAGTGGAAGGACCACCACAAAAGATGACACTTTTCTTTAACTGGCGGACTGTTGAATCGATGTGTTAATGAGTGGCCTTGAGTCGCAGAATATTTGTTGTGTTGTGATCTGAAAGAACCACCATTGAATGTGCTCCTCCCTGTTCCTAAGCACATACAGTGAAAAGGGAAACTGGACTGTAGGTCCAAATATTGCTTGAATCTCATGTTTAGTTTCAGTGTTAAACTTCTCAGCAAAATCTACTGATATTAACAACTGCGCATCGTCTTTCACAATTGCCCGACCTATAACAAGAAACATTACCTGGACCTAATTCACAAATCTATATAATAAGTTGTTTGCTTTGAACATTCATCAAAACATTCTGAAACCGGTCCTTGGTGGATAGTCTTGCCTATCTTGTCTGTTTCCATAGGCCACTGCTGCCATTCAGTGTTGATAGTATCATCTCTCTCAGATCAGTGGAACATGTGTTTGAATCCTTGGACAGTTTTCACAATTAACTGCAACATTGTCATGGTGTTTGTCTTGACCTCTAATGCTTTTAGGTCCCATTACAGGCTTTTTATACTGGAAGACAAAAGTCATGTAATTCTGTTACTGTAATTCCGTTACCAAGATGTCATTCCGTTACCATGTTTCCCACAAGTTGAGAGAGAAGATACACTAAAAGTGTCTCATACATGTTACGTCTCCTGCATTCATCGGGGACTCCTGGAAATCCATCAAATCCCCCGATCTCCTGGAAAGGAGAACCAATCTCCTGGATTTTCAGTGAAACCAAAACTTCTTTTTTTTCCGAACTCGGCATGGCCTAATTGGGTTTTATTTTCGGCTGACTTGAGCATGTTTTTCTGGGTCAACAGAAAGTGGTCAATACCTGTCAATACTAGTGTCAGTGTCAGTGCGTTAACTTAATTACAATCGGTCAGACAACAGGCTAAATGAATCTCATGAATAAGGCCACTCGGACAACAAAGCGAAAAGGTGTTGTTTAAATCATGCGTTGACTAGAAAACAACTGTTTAATTATAATCTTCTTGGGTCTTGCCTGTGGTTGATATTGCATATAAGCTTTAGACGAGCACAGTGAACCGCGCTTGCGGCCGCGGGTTCCACATTATCGCCCACCGTCAGCTTGCCGATCTTGTAGAACGAAATGTAATCCGTTTCAATCTATACTCAAATAATGTCAGTCGATCCATCTACACTATGTGAACATTTTATTTAATCCACGTATATCTGTAACTGTTAGAACTGGAACACATTATAAATGAAAAGATGTATTTTATAACATCAAATGCTCCACCCGCAAGGCCAAAGGTCACAAACTATAAAATCATCACGCATGCCTCCGTCACCCAGGCCATGGGAACAAACTTTGAAGCAAATACAATGCTACGTTCTGGTTCTTATACTTGTGAATATAGTATCTGTTAGTAGTAGGTGAGCCGTTTTCAATACGTAATTCAGCAGGTGCATGTGCAGTTTTGTCTATTTTAGCTGACCTAAGTGCTTTTTTTTTTCTGTCGTCATTTGCTGACCTAAGCGTCCCTAGCAGAGAGAGAAGTTTCCTGTTTTCCTATGATGTATAGCACTTCCTGTCACGTGACCTGAGAATAGTAATACGTAAACTGACGGGTGCTTCCGTGTTTATGTTGACGTGACCTTCCCCTAGCGGAAAGAAGTGGACCTAACCGTCATCTAGAGTGGTGCCTCCGGTGACGGAGGGGTGCGCGTGTGTATGTGTATGAATGCACGTGTATGAAATAACGAACGAAACACCAAAGTATACGTGTGCACACGAATTTTATTGACTAAAGATACAAGCGTAATGAGTATAAAACCGCAACAAGTGTGATGACACGACTTACGGGTGAGCTTACGGGTGTGTGACCACCGCGCCAGTGGCTCGTGATGATATTACGACTTACGGGTGACTGAACACCGCGGCAGAGGTCGTGAGCTTACGGGTGTGTAACCATCGCGCCATAGGCTCGAATCATATGATGACGATGATAATGAAACGCATGTGTATCTTAGTTCAATAGTTTAAGCCAGTCGAACACACGACTATCGTTTGCTACCAAATCAGTGCCGAAACCTTTCACGAATTCATTCATAGGAAGTCCACGACAACGAAACATGAGATAAGCAACACAGTATTGTCCGCAAACGTTAGATACGGGACTCTGAAGTCTCTTTGAATTATGAATCCATTCTACACAATGTTTATCCATAAATCGTCGGAATTCGACGTGTCGTGGCGGCAAGCCGTACGAACAGAAGTATTCCCCTTGTCCATTATCGTCCACGTACAGTGCTATCCAATGTTCTCTCGGTTTCGTCCTGTTGTGCGTGTTGCAGACGAAGGCGACCGGGTAAGCGTCTATCGTCTGGGTGAGGAGTACGTCTTTGGGTACGACCTTACGAACGATGTCCTTGGTGTGTGTATCCCGAAAGAGTAGACGGGCGATCTGCAGGGTTTCCATCAATGATCGAAGATGACGTTGCGATTCTTATCGATCTCCAGGACGCCCTCGAACTCGGCTTAGACGACGATGTCCACAGTGGTCGGCAGTGCTTCACAGAAATGAAGCTCCATGCGTAGGTTGCTCTTTTCTACTAGATGGAAGGAGCAGTCGTCGCATCCGTCAGGAGTGAGATCCAAGCCGAAGAAGGTGTAGCCGTGACGGAAGTCCTTGAGAGTCAAACCGTTTCCTTCGTCCTGCCACACCTTACCCGTCGAGGTGAACAGGCTGTGATAGGACCTGACGAAGAGGTTGCTGTCGAATCTGGGCTGGAAAGGTTTGGTGGGTATCTGTCGTCCGTCCGCGTACACGGCGAAGAAGTTCATGTGGTTGTTTTTGGCGTTGAACGGGTTTTTTTCGAAGCATCCGTTGAAGTCGTTATCGATGCAGCACACCACGAGACGTTTTGGAAGAGCACCAAGAAAGAGATTCTCTTGCGTGTACGAGCGGGTACCTGCGGGAATGGAGAAGACCTTGCAGTGGACGGGTCGCATCGGGTACTTGGCTGTGGTTTTTTCGAGTGTCTTGATGTGAGCCATCTGCACGGCCGGATTGTGGGTGACCTTCTTGACGAAGAGCGCAGCGTTGACGATCTTTACCTTGTAGGCGGTGTTGCCTCCACCGGCCATGAGCGCGAAGGCGTCCTTGCTGCGTACCATACGTACCTTCATGTCGACGCCGTTGATGAGGAATTTATCCTGGAGGAAGAAGTCCGCGTGGATACGGCCCATCATGTCGACCACGTGACTCCCAACCGTACTGGCGCGTCTGGTGACGTACCTCA
This sequence comes from Paraescarpia echinospica, assembly GCA_020002185.1. NCBI lineage: Eukaryota > Metazoa > Annelida > Polychaeta > Sabellida > Siboglinidae > Paraescarpia > Paraescarpia echinospica. The sequence continues at coordinate 46,134,133 of CM034544.1, read as the reverse complement.
CGTTGCTCGCATCTCCGGCGACTATTTCGACGGATTCCATACGATTACTCGTGTCCTTGCACCACAACTGACTAGTCAGTTGCGACTCCTTGGCGTCGTTTCCGTAACTCAGCAGCGTCTCTATGTAGGCGCGGTACGGGTACGTGTTGGTCGAAGGGGTGACGAGCGTTCCGTTCACGTAGACGTCGACCTGGCTGAAAAGGGAATGGAGCCAGTTATTGACTGGACCGACGGGCTCGGCGACATCGAGGTCGCTTCCGTCGGCTTTGGTTATCTTCGCTTGAATGTGTAGCATCGTGGCGGCGACATTCGTGTAATCGTCTCCGGAACCGGGTATAAAGAATTCTATCGGACCACCCGAGTCGAGTGACGACATGGGTTGATGTTCCACCACGTGACTATCGATAATACTTGTCTGAGTCGGAGGCACGTTGAAGAGATCTAGTTCGCTCTTGACTCCCTCACACGATTGTTTAAGAATGAACGCCATCGTCGTCGAATATGTCGGGCTCGCGTGTCCTTTGGAGAGAGGGGCGTTGGCGGCGGCGACGGCGGCGTGTCTTGATCGTTGTCCGTCTTCCGGCTGTACTGGCTCGATTGGCAGGGTACGCGCGTCTTATATTCCTCGGCATACGCGCTTGTACACCAGCAGGGGACATGAGTTGACTCAACATCTCCCTACCGGCGGTCGTAACGCGACGTTTGGCGGACGTTTTGATGTTCTCTCCCGACAGGACGTCGTTGACTATGCACTCGCCGGTCTACACCGCTCTCTTTCCCAACGCCACGGCACCTCTCTTGACGAGGGGCATGACGGTACGCAGTAGACCTCCGAATAGACTTCCTAGACCGTGTCCTCGTTGGTAGCGGGCACCTGTAAAATAGGGAAGCGCGCCTCCCGCTTGTCGAGCGTAGTAGTCGTTGTAATTCATCGTATAGAACAGTGCCGTCCGTCGTCGTCGGAAATGAAGTGTCGTCGTCAGTTTTCCGCGTTCGAATGGTACGTGCCGACCGGTATCGTCCCCTATATCGATCTCGATCGTGTCGAAGTCTTTGCACAGGACGGGTATGTACTGTATCTTTTCGAAGGTCAACGTCACGGTGTCGCTTTGTTTACCTCTCACCGGAACTATACGCAACAGCGGAACGTGGCTGTCGCCAACGATTCGAGGTTCGATAACGCTCGTGTAGACGTAGAGCGACTCGAAACCCCGCGTCATGTCCACCACGTACTCGGCTTCGATCAACGTTTCCTTCCTGTTCTTCGACATATCTCCTAATAGTATGGTGTCGTCGAAGCCTAGAATGGTCTTAAACATATCACCGGTCAATATGGCGTTCGACGTCATCAACACTGTAATCTTGTGCGTGATGATGCTGTAGTATAGGCGCACGACATTATCCGGTAGCACACGTCCTAGAGCTTTGTTTATCGCTTTGACGATATTGTTCGGTCCGTGATAATACCCGCCCTCGATCTTGGTTTTCGTCGTAATGACCTCCTGGTCGTCATCTTCATCGTCAATTCTTAGTCCTATACCGAACCACGTGTCACTCTCTCTCACGTTGTACCAACTATGGGGATAGATTATCTCCGACAGACCACACTCCCACTGACCCTTCGACAAGTTGACACGTTGCGTTAGCATCGCGATGTAGTGGGTCAACGTGTTGTCGGGATGGGTGTGCATGGAAGCGTTGCTAGGTAGCGTCAGGTAGAAATCACTGCTGGCGGTCATCTTGTTGTTGTTGTTGTCGCAACGTCGGACTGGGTAGCAGGTAACCCAACGAACTACTCAAAAGGGCCGTCCACAGAGTCGGGTTCTCGTGACCGACGAATAGGTTATAGATACTGATCAATATGACACTGTACAAGACGATAACCTGACACACAAAAACGATCTCCTCTTTGGGACACGCGGTGCCGAAGATGTGCCACGGAGTCCTCTGTGGTGGCGGTGCGTCAACTTCGTCTTCTTCTTCTTCTTCTTCTTCGACAATTGTTGTCGTCTCGTCCGTCATGAGTGGATGAATGACATCTCGTCGAACAGGTGACTAGTCTTTATAGTCCAACGAGACCCTTGGCATCGATCCAGCTGTTGAATTTCGAAGGGTATCCAAATCATTTCACCAACACCTCCCTTCGCCTCCCTACCTTGCGTCTCTGCACTATCGATTCCACGCGGTACAGTTTATTGATCGGAACCGTCACCTTCTGCAACTCTGGTTCGTAGAAGGTGCCGTCCAGTATCTCTCCGAGATCGTCCGTCAGTCGATAGACGGGCGGATCGGACGGATGCACCTCGCGTATCGTGAATATTTCCTCTGTCCAATTCGGCATGTACCCTTTGTCCAATCGTCTCTTGACCTTGCTGATACGTACGCGATCCGCCACGTGGTACTTGGGCACGCCCTTACCGTGATGACCACCGTACAAGGTCTGCCACACCTCTTCCTGATTAGTATCATCCACCTGCGACGGAGCCATCCCGATGCTGCGGTGGTGTGTGTCGTTGTACGTCCTCACCAGATCCGGAAGGATATCGATGTATCGCCACGTTTCCTTGTGTGTCAGGTATCGCCACATCCGCGTCTTTAGTGTGCGTTTGAAGCGTTCCACGACGCTCGCCTTGGTCTCCTCGTTGTAGGTGGCGAAGTGTTGGATACCGTGCTTGTCCAATACATTCCGAACGGTACGGTTAAAGAATTCCAGACCTCTATCGGTCTGCAACAACAGCGGCCGAACGCCGTCGTCGGTGAAGAGTCCGTCCAGTGCCTTCGCCATCACCGTCGCCGACTTGTTCTTCAGAGGAACGCATCGGGCGACTTTTGAGAACACGTCGATCACCGTGAGTAGGAACGTCATACCGTCGTTTTCTTTTTTCAGACAGGACACGTCGACGAGATCGGCTTGCCACTGTTGATTCCGACCTCCGACGAGCACGCGTCGCTACTTGAAATGAACTCTGACCGGTTTGTGTAGAGTGTAGGCGTTCTGTTCCGATAGCCATTGTTCGACGATCTTTCTCGGTACACGCTGTATAGGTCGGAAGTCGACTCGTCGCAAAGACGCGAGACCCCCGTAACTCCCTATCTTAGCAGGATCAAAGTAGACTTCCTGGAGCTTTTTCCTCTGAGCTGCCATAGTCGTATCAGATAGTCGACGGTGATCCCGGTCACGACGTGAAGCGTGGCGTAAGCGATACCGATAAACAGACGAGTGCCCCACGTCATCATGCGTCGTCTTCTTTAAAGACTCTCCCATGATGTCTTCTTCTTCTTCTTACGTCCTTCCTGCGGTGGTGTGGGGAATGGGGTAGAAGACGAGTCCATCCCTTGGCGACGCGTGAGGGGTGTCCACTGCAGGGCTCGTCGTGCTCTACCGAGCGATCGTGCAGCCGCTACAGCTACCGCGCTCTTCTTTTGCGACTGCTGAATGTGTCGTTTCCTGTCTTGGTTACCCACCAACTCCATGGGTACGTTCGATTCACCGAGTTGACGCGCAAACGTCTGACATCCCGTCGCATTGCTGGCGGTCTTGCGCTTGCGTAGGACATGTTACTTCCGCGTACCGCTGCTCCTCTGTACATGAGCTCTCCGCGTGCGTTCAACGTGACGTCTCCTCCTTTGAGACGATCCATCAGTTGCGTGGCTTTACCTCGAAGGGCTTTTGGAACGCTGTCGACGACTCCCGCTTCTATACCTACCGCACCCGCCGGAGGCGGGGGCGGCGGGACAATTGCCGCCGCCGCCGCCGCCGCCCCGCCGCCGCCGCCCCGCCGCCGCCGCCGCCGCCGCCGCCGCAGCCGCTGCGTCAACTGGCGATGATGGTGGTGGTGGTGGTGGTGGTGTCTCCACGTTCGTCACGCGCAGCGGTTCTCGCGCGTGACGACTGGACAACGTGTTGTAGCGTTGCAACACTTGATTATACATCATGACCTTGTCTCCGTCGGTGATATCCTGTCTGTCGAGTATGACTTTCATCTCGTTATCGAGGTCGTGTACCTTCCGTGCCAGGATATCCGTCGGTGGTGCGCGAAGACTATCCAACAGTCGCGGATCTACCAAGGCCATCTTCCGTGCGTGTTCCATACTTGTTGTCGTCTACTTGAGTAGCACCTCTTTGAGCAAGGGTAGAATGACCGAACTAGCCAAGGGTGCCAGCAAAGCACCCAGGAAACCACCGGTCTGACCCTCTCCGACCTGGTTATTATTACCTCGACGACGAAGACGTCTCCTGCCCGGTACGTTTCTTCCTTCCAAACCCTGCAGCAGAATAAGACGTCTCCTGTCCGCTGTCGCGCCTCTCTCTGCCAACTCGCGCAGTTTTGTTTTGTATTTATTCAAACGTTGTCTCTGCACGGGAGTCAAGGGAATGTTCTTCTTCAATATGTTGTAGGCGCACTCGGCCAATGCGCACAAGAGATCAGCGTCGGCGTTGTTGATGATGGCTCGTCTCAATTTCGTGCTCTTGTATCTGTTGAGAACCTTTATGCACAGTATATGTCTCTTCACGAGCTCCGACATCCTGCGACTGATGAGACGATGTCCATGGGCAGTCGTCTTATACCTTGGGCTGGTACACGTACTGAACACCGTCGTCCGGAAAGATGGCTGTACGCAGACGCTTGTCTTCGGGTGTGTCCTGTTTCAGATCGATCAGGAGATAACCGTACGGTAATGACGTGACGTCTTTGAACGCTTCCTGTACAAACTTCAGGCGTCCCGGATACATCTGTCGCGCCAAGTGACCTATATGCGACGCGTCACGAGGATTCTTGAAGACCACCATGTATTGTGCGTTCAGACTGATCGTGCGACTCTCCTTGTTTTTCGGAAAAAGGTTCTGCACGAGATAGAGGACGGAAGTGTTCTGATGATGACTCTTTTTCGTGAACAAGGTCGTGACCCTTTCATCCGTTTCCGCCATCAGATCGTCTATGACCAAGAGGTTTCGCGTCGATGCATCAAAATCACCCTTCGGCAAGCCTTCCTCGAATCGCACCGAGTCGTTGTCTATGGACGCGTAGGCGTTCTGCCAATCTCCATAATACCACGTCGTCTTCTGTGGAGGCGGATCTATCATCTTTGCGGCGTGACGTAGAACACGCGTCACGAAGGTACTCTTACAGCATCCCGTCGGACCCGTGACTGTACAGGTGAAGGGATGTTTCCATCGTGTATCCATGATCGTTGCCTCGTCTTCTAGTAGTAGTAGGCGGTCGCGTTCTCTGTGACGTTAGATGATACGACTATACCTCCACCGCACGAAGAGCGAAGTGGAACGAACAAGAAGGTGTATAGGACGTACAGGTACACTCCGATCGTTCCTACTATCGATACTCCTACGACCGCTCGCGTCCGTGACATGATGGTCTATTACGACCGATCGCGTGACATCAATCTAAGTAACTTTTTTTGTCTACTGTGTACCTACTAACGTAACAGCAAAGCGGCGCCTATAACCCCAACTAACGTAGGGGCGCATTTCCTCTTTGTGTCCGTAGTGATTCGGCGTAGACTTACACCACGGCAATCGTCATCACACGTCCACCGGTCCCGTTGTGACTCCGTCCTCGTGGACCACGCGCTTGGCGTAGAAGTAGGTCAAAGCCGCGCGTTCCTGCATGTACGTTAACACGGACGACTTATTCACCCGGAACCCACGATTGTTTCCGCTTCCGCTCCGTCGATTGGTGAGCACGTCCAGGAACGACTGCTTGTCGATGGTGTTGAGTCGCTTGTTCAGACCCTTGGTGCTGTATTTATCGACCGTACCCGAACAATAGTAGGTATTGCTGCACAGTCCCAGGAAACAGTCGCCGGACCATTCGACCTTGAAGAGTCCAGGTGTTCTCTTGTCGTACGCCTTGCGCACCTCGCAACACGTCTCGGTACCGCTCCACGGACGTCCGGCCAGTCGACAGAGCACGTACTCGGTCCGATGATCATCGCAACATTCTGACGGAAGCCATTCGGTGCGGCGACGAAAGTAGTCTTCGCGTAGTTCCGGGGTCACGAGGTCATCGACGGACTCACCTGCTAGAGCCAAATAGGCGCTGTCCGTATCGGTTTCGCAGTACTCGAACAGCGGAAGTTCCACGTACCTGACCATGAAGTCGTAGTAGAACTCCAACATGCGCAGTTTGGCCCACTGCAACACGAAGAATCCCACGTGTGTGGGCAGGGTGTATCTGACGGTGCGCTTGTGCATCTCTATCTCGTACGCATCGTCGGTCACGACGTCGAGTTGACGGAAGCGACGATCGTTGATCGACATCGATGCCCTCTTCTCCGTACAGTACCTGACTTCGCGGTGCCTATCGACGTTGGTTATAAATTTCCCATAGGAAAAATTCCCCATAAGTTTGTTGGTGTCTGCGATCATGGCCCTGTCGGGGTGGACGTCTCCTTCGCGACGCGCAGTGGACACCGCCTCACCGAATCGTCGGAAGCAGGCGATCGGTGTGTACTCATTGACCTGATAGACGTGAGTCACCTCGAGTCCGTGTTCCAGATACTATCGCAAGAGAGGTGTCGCGAGCAAGATCTTATCTCCACGATAACTTCCGATGAGCATGCGACGCGGGGTTCTCATGATGTCGTGTTCTTCGGCGTATCGACGCATATACGGTCCGAGGTCATCGCGGGTCATGTGAATGTTCTTGAAGATGGGCTGCATCTCGGCAAAGTGCGCGCGCAATTCCTCCGGTACACGAATGTCGCACTGAATCATACCGAAAACCCTGCCATTACGTACCCCTATCAGGATCTCTTGTGACGTCATCTTCCATGGCACGCGGCGGTGGCGAAAGGAGACGTCCAGAAACAGTTTCACACACGCATCGCATCTCGTGACCTTCCACTCGCATTCCCACATCTCGACGACCCTGACGAAGTGACGAAGGTAGGTCGTGTTCTTTCGTGTTTCGGCGAGGAGTTGAGTCATGGGTTTCCCGTTGACCTTGTTGACCTCAAGACCGGTGCACGGACATCCGTGATAGAAGCATCCGTGAAACTGATAGGCCGTCTTTGTTTCACTGCACCAACCGTCCACCAGGAGTTTTCCGATGCGCTTCTCTCGACCGTTGGACTGGTGACGTATGACGCGTCCCGTGCTTTCGGACTCCCACGACAACCATTCGGCGGCCATCTGTCCGGTGGGCTGTCCTGCTTCCGGTCGGAACTCCTTTTCTTCCCGTCGTCGCGTGTACCATCCCGTCGGCATGTCCTGTGATAGAGACCACAAGTACAATGCATTCGCATCATATCCGACGATGGACTGACACGTTCGAGCCGCATCACCGTAATCGTTCCGACGTATCTTCGTAACCCCTTTCTCGTGATGTCTGTTGAAGATGAGCGAAGGTCCTCCGACGATGTTATCTCTGACCAGTTGATGGACATCCTTGTTCGTCTCGTTGAAGAGGGTGAAGAAGGTCTTCTCCGGTACATAGTTGAACAGGTGGGCCAAGGTCAAACCGGGTATACTGATGGCTTGTTTGAACATGTCGAGACCGCGTTGTCGGTAGAAGGCAAACTGTTTGTCGATGGCCTCCAAGAACGGTACGACATCTCTGTTGTTGTACCAGACGAGAAAATCTCGCAAAGTCTTCATGTCGTTGCTTCGCCACGCCTCTTGACAACGGGTATAGTCCTCGTCTGAAATACCTTCGTTCTTCAGTCGACTAAAAAAAGACTCTTTGCGAGGCAGAGCGGTGTCGTCGAATCTCTCCAACCTGTCCATGTATTCGTACGGGAAGTGACCTTTCGTAACCTCGCAACAGTACGCTTTCAGGTACTTATCGTACGAGAATCCCGGAGCGATATAATGAGTCATATCGACGAATTTCAGGTTATCCGTCCACAGACACATAAACGTGTTGCCGCGTTTGATCACGTGAAAGTCTTCAGGACCCTCCTCCTCCTCATCCTCCTCCTCCTCCCTTACTTCCGATGTGGACAGGAAGTAGGATACCAGGAACTGTTTGATGACGTTCAGGTCGTACCTGCTCGAGTTGAATCCGATGACGGGCAACTGATGAAGCCAACCGTACAATTGACCCATGAGTGTCTTGTAGGGATTGGTCGGTTGTCGCTTAGACTCGTTGTCTGCCGGTGCTTCCTCCACCGCTGCCGCCTCGTGTTCGTCCCAGGTCGCGATGGCTTCCGCGAGTTCTTGAAGGACCCTCTCGTAATCGTCTATCATGGCTTCCTAGGCAGCACTGCTCATAGACTGAAGGACGGACATCACGTCGGACACCAACTTGTCGCTATCACCATCGGTGATAAGACATTGCGCTTCTTCGAATCCAGGCACGTTGCTCGCCAGTGACACGTTCAAGGGTACGTGACGAGACACCCAATGAACCTTGTCGCTGTCCGACGGAAGGAGTGACGTATCGAACGAGGACTCGAAGTCGAAGGTAGCACGATAGGGGTAGTAGCGCAAGCACTCGGGAACATGAATGTTTTCGTCGTCCACACGCTGGAAGACTGTCGGCGTCGGACGGTAGACACCACCGGGATAGATCTTTCGCGTGCCACCCTTACACGTGCGCTCGTGTCTCTCTAGTTGATACGCGTCTTTCCACAACGAGTCAGCGCATTTCCTGCAACGATAAGAGTGACAGTACATATTGATGTCTTGTATATAGGATAAGTGTGTGTCGTACACATTGACGTACAAGGTGTCGGAATAATGACACAATGAACGACGTACGAACTCGGCAGTCGTCTTTCCGTCTTCTACTTCCTTTGGTTCGATGAGGGTGTAGACGCACACGTTGATCTCAAAGGTGGTCTCGATCCGATAGAGTTCGTCCATCGTCACTCCCTCAAAGTCTTTCATAGACACTCCGTCTTCGTGGTCGTACTTCTCGTAGAGTACCTTCACAGCGGGTTCCAGGTAACGTGGGTCACATCCACGATGCAGAGCCAGACAACGGAAGAAACACAGATTGTCGGTGTACTTCTTGTTGTTGTTGACTTCTCTTTCCAGCCCGATGACGGCACGATTCTTCTTGATGTACCTGGAAAGGGTGATGTCCGCGCATCCTATAGGATGCTGTACGATGTGATTGACGAAGAAGGTGACGTTCGTGACCGCCTCGCATACCCATTGACTGTTCGGACGTTGATTGATAGCCCACTGCAACACGTCTGTTTCTCGGATACGCTCTAGAAATGCATCAAAGTCTTCGGTGTTGGTAATCAGACACGGTTAATCGAGGTAACGTCCGCAACAGTTACATGACGAATGATAATACCGATGTCTATTGGTGATCTTGTTCCTCAGGACAAAACCGTAACTAAGATTGATCTTAAAGGCGTGTTTCTGTTGTTAAAACATGATCTTCAAGGATGGTTCTAGATGAGTCGTGTCCGGTGTCGTCACCCTGTAATTGAAAATGGATTGAACGGGGCCTCTGATCACGTGGCTTCTGATGGTCGACCAGTGGTCTCGAACGACATCTCGCAGATCACTAGACAGATGATCGGGCAAGGGGAGTTGCGAGGGAGGATGTATGGGATCGACGACGTCGTCACGAGGTTGCTCTTCACGTCTTGTTCGCTTGGGTGGCTTCCTCCTCTTCCTCGTGACTTCATCTCGTCTTCTACATACCTTGATATGTTGTAACAAGTTGTCACGTCTCGCGAATTCACGTGCGCAAATCTCGCAGCGGTGGTTTTTCTCCACGGGTACCTTACCACATGACGTCTTCATGTGACGTAACAATGTGTATCGTCTCGCGAAATCTTTTGAACATACCTGACATCGATGGGTGGTTCTATTGGATTCAGCAGATGGCGCCACTCGCGACGGTGACTGAAGGGATGAATGCCTTTGCTGGATGTGACTTTGCAAATCGTCGTATGTATCGCTGACGATACCGCAGTGACGACAAACGTGCTTCTTCATGACGTCGCGTCCGCCTACAACTGAAGGACGAAGGATGCTTGTCTATTTCTATATAATCATACGTGGTGGTGGTGGTGGTGGTGGTGGTGGTGTAAAGATTGACTATATAGGGGACACTATGTGATAACGTGGGCTACGTATAAATCGATAACTGTGTGTGTGTGTGTGTGTGTATGTGTGCGCGCGCGCGCGCGCACGTCTTATACCAGCAAAGTCACTCTTTGAAACGAAAGAACAACGGACACCCAAGAAGACTATTACGTATACCTTTTATTTCTCACTAAAGATTACACAAGCGTAATGAAATTCAAAAATCGAAAACTACTACTACTACTACTACTACTACTACTAGGTTACTATGACGAGGCGCCACTAACCTCAAACAACATTGTAGAGGTGCATTTCCTTTTTTGTCATAGAACCCTTCTACACAACTAATTTTCAAATTGAACATGACTATAATGTTCTCTATGGATACTAGATACGACAGCGTCGATATGTTCGTCCCGAGTTATATTTCGGGCAATGTCAAAGCTGCAGTGTCGCACCGCTTCCCTCACAGTAGTCGGCGTCGACGAATACAACGCGTTAGACAAGTGCGCTATATTGTTCTGTAGAGATGCCAGAGCAACGAAAGGCTCTCTATAGCCTAACGGTATGCAGTTCAGAAAGGTCGCCCATATTAATAGTCCATGGGGTGACAGGTCAAATATAGATTTACTCGACTGAAGTTGTTCGTACTCTGACGACGGTGATGATGTGTCGTCGTCGTCGTCAACGCAGGTCATCTCTAAAGACAAGTCAGCAGGAGATGCTTCGAGGGTGACGTTATCGCATGTCATATCGAATGTCGTCGTCGGTGACGTCGTATGAGGACCCTGCTGACGACGCTCATGGAGTACTTCGAGAAGGCGACGACGCAAGAGCACCTAGACACGCCTTCGATGACAGATCTTTTTTTTCGGTGCCCATGTAATGTGCTTTTGTGTATCGACGTCATCATCATCATCGGTGTCGTCGTTGCCATCCGTATAAACACGACGTATACGACCTAATTCACCGTCATCCTATTAAACACAATAAAAAAGAACAAGGTTATATGATGATGAATGTAAGTGACAGTTTCGTTAGACGCCCTTGTTAATTAAGGTCAGACGTCAGTGCTATACCACAAGTGCGCAGGATGGCTTCGACACGTGGAATAGTATCATGTGTCCACGACGGAAAGTCCACTTTAAATCGCATATGTCTCACTGTCCACCTCAAAGTGTCATAGATCAAGTCACTGCTCACTCTGTACAAGTCAACGTCTTGATCTTCGAAGGTACGGTCCTGTCTGTTGGTTACACGCCGAATACAGGCGTTGGCTGCAGTTGAGTACAACAGGTACAAGTCCCTCATTTCCGATGTGCGCTCGTCTTCTTGTTTTTTGAGACTAGCTCTCGCCGGCACCTCCTTACCTTCATTCAGCAAGGATATACCTCGCTCACGTAGAGTCTCTTTCACTCGTGGGATGGTATAGTCACCCCTCTCCGGTGTATGCGATGCATATCCGATTTGGTCCACTGCCTCATTCAGTGCATTCAGGATTTTGCTCTGATCCAGGGTGTACAGTGACATACAAAGGCCTTCGTGTTCACGACACAGTGACTTGGACGCGTAGAGCACGCAGGCGTTGGAGATAGTCGTTATAAATACATCTTCGTCTATCATTTCCTCCGATCGTTTTTGAATGGCATTGATCTTCTCTACACTCTCCCGTAAATCGCTACTACAGTGAACAACATCGTCGTCGTCATCACTACTCCATCTACACGACCCACAAAAAATTTCACTTGCCTCATCATCGCTGACATCCGAGTAACTCAGATGTCTTTTCAACGTTTGAGATCTCTCGGGCGACGATGATTTGACATGCTGATAGGTCTCGTCTTCCATACACTCGGACAGGTATTCAAACTACAACACATGAAATTACAACCTGGTTATTTCCGGTGACACCTTGCCACAGTTACTGTTCAATCACTTCCAGTGCTGTCACGGAATAGTTCACGTAACAGCCTTTTGATGACTTTCTGATAGTCACCCTAGCCTGTTTGCCGAACAGGACGCTCACTACACCATAACGCTCTTCGTCTGTTTTCTGTGACATATAGTCATTGGCCGACAGTCCTATAACCCGCTGGGTTATGACGTCAAAAGCTGTGACCCACAATTCAACGCCTTTTCGATCACCCAACAATATACCCATACAGTATTTATATACAGGCGCGCCCTTCTGTCGACCGTGGACCGGAAATGCCATGACGGTGTGATGACCTTTCGTTTCAAGCAAAACTTTGCGGGTACACTGACGACAAGACGCGTAACATACATATTTCGAATTCAGAGCGCATGTTACAATATTCAGAGGTCTATCGAACGCGTAGCAACCGTCACTTACCGTTTCGAGACCTGTCAGAACGAGCGCTTTGTCGGAGGTTCCATTAGCGGTCGCCATGTTGTTGCTGAGTCACGAAGAATGCTTGAAGAGAAATCGACGGTTGAGAGCAAGAGTTGGTTATGTTTTCTACAATTTACCCTGAGTTTATATACACAGAAAGTGCCTCGGTTAGCAGTCTTGTGACTGTTAGTCAGGAGGGCGTTAAAGAAAAAGCTGTCAATCAACTATCTTGTGACTGTTAGTCAGAGCGTTAAAGAAAAAGCTGTCAATCAACTATTTTACAGAGCAAACAAAGAAAAATATCCAGTCATCAGTCTTGTGACTGCAACAGGATACTAGGTAGACGATAAGACACCTGCAGGATTCTTACGGTGCATTTTCCTGTCTTTAATAAGATGCCCAGGATGTTGGCATCTATTTTTACGGACTAGTTTAGCGAACACAAAGAAAGACAGGACGTACATCCTTTAACCGTAAACAGATGGCTCGTTAAAAACAGGAAGACTAATCCGAGACGGGACGTCACAAGACACCACCTCGTTTACAAACGTATAATTAGACGCCTCATTA
>CM034544.1:45707165-46120198 GCA_020002185.1 Paraescarpia echinospica | reverse complement strand
GCAGACACGCAGAAGATGGTGCTACTTAGTGCACACACATACGCAGACACGCAGAAGATGGTGCTACTCAGTGCACACACATGTGCAGACACACAGAAGATGGTGCTACTTAGTGCACACACATACGCAGACACACAGAAGATGGTGCTACTCAATGCACACATATACGCAGACACGCAAAAGATGGTGCTACTCAGTGCACACACATACGCAGACACGCAGAAGATGGTGCTACTCAGTGCACACACATATGCAGACACGCAGAAGATGGTGCTACTCAGTGCACACACATACGCAGACACGCAGAAGATGGTGCTACTCAGTGCACACACATACGCAGACACGCAGAAGATGGTGCTACTCAGTGCACACACATACGCAGACACGCAGAAGATGGTGCTACTCAATGCACACATATACGCAGACACGCAAAAGATGGTGCTACTCAGTGCACACACATACGCAGACACGCAGAAGATGGTGCTACTTATTGCACACACATATGCAGACACGCAGAAGATGGTGCTACTTAGTGCACACACATACGCAGACACGCAGAAGATGGTGCTACTCAGTGCACACACATGTGCAGACACACAGAAGATGGTGCTACTTAGTGCACACACATACGCAGACACGCAGAAGATGGTGCTACTCAGTGCGCACACATACGCAGACACACAGAAGATGGTGCTACTCAGTGCACACACATACGCAGACACGCACACATGCAGAAGATGGTGCTACACAGTGCACACACATACGCAGACACGCACACATGCAGAAGATGGTGCTACACAGTGCACACACATACGCAGACATGCACACATGCAGAAGATGGTGCTACTCAGTGCACACACATACGCAGACACACAGAAGATGGTGCTACACAGTGCACACACATACGCAGACACGCACACATGCAGAAGATGGTGCTACACAGTGCACACACATACGCAGACACGCACTCATGCAGAAGATGGTGCTACTCAGTGCACACACACACGCACACATGCACACATGCAGAAGATGGTCGTTTGTTATGACATAAATGTGAGGGTGAATCAATCAACAACTAAATTACATGAGATGTCCCAAACTGATCAATGCACCTTGGAACAGTTGTAGTGAATACGCATTATGCATACGTTGTTACGAACAATTAATTTACATCCGTGACCCATCTAACATCAGTGTGAACCCTAAAACCGATAAGAAACCTTAACCAATGGGGAATTTTGACAAAATAAAGGTGTTACTGTCTTCTGAGGGGTTGTAGGTGAACCCCTGAAGTTTGGCGCCCAAGATGCAAGTCAAAGCTGTCTAGGAGAAAAATGTTAACATTCCCATATAAAGAAATACACACAAGCCCACGCACACATGCTAGCACGATGATAGTTAGATGATACTTACGTCAGTTGTCTTTCCTTATGTAGCAGGCGACCGCTTCTGCAGACAACTGTTTGAATAGCTGAATCGATATTGTTTTATTGTGTTTGCTGTACATCCAATGACTGATTGTCTCTATCCTTGCAGTTGCTGGGCCATGAGTAAGCACACATCCACACGGTGAAGCTCGACTAGTGTCACGTTTGGAGAGCAAGACAGAGTGACCATTGCCTGGTAGTACTGATTCTAATTCACAGACCCTGAGTGTGACTTTACCTGACGGTGCCCAACAGGTTGACAAGGAGCAACACCTGAGATGAAGCAGTAAGTCGGACGAGTGTGTGACAGAAGGTACGAACTGAAATCTGTGGCCAACAAAGGACAGGGTACACCGCAGCTGACAGGGCCATAATTACACGTACTATCAGCGACTGAAAGCGATCATTGACAGGCGGCAGAGTGGGAAGATATTTGCTGTCAACAGTACCGCCTCACCAGTGCCGGCCGTGTGACATGCGCGTATGACCACGTTCACACTCTCGGATACACGTCCAGTTTGCCTGGATGTCCGCAGTGACAGCGCAGCAGTTGATGTCATGTGATTTAGCACGGTGTTTGCAATAATGTGTTCACAGACCAACTCTCGCTGGGGCTCTGGCCTTGCAATCCGTGTCTTCATCTGTGTTCTTCTTGCTTGCTTCCTTGGCATGACGGAATCAGCTCAAGGTGAGTGCAGTCATGACATGATCGATGGATACCTGGCCAGGTTTCTGAGTAATGGCGCCTGTGTTGCTTCTCCTGTAGTTTGCACACCTACCCCCCATCCGGTTACCACTTATTGGAACAGAGTTGGTTACTAATTGTCATCACTGCTTTATCACAACTGTCACGTTGCATCACTATAGTTTTCATTCGGAGAGAAATTCTACACCCGGTGCATTGTGATTGATGGTGCTACCTGATGGTTGTTGGCTGCGGTTAGGGCAGGTAATAATTAAGGCTGCGGAAGTCAGTCGTGGTTTTTGTTGAGGAGATTCACGTTTTGCAAGTAGAGTGATTGTGCGAAGGCCGAACAGGTATTTAGATTCAGCGCAGCTACCACTAAGAAGGATCCAGCACGGGTTTTAATTTCTATGCTGAAAATAGTTTAGCTGTCAGAATATGTGTTTGTGTCTTATTAGAGTGATATATGTAGTTTTCTGTATCTCAATTCAGTCATGTGTTACCATACCTACACCAAACATGCTAAGGGGGTAGTCCCATAAATTCCCAAGTCCAAAAAATGTACATAATTGATTATTGGTAGATCGGTGGTTTGGTCATCACTGCATATAGCATTGAAAATATAGTGGTATCACCTATTGAGTGAAACATGTATTAATTCACACTGGTGCTTTTGTGGATACAAGAACCCAGTAACATGGTGCGTAATCTCTTGACATTCGAATGTGGTGAATATTAGCTGTGGTCTTGTTAGATTGGTACAAATCCTACACCATTTATTGGGGGAGACCGGTTGTTTGATTTAATATGAAACAGTACTTTTTTGGATTTTACACATTTATGAGACAACCCATAAATGAAATTGCCTTTGCAAAAGAAATCAGCTTCATTGTGGTGGCGCCAGGCCAGGTAGATGTTGCTCTCCCAGTGCCTTGTATTGAAGCGTGTCATGATCGCTATGATTAGACGCTGTGCACGGGAACAATGCTAGTGCACAATGCATTGCATTAACGCATTTTCCGATCTTAGAGATTAAAAGCTGCTACTGCTGGGCATGGCAAGGTTTTTATGTAGGGTATAACAGTGGCAATTTTACACTTTTTGTTTATACTTTTATACCAAACTGGCACTTGACAGTAAATGTCACCTTCAAGAACCACTGGTGATGTTATTATGACTACTTGAGTTTCGGCCCAGTTTCTGTGCAACGACCAACATAATTATTTGTTATGATTTCTGCTGTGCTGCTACTGTTTCCCTTATTTTGTTGGTGGCAGATGTGTTTAGTTGTTGGTAGAGAACTGTAGCTTTCCCACTGCACTGTAAACCATAATGGCAATGTGATCACTGTGACCTTTTTCAACAATGTTTTGTTTTCTTCTTTAGTGGTACTGTAGAGAACCTGAATTCTGGGTAATATACCATCTGTCGACTTAAAAATCTGAGTCATGACATACTGAATGTTCACGTAACATTCACAATAAAATCTATATTCTTCATATCCATTCTCTTTAAAACAATAGCTTATTTTTCAGAAAGGCCCATGTGTAATTTATCACAATGCTGGCATAGGTTACAGTGGCGTGTATGTTTAATTCAGGAGCTGTTTTAAGAAACAAGCTTTTGTAGCACCTCGTCTTTCTATGCACCAATAGCATCTGAGTTAACCAGTAATATTCGGCTGTCGACCAATAGCAACTGATCTAACAAGTAGCATTGAGCACAAATATTTTGTGTCACCATAGCTCTTGTGTATCGGTAAAGTGTAGTTTATTTGATTTAACAAGATTTAACAAGATTTAACAAGATTTAACAAGATTTAACAAGATTTAACAAGATTTAACAAGATTTAACAAGATTTAACAAGATTTAACAAGATTTAACAAGATTTAACAAGATTTAACAAGATTGCCACCCAGAGAATCTCTAGATAACAAAGTATTTTGTAATTGTATGCATTTGGTCATATTCTGTAGACAGAACCCATTGGTAATATGAAGCTGCATCCACCTGGATTGTTGTGTTTTAATAACATCCAGATATTTCTGAATAATCATTGGAAAATTAATCAACAAGGCACAATTTTCGTGGAATATTTTCATTCCATGTTAAAAAAAACATTTACTAATTCTTGAAATGCGGGTAACTGTTATGAAGCCATTACCACCTGTGGGTTGCCACTAAAACCTGTCAAACACCAACTATTCCTTGATAGAATTTAATTACCACCATAAGCAAATGGACAAGGAAGCCATTAGTCTGACAATTTCTCCTCTATATCTGGCACAGGCCTTGTCGAAAATGATGAAGTCTGCTGTGATATTAATGATTGCGCCACAATTACCATAGTAATGTGAAATCGTTAATTAGCCTGGTCAGCACCTGACTACATTTTGATTGGTAGGGCAAGGTGTTGGAGGCTGGGGTGTGGGGCAGCTGTATTAGTTTATCCCTGATGTCAATCAAACTGTGTTTATCTTGCCATGTGAGAAGTGGCAAAAGTGTAGCCTTTCTATGATGATTGCACTTTCATGTTGCAATTTATAGTGTCAAGTTGCAGGGCCTTTAATCGGTAGCAGCAGAGTAATCAACCACATCATTGGGGGGGTTTTCTGTTTCGAAGTATTCAAGCACTGTCTCTCCTTGTTAGGCATTCTGGGATTGAAGCTATTCACAGGCCCTGGATAAAGGAATGTATAAGTTTTACACAGTGCAAATTGGATTCCTTTTACTGCAGGTGGAGAACAAATAAAAATAGAGCACAGTGTTGCTGTAGTACTGTGCAAGCCTTTTATGAAATACAAAACAAGCAGTGAAGTAAAGATTCCTGGTCACTGTTCTTGCAAGTGTTGTGTCAATCATAAATCAATTCCTCAGCAGCCAAGGTTATGTGCAGGCAAGCTGTGGTGTTATTATTTAGACATTATATCACAGTGACTCTTTTCGACCAAGACACGTGTGGAGCAAATCAGTGAGTGTAGCTTTTCCTGAATATCTTCACTTGAAATTGTAAGATTATAATATAATTGCGTCAAATCCTTCAATTGCACCTCCTGTGACAGCTGTGATGTTCACTGTTTGCATTGTGACTTTCTGTCAGCAGATATCTGTTCATATCTACCCTGATTGTGTGTTACATAACAGATACAGCAGGACACAACGTTTGATTTCTCCCTGTAGTCTGCTGGTCTGTGCCTGGTGGTGACAGCGCCACATTCTGATCTGTCACATCCTGGTCTATCATGCAAGTGTGTATTGTGTCACCACCTGTCATGGGATCATTGGCTGTGACAATTGTGACCTCCACAATGCACCCTCGGCCTGTAAATTGTAATCCTGCAACTCATCAGAATGTAGTAAACAGAATAGACGTCGCACTTCTTCACGACGTAGTAAAGATTCAACTAAGCTGCGGTCGAAGCTGGAACATTTGATAATGTTCTTGATGGAAATATGGCCATGCGTTTAACGTTGGTGCATAATGACCATTCTTTACCCACCATTTCGGTAGAAACATGGTACTACTAATGGTGTAGGGTTGTAGGTCTTACCCTATGATTTGTAGCCATCTCAAGCAGCCTTTTGTAAAAGGGAAAGGATGGCTAAATGTAAGCTATGAAAATTATTACCTCTTTGGTGTTGATTGTGTTTAAACAGGAGGATTAGACCTACACCATAACCAAGGCCATGTCAAGAGTGTGGACAGAATGTTTATTATCCACTACTGTTATGCATAGATGCGGGAACAGGGGGGGGGGGACAAGGGGACAGACATGGTTCATTGTCCTGCCCAGGCTGGCTGGATCTTTGGTACATCACAACTCTTCACAATAACAACAACTACTAAGTCCCATTTGCTCCCACCTTATTAGACTGCTAATGCCAGACTTTTGTCATTTATGCAGCTTAAAAAATTCCTGAAATTGTGGCAACTCAGCATCACTATATATATAGGCCTACCTGTTGCAACATCATTGTCATTTTGTAAATGTTAAAACAATTTTTTTAATATCTTTATGAACCCACACTGGCAAAAACTGCTGAAGTATTCTAGCAAAAACAGGCTGTGATTTGAAACTAAGCCTATGCAGATGCTGTACATGAATAACTGGTTTATATTCACATGGGAAACCAGACATTTATAAGTGGATTTTCAGCACATCCCAGGAATCATATCTGGATAATTCTGATTGATTGGAGATTTCCACACTTGCTGGTGGTATATCTGAGGGCATGTCCGTTTTGTTCAAGTGTGGTGATAAATCTAGCAGCTGCTGTAAAAGTAATGGGATTCTGTGTGATGAGAGCCGTTACATGATGTGAAATCAGATAGGATCTTCCTTGAAGTTCCCCATAAAACAGTATATGAGTCATTTTTTTGGTAGATGATCCAGGGTGGAAAATATTTTTGCCATCCTTAATTATTTTGCGAGAAGTTGAATAGCATCCTCAGCAAAGATTGGTGCAGACAGGTCGAACATTTATATTACTTGGCTTGATGTTAATACTCTGACAGTTTAATATCGTCTGGTTTGTGGGGATAGGCCACTATTTATTTAGGGTGATTCTTCTCAATGAGGCATTAAACATTCCAGAGAGGCATGCTGCATTAACATTAATGTGTATTAATGTTTACTGTGTCACTGACTTGTGGGTAAACATGATATGCTAATTATATTTTTAATAGAAAATGTATGTATGTTTTTAACTTTGCATATTCCTGTTAGGCCCTCCAATACATTCATGTCCTAACACTGCCGGAAGATAATTAACAAAATATTCTTTAAATATTCCCACACTGACGAAAACCATAAAAAAGGATTCTGAACAAAGTGAACTTTCCTGCGTTACTGTTGTCAGCCATTACTGTCATAATGCATTCGTACTAGATTCATGTTGTGGAAGTCTGAAGTAAAATACCGGTCTGTCCCCATTGGAGAAAGGTTAGAACATAAAAACGCACTTCCCATTAGCCCTGTGCTGGGTGTAATTATTAAGCCACGTGGCAAGACATGTGCCAATCATTACCCAGTGGCTTAGGTAAGAAGAACACACAATCCAAGGTACCACACACAAATAGCAGATCTCCCCTCATGGAATCACATGGCAGTATATTTTTTCAAGTAGGTCTAAACAAAAACATTTGCGGCGTCTCATGTGAAATGTGCTTTAACTGAATTATACACAAACTCTGAACCGCTTATACATCCACCCATGAAAAAATGGGAAAATTTGCTAGAGACGTAAAGTTTTTGGCAAAATTATGTTTTAATTATTCATAACACATTACATTATATTATATTTAATTGTATGTAAATAAACTCGTAATTGTGCCCCAAAACCTCAAACTCAACTCGAACAAATTAGGATTAATCAAATACAACAGAAACTGGAGGAAGTTTTTGGTAAGGAGGGTGTTCAAAAATGAAAAAAAATGGCAGACCTCCCACCATATCAAGAGGTTTGGAAGCTCTGTAAGAAATTAGAAAAAAGTTATACCAGAAATATGTTCATGTTTTCACTGGAATCCTGGGTGCAAACCAATTCTCCCTACTATACATTATGTTGAATGTGTGAATGTAATCCTGGAATCCCATTCCGAGCATGGCGGCTTTTGATGCTGTTATTGCTTTTCAGAGACAAGATGTCAGATCAGGTTTCCATCAGATCAACACCTTAGTATTACTTATCTGTAAATGTAGCAGGATCTGTTTCCACTGAATTAAGCAACACATAAAAAGTAGTGGGATGAGCTGAAAATTATGTGTTTTTAAAGTGCATCCACTTTGGCATTAACACCCGGGTGAAAACCAATCTCATTGTGGGCTCCTGTTGGGGGGATGGGTCGAGTTTATTCTGTTCTACACAGCTGTGCATTTAGTAATTAACTGGGGCTAGCATTACAAGATACACAACATGGTTTCCAGTGACATCAGGCAGGCTTTTTGGCCATTTTTGACCAGTTCTATTGCATGTGTTGATCTACAGATGGACAGTTCACAGTTCACCATTTGTGTGTTTGTTTAATAGTATAAAACAAATGAACAGGCTTCATATGTTGGCTGCTGTTTGTTTGCCTCCCTGGGGTGTCTAGATAATGTAATATTATGTAAGTGCTCTCAGCTCTGATGTGGTGATGCTGTTGTGCTGCCACTGTTTCGCTTATTTTGTTGGTGGCAGATGTGTTTAGTTGTTGGTAGAGAACTGTAGCTTTCCCACTGCACTGTAAACCATAATGGCAATGTGATCACTGTGACCTGTTTCAACAATGTTTTGTTTTCTTCTTTAGTGGTACTATGAAGAATATGATTTCAGGGTAATATCCCATCTGTCGACTTGAAAATCTGAGTCATGACATACTGAATGTTCGCGTAACATTCACAATAAAATCGATATTCTTTATGTCCATTTTCTTTAAAACAATAGCTTATTTTTCAGAAAGTCCCATGTTTAATTTATCACAATGCTAGGTTACCGTGTAGGGTATGTTTAATTCAGGAGCCGTTTTAAGAAACAGGCTTTTGTAGCACCTATAATGGTCCATTCAATAAATGTCAAATTGTTCGTGTCCATGCATAAACTTTGATGGAAGCCAGATGTCGACGTTTGATGAGAGTTGCATATTGAGGCGAACCTGTCAGAAGCGACTGGAGACTGAAATCATGATATGTCACTAGATGTGTTGATCCCTGCCTCGCAATACACCTGGATATTGTGGTGCACGAAACCGTAGAATCAGTTGGGAACATTCATTTCTCGTTACCGACAAAGTGACTTTGTTGCCATCTGTCAATGGGCCGACATCGGGGTGTAAAGAAAAAGGTGCTTCAGTGCAAGTTACTGACACACCTACTGTAGTCGTGTTGACAGTTTCACAAGTATTGGCATTGTGTCCGTTGCCGCAGAAAATTGTGGACTAGCAAGTGGTATCTGAGAGGTGGATCGTGGAGATGAATGGTGTACGGGAGTCGTTTCAAAACATGTTCCATTGCTCAAGGTGAAACCCTATCTTATCCAGATGTCAGTAGGATAACAAACATTGTGTCATTGACAATAAGTCTATGCAAAGAGAGCCACATCCCATAGGCTTCTTTCATATTTACCACGGTTGTGCACCAACAAACCCAACTAATAAGCCTACAAGAAAGTTGTGATTGTGATGTATGGATTCACTAGCATTGTATAAGTTTTTTTAATTTTCTGTATTTCATCATAAGATTTTTCAAATGTTGACAGTAAACAAATGCAGACGACTCATGCAGACGACTCCACCACAATGCAAACATGACAGGTCTTACCCCATATCTTACCCCATATCTTACCTTATTCTCCGTCTTCTTATCTCCAGGGCTAATAAGTTAGTTTCAATTACAGTGCTTACATCCCATGCATTATATTTGCCATGTCAATATCAGCTATGTTCCATTATATTTGACGTGTCAGTACGAGCTATGTTCCATTATATTTTGCCATGTCAATATGAGCTATGTTCCATTATATTTTGCCGTGTCAATATGAGCTATGTTCCATTATATTTTGCCGTGTCAATACGAGCTATGTTCCATTATATTTTGCCGTGTCAATATGAGCTATGTTCCATTATATTTTGCCGCGTCAATACGAGCTATGTTCCATTATATTTTGCCGTGTCAATACGAGCTATGTTCCATTATATTTTGCCGTGTCAATATGAGCTATGTTCCATTATATTTTGCCGTGTCGATACGAGCTATGTTCCATTATATTTTGCGTGTCGATACGAGCTATGTTCCATTATATTTTGCCGTGTCGGTACGAGCTATGTTCCATTATATTTTGCCGTGTTGATACGAGCTATGTTCCATTATATTTTGCTGTGTCAATATGAGCTATGTTCCATTATATTTTGCCGTGTCAATACAAGCTATGTTCCATTATATTTTGCCGTGTCAATACGAGCTATATTCTATTATATTTTGCCATGTCAATACGAGCTATGTTCCATTATATTTTGCCGTGTCAATATGAGCTATGTTCCATTATATTTTGCCTTGTCAATATGAGCTATGTTCCATTATATTTTGCCGTGTTAGTACGAGCTATGTTCCATTCATCCATTCTTTTGGAGTCTCCTAATCTTGCACAATTTCGTAGTTGTCTGCAAAAACTAGCATATGCGATTCCTCTATTTTGTCATCATCATCATCATCATCATCGTCATTTAGAGGCGGTGTTTCCAGGCTCTGCTGGGTTTGCCTTTCTTCCAATTGCTCTCTTCCACTTGACACGGTCCCGTGCATCCCGATGATCGATACCCAACAGATTCAAGTCTGCAGACACGGAGTTCTGCCAGGTCTTCCTTGGTCTGCCGACAGGAGCTGTCCCCTCCACCACTAACTTTGTACAGCCCTTCACCCAGTCCTCGTTGTCTTTTCGCTCTACATGCCCGTACCACCTCAGCCTGCTTCTTCTGATCACATCCCCAATCGCCTCCACTCCTACTCTTCTTCTAAGCTCTGCACTGAGCTGTCTGTCGCTGAGTGATGCGCCACACATCCATCTCACCAACCTCATCTCAACCCTTTCCATCCTCGTGTCATGATCAGTCCTCATGGACCACATCTCACACCCATACAACAGGCAACTTCTGACACAAGCTGTGTACACCTGGCCCTTCATCTTCAGGGGGGGCGCTTTGGAAGTCAGGAAGGGTGTTAACTCCCTGAACTTCTGCCAGGCACACCTCACTCTCGCTGTTACTGCTGCATCCACCCCACCCTTCGCACTTAGCATGTCGCCCAGGTAGCAGAAGTTGTCTACTCTGTTGTATGTCTCTCCGTCCAACTCCAAGCCCTCTTCCATCGCTTCTGCAGGTGGTACCTCTCCCCGACACCTCTTGCACACAAACGTTGCGCTCACTGCCTGCAGGCTGCCCTTCACACCACTGCATCTCCTGTGGACCCACTTCGTACACGATGTACACTAAAGCGAGTTTGTGGCTACACCCTTGCTACAGACTCCACATGGCCATGCACCAGACTCTGACATCACTCCTCTGTCACCAATGCTGACCATCACCTTCGACTTCCTTGCGTTCACCTTCAGTCCTTTGGCCACCAATCTCGTGCGCCACTCCATCAGCTTCCTTCTTAGTTCTTCCCTGGTCGTTGCCATAAGGACGAGATCATCTGCATACAGCAGCTCCCAGGGCAGTCCTCCTCTCGCCTCCTTCGTCACCACGTCCATCACAATGGCAAACAGCAGTGGGCTCAATACTGAGCCCTGGGCACCCCCACCGTCACCTCAAAGCTGCTGCTGTCTCCATGCCCTGTCCTTACCACGGTGCTTGCCTCACTATACAACTTCATCACTGCCTTCACCAGCCACTCCTCCTCACCCGATTTTCTCATGGCCCATCTCACCACCTTCCTTGGTACCCTGTGAAACGCCTTTTCTAGGTCAACAAAGGCTAGGTAGAGCTTCTTCTTCTTGGCCAGGTGTTTCTCCTGCATTTGTCGCACGATGAAGATGGCATCTGTCGTCCCTTTCCCTGGCATAAAGCGAAACTGCATCTCGTTGATCTGCACTTGCTCTCTCATTCTCACCTCTAGCACCCTCTCCATGACCTTCATGGCCTGCTCCAGGAGTTTGATGGCCCTGAAAGAACCACACTCTAGGGGATCGCCCTTTCCTTTGAATAGAAGGACTAGGATACTAAATTGTTGTAAACTGATCTATTCCTATCATAATTGTTATGGAAGGTTTTGGGAAGTACTGATCATCGTGTGTTACTGACCATCTTCTGTGTTCTGTAATGGCCAGCCACAAAGACATGCATGAGTTGCACTTGTCACTTCAGTACTCCCCAGTCATGTCCCACACAAAGCCCACCATTAATCATCCAGCAAAGGGGCTCTAGTCACCCCAGGCTTTGCCACCCTATTCAGTTACAGGTCTATGCTTCCA
This sequence comes from Paraescarpia echinospica, assembly GCA_020002185.1. Lineage (NCBI taxonomy): Eukaryota > Metazoa > Annelida > Polychaeta > Sabellida > Siboglinidae > Paraescarpia > Paraescarpia echinospica. The sequence goes on along the minus strand of CM034544.1, from coordinate 46,108,141 downwards.
ATTGCCCCTTTGTTCTACCTGTGAATGCACCAATGATTGTCTGAGGACCATCTCACCCTGGGATCTTGAGTTGTCACTCAGGATTGATCACAGCTCCCATAACCCTAACTCTCACAGTTGATGGCCAATAAGTCTGTGACTGCCCTGGCTGGCCACATGGTGCCCACTCGAGGCTTACTAATTTGGCTACCTGAAGTATCTATTGTGGGCAAATCTCAGTAGCAGTAGATTTCTTCAAATTCTTGAAGTGGGTCTAGAGGTGGGAATTGTTGCTGTGAAGTTGTCTGCCTGGATATTGTGAATAGCTATTGTACAACATTGATGAGAACTGTCTGGTTTGTCATGCATTGGCCACTGTAGCAATCTTTGAGCAGCTGTGGTTTATAATGCACTGCAGCAGTGGTGACTTGTGGTTTATTCTGCCACAACACCTGCAATATTTTAGTTACACCTTGTGATTACCCCACTATTGTAGGGTAATTCCCTGTGTAGTTGTGGTTTAACCTTTGTCATGGCATTAAGCGTTGCTCAGGTGTAATATGTATGTTAGATAAGCAATATTGATATACAACTGTTTAAGGGTGGTACCAGTTTTTGTTGGTCATTCAGTACTTTTGGTTTATACAGTGCTATGATTATCATGATAACTGTGGTTAATGTATCTCGACAGCAGGGTTGGTTTCAAGTACTTGTGCTTGGTTGAACTTAACTACATCTTTCCGGTACTTGTAGTAGTACCTGCTCTTGTACTTGAGTTTTTGAAATAACAAGTATTTGCACGTGGCCTATTGTACTTGCCAAAATATCACATCCATTTCAAGTATACTTAATGTACATAACTTGTGGATTTAGAGTACAAAATAATACTTCTCTACTGTTTGGCCTGTGTGATGCACAACACTGAATGTCCAGCCTGATTATTTCTACAATAATGATCTTATTTTATATTAAAAAAATAATAAAAATAATACTTTATACCTGAATCAAGTTATTGTTGATCTTTACCAGTCAGACCTGAAATATACTTGTACTTCATCTAATGTACGTGTACTAACAAGTACTTGATAAGTTTATATCGAAATACTTGTACAAGTACTTGATAAGTTTATATAGAAATACTTGTACTTGACCTATACTTGTATTTGGAATTGTAATTGATCAAATGTACTTGACCCCGACCCTGTTTGACAGTTCTTGCACCTACATAGTCCGTCTGTCTGGTGCCACGCTCAGGTGTAGTTTTATGAGGCTTGGCGTACATCATCTATGACAAGTGGCCATTATATTTACAACTGTAGTAGCCATATCATGTTCTGCAGGTCCTGGGGCAGCATGGTCTGTGGTTTCTGACTGCCTCTGGTCAGTCAGGTGCCAGTGAGCTGGGCCCCAAATCTACAGATTGCTGTTCCACATTACTCACCTTGATTTTCATTTAAAAAACAGGATTTCTATACATTTAAGGATATAATGTCCACTACTTTGGTTAAAGATGAAGATTGACCTTAGGTGTTAAGTTACTATACTTGATTTACTTATCCTGTTTGTGCTGACTGTCACATAAGGCAGAGACTAGACATCTCCATTTCTTTTTGTCTGCAGCTTGTTTTGCAGCCTGCCCCCAGCTTAACTTATTTTTTGTAATCCCCCTCCACATGTTGTTTTGTGTCGTTGTTTTTTCTTTTTCCTTCAGGCATCCATCTCATGACAGTTTTTAGAAGTTTATTTTTTAGTAGTTCTTTTCTGTAGATCTTTTTCAGCCAGAATATTTACGTGGAGTTTTGGAGGCATTTCATGTGGAAAGTTGAAAGTTGTCTCATGCCTGTTTCTGTCATCATGCCAGCATTCTGAATCATATAATGAAGTGGATAGGACACAGCTTGGATATGGTCTTTGTAATAAGTAATTATACTTGGTTATAAATATGTTTGGTGACATCAATCAAGTTGAATACACTTCATGTGGTATTACCAACAACCATATAAGTAGATGGATTGTCTACAGTCTATAGATGATCATCCAATTGATTATGATCTAGAATTAGCCTCACTTAATGCACTGTAGCATATGTATTGATAACTTTGATTATTTCCACATATGTGGCTTTGACACAAGCTTTGGATTAGTTGGTTAAATAATGTGTGCTGAATACGTCTTCTCAAGTGTCAGTATTGATTCAACATAAATATATCATAATTACCTTTAGAGCGAGTCATACATATCTTACAATATTACATGTGGATCCATGGTTAGCTGTTCCATGTTTGTCTAACACTCTCTAGTGTTATTATTGATTACATCAACATAAATCACTTAGTTTGCCTTAGATCTGGTAGGTTTATACTCCCCCATTGGTCACAGCGTGCCTGTAGAAAACACTTTATTTCCATATTGATTGCACCCCCACCAGTTCAGTGAGCATGACTACACATTCAGTGCCAGTCCATCTGTAATGCCAGCCACCATTATGCGCTGGCATGGGTCGTTTCACCTCCCCACCCTGTAAGTTCCCTACATCAAAGCTCTCCAGTCCAGGTAAAACTCACAAGTTGACCGACCTCTCATGCATTTTTGCCTCATTTCAAGGGGTTTCAAGTGACACTTCCAGCTCAGTCTGAACCAACATGAACCCTCAGGCTATGTGTCCATGTCACCTTTCCCTTTGTGGGAAGATGCTCCTAAATTGCACTCATTAATCTCAACCCACTGGATCATTTATTAGAAAGAGAAGTCGGAAGTAGGTGATCTTTAATTTGGTAGTCACCACTGCCCCCCCTGTCTACCTTCAAAGTGATCCAGACTAGTCATCCATGTCCCAGGAACAGGTGCGAGGACATTGTGTCTGCAACATTTCCACTCCATTATGTACAGAGTTATTATGAACAATACATTTGCTGCATGTCTGCTGAATATTGCCAGCATTTTGAAAGAAACCCAAAAAAAATAATTTTTTACTCTTCATAATTTCCATGGTTACCAGGAAAGGAGGAAATGGAACACGGGTTCACGTACTCCCTGGTAGTGATTTCCTGTCAAGTATTTGCGACAAGCTCTATGAAAATTTCAACTCCACAAATACTTGTTTTTCTTTTAACTCGGCCTCTATTTTTCATTGGTACAGATCTCTTACATCGTTCCGTGCTAACTTTGTAAAGTAATCAGAAAAACACATCTTTGAAAGAAAACATGTGTATGATGTTGATTGGCCCTGCTGATCAAAACGGGAAGCTCCTTGATTTTATTTGACATACATCCATTCAATCCATGATGAAAACATTTTTGACACTGCTATTTTATGATACTTATCACAATTTCTTATGATCAAAGTACTTAGCTTTAGAATGTTGCAATATTTTTTCTTAAATGGTGATCACAGCGTCCCATCCGCACACTTGCTATCAGCAGTGTGCAGATATTTCAACGCCTGATACTGTAAAGGTGGGATTGGACAAGGTAGGATGTTCTCAACCAAACCTTCTAACAAAATTAAAGATACATAATTCCAAAGAAAACTGACTGAAAGGTAGAAATCATCCATATCAACAACAAATGTAACAAATCACATTTTTATGTATGCCATACAGGCATACATATAACTTGGATTTATATATAGCTTGTTAAACACACCTTGGTTTTAAATGAGTATGATATCATTTAGAAATCTATTAGATATGGCTGATTACTCAACTGTACTATCCACTGCTGATGCGAATGAAGCTTATGATAATTTTATGATAATATACAAATCACTTTTCGAAATATCTTGTCCAATTAAATCTGTGAAAGTTAAAAAAAAATACATTAAACGAGAACCATGGATTACGTCAGGCATATTGACTTCATCTCTAAATAAAGCAAAGTTACTTCAAAAGAAATTAAACAGACATAATCCAGAAATCATCAATAAATATAGAGAATATTGTAGAGTCTTTAATAAGATTAAACGAGCAGCAAAAAGTGCTTATTATACAGAAATGCTAGAAGAACGTAAGCACAATATAAAAGAAACATGGGATGTATTACGACAAGCAATACATAAACAAAAAGAATTCGCCAAACTACCTGAAACCTTCATCATAAACGGACAAGAGAATTCAAATTTAAAACAAATTACAGAAGAATTTAATAATTTTTTCGTTGGAATAGGTAAATCGATGAGCAACTCAATAGCTCTTCCAGTTAAGCAATTTGAAACACACCTAAGAGGAAACTTTCCCGTAAATTTTTTCATGCAACCAACGCAGACAACAGAAATAGAAATAATTGTACGAAAACTTAAAACAAAAAGCACTGAAGGTTTCGACGATCTATCCACTAAACTACTACAAGCGACCATACATGAAATAGCCACTCCGCTTGAGCATATACTAAACCAATCCTTTGCCACGGGAATTGTTCCTGAAAACTTAAAAACTGCAAAAGTCATTCCCGTCTTCAAATCAGGTAACAATAAACTGTTCAACCATTATAGACCTATAAGTATTCTACCCACGATTTCTAAAATAATGGAAAAAATCGTATGCAATAGATTAATAATGTTCTTAGAAAAATATAACATTTTGTATAAACATAAATATGGGTTTCGTGCAAAGCATTCTACTATTCAACCAATACTACACCTGCTGAAAGATATTGCAGAGGCAAACGATAAAATAACAAAAGACCTTACATTGGCTGTGTTTCTGGACCTTTCAAAGGCATTCGACACAATAAACCATGATATTTTACTGTACAAACTAAACTTCTATGGAATTCGGGGAATAAGCAATAAATGGTTTGCAAGTTATTTATCAAATCGAAAACAATATACTGAGATACACAAATGTCAATCATCTCCAAAAAACATAATAAGTGGAGTGCCCCAAGGATCCATACTTGGACCAATCTTATTTTTAATTTATATCAATGATATAACTAACTCTACGTCTCTGAATCTATTATCTTTTGCAGATGACACAACTGTATACCAATCAGGTCCTCATATTGATACTTTAATTGACAGCGTAAACCAAGAATTAATACATTTGTACGATTGGCTTTGTGCCAATAAATTGTCATTAAATATAAAAAAGACAAACTTTTGCATATTTAGTCCACCGAATAGCAAATACCAGGTAAATAACTGTATTAAGATAAACAGTGAAATTATTAATCATGTTGGAAAGGATGACAAAGAAGAATCGGTGAAGTTCTTAGGAATACATATTGATAAACATTTAACATGGAAAAAACATCAACATAATCAGTTCTAAATTATCTAGAGCAATTTTTGCAATTAATAGAATGAAACATTTTTTGCCACGCAGTGCTTTAAAAACTCTATATTATACCTTGATTCAAAGTCACTTAACTTACGGTGTACAAGCATGGGGCAATGGAAATACCATAAGAAAGATAGAAATATTACAAAAACGCGCTATACGAATAATTAACAAAAAAAGATATAGAAGCCACACCGATCCTATCTTTAAATCTGAAAAAATACTTAAAATCACTGATATTCACAGGTTGCATGTCTCACTATTTATGTATGATTATCACCATAATACACTGCCTAAATCCTTCAAACACTATATACCAAAAAAGAATCTAGCTACTAACACCAGAATTACTAGACAACGTAACCTCTTATATACAGGGAAGCCCAGAACACATTTTTCATCTAAATTACCTAAACACCATTTTATAAAACTATGGAATAATCTCGATTATAAGTTACAAAACGTCAAATCCAGACAACAAATGAAATTTGTATTATCCAATCAATATCTAGACAACTATCTTAGCCACGTGCACTGCCTATATCCCAGATGTGCGGAGTGCAATTAAATATTTGTTTACTTTATATATTAATGTTTGGATCCGCACAAATTTCTTATAATTGTTTTTCTAACAGTAATTTCCTACAATAATTTGTTTCTCTCTCCATCGCATCCCCAGTCCATTGTCAGTCCGTTGTCATACAAAAGATATCATACACTCGTGATAATCATCGTATACGTATGCGTAAATATAATTCGAAATATATGTTTATGGGGTCACAGGAAGACGGCATATTACATGCCATGTGACCACCATGCAACACAACTTTATTTTTAAACGGTTGTTTTGTGTATGTATACTGCTATGTTGTTGTTGCAAAATAAATTGATTTGATTTGATTTGATTTGTGTAATTATTAATACATTGGAAATATGCTAGTATCAAATGAGTATTGACTCCCTAGTTATACATTTCATAAAGAAATGTTGAATTTAGTACACTGATTAATTAAATTAGAATACATTCTATAACTATGTACCCTGTAATATGATTTTGTTGACACTGGTTTTAGAAGTTGATTGCATTGGATAATGATAGGTGGCAGTGTCAGTCCTTTTGACACAGTTTTTTAGCTTTTTAATTTTCAAGATGGGTACATGACATCACAGATCAAGTCAAGAAGAATAAGTCTCGAATGGATACTTTTTTAACCTGATAAAGCAGAAGATCAAAAACTATCAGACTTAAAAGGTCTAGATATCACTCTGGATATACATCCGGACAGTGTTGGTATTTTCACTTACTTTGATGAATAATGATGTCTAGTTTTTTCTCCCTATAGAGTAATAGAGATCTGGTGAAATTATAGAAAATAGCATCCACTGAATCCCAAAGCCCTCATTATGGCTGACTAGACATTCCGTGAGTTTTCAAAGTAAAGCTAGCACTTAGCAAATCACAATTTCCGCTCGGATTGGACATTGATGTTAAACATTTCAAGCAGACCCTAAACGAACAATCTGATCGGGCCTTCTTGCAGAAGACTAACTTTTTACATCCCCCGCAGCTTGGTTACTTCCTTCTGTTTCCAGTTATTTAAATAAACCTGAGATGATTGAATTACAACTGGCGAACAGAAGAATTTCGTAGTTGGCACTGGGACACGGTTCTTTTTAGAGAGTGGCTTTCACCTACGAGGTAATTGGCTGACATTGTACCCGTACTGTGGGAGCAGGCAAGGTTAGGCCTGAAAAGTTGCATGGAGCCACTGTCAGATTCTTTGAATTACCTGCGGCGGGTTTTTTCCGAAAAGTTTCCCATCTAAACGGTAATTGCATGAGGCTATACCCGGGGTACGCTCCGTCGGCAGCGATGTCATTCGCTTTGATTTTAAGTGCACACGACTCTATTTACTAGTCATAGACAGAACACATATCACTGCAATGTGTGTGTCTGAATGCCGACCATTGGATCTTTAATTAAAGTAAGTGGAAATGAAGCCCTTTTTCTGAGGGTGACAGGCGGGGTGCTCTATAAATTATGGACCAATCGTCCACTTTACCATTTCAATCACCCTGCAAATAGGGGGCTTTTCAGGCCTGGTTTTTATGCAGCTGAAAATGTATGTTCCATAAAGGTTTGATGAGGACATTATCATTTCTTCACAACAGCCTTATGATGTTATGATGTTCTTGTTGTTTTATGATGTCCAAAAGGACTACTGAAAATATATTTTTGGTGTGGTAGTATTTGTGTGATTTACACATTTTGTGTGTTTGTGTACATTAGACAAGGCAGGCCAGGGTAGAAAGTCAGGGAAACAAGACATACAGATGGAATGAGTGAGAGAGTGAAAAAGGGAGAGAACAAGGGGGAAGGGGAAGGTTTTTTCTAATAGCCCATGACTGCATGTACAGCTGTTGTTAGTATTGTTGACCCGGTCTCTAATTACCCTCCTGTTAGTATCAAACCCCACGGGTGTGTGTGTCCCCATACATGTCAGAGGGTGTTTTCTTTGCTGGGTTTGTTTATTTTCCCCTGGCATTATTACCCCAGTGGATGGGTGTCTTGGGAACTGTATTGTGTGGGAGGAGAGAATGAGAGAACCATGGCAGCATGCTACAATGGCTTGTCTCAGAGTGCCTATAGGCCTGTCACATCAGTGTGGTTCATTGCAACCATTGCTTCGCTGGATGAAGCAGGTGTTCTTCTCACAATGGTTGACATTTGCAGTTTATAGTCTACAACTGTGGTGAATTGTACATTAATTCTCCATATATTTATCAAATTTACATTTTTAGCCAAAGAGGTATTTTTAGGATATCATTGTAGATTTTTGGGTTAGAAGCAAGATAATTTGCAGGACTTACATAACCGTATCGTGGGATCATCCGGGCAGCTACATCTCGCTGAGATATGCTGAACTGACGAAGACATGGCCACACTTGTTGGTCACTAATTTGTTTTACTATTAGTGCTTATTACAGTGTATTTCCTGCATTTTCTAATATGCTATATCATTTCCTTGTTCATAAAACATTACGTTTTGCACTCTTTCATAGCTTTGCCAGAATTCATTACTAGTCCAGCATAAACACTAACAGTTGATAATGAGTCTGTCTTCCATATGTGTCAGATGCTAGCCACCATAAAATCTGTCCTTGTTGTACCCTTTTTACATTCCTCCATGAGAAAACGTGACAACGTTTTGTCAACGGCTGCTTATTATTTTGTAGTGCTGTGAAATGACTAGTGGCAGCTGAGATGAACATGGTGTTGCACTGTTGGTGTGTCTCTCCCTTGGGGATGGTCTTTGTCTCCCGTTCTGTTGGTGTGGCTGATCTAAAATTGATGTACATGATATTGCAACATCTGCTCCATGCATGCAGGTCTACTGTGTGTGTGGGGGTAGGAAGCCTGACAGCAAGGGTTAATCCCCTGGTGCAGGTCTGCTCTCAACTGTAGTGTGTGCCTATTGTTTGTGAGATCAGGGTGGTATTTGTTCAAATTGTGATGGCCTCATTAAGCAGTGCTGCTTTAGAATGTGATTACTCGGATACGAAGAGGTTTTTATTATCTATGGGCGAGACTCAGACTTATAGATTAATGTGACTTGATCTCCCATCAGCAGGGTTGTGTGCGTAGGTACAAAACACTAATGCAGAATAATTGCATTCTAGGTATGTTAATATTTATATATGAGGTTGTTGATGCTAGCAATGGTTTGTAGCCATCGGTAGGATTTGCCACAGATGTGGATGCAGCACTTACATACCTGGTGTATGTGGTAACTGCTTCCTCTGATAGTGACCAAGCCAGCCTGGTCTTATACTGCAAGTTTCTGTCACCCATAATATTTTATTTTAAATAGTCAATTATAAGCATTAGGTTTGATTAAAATATATAATACATAACTGTATATAATGTAAGTTTTGTGATTACATGAAATTGTCGTGATATTTGTGTAATTGTGTGTGTCTGTAATGTTTGCATGTGTTTTAACTATATAAGACACACATTCAACAAACTTCACCACGAGAGCAGATGTTTGCATGCAGCAAACAGGAAAACCTGCCCATTTGTGCATCTCTCCGGCGGTGGCTGTTCACACATTGTTTACCCGCACCTCATAAAATATGCAAATGGTGATACAATCCTGAAAATGTGAGACCCGCAGAAAAAGCAGCCGATGTTATCTGGTGCGCATCTGTGTTCAGGTCACATCCAACTGGACGAGCCACTGCGAAACCTGAGTCGACATGTGGGGGATACGATTCGGATCCGCTGCGAGATCACCGGAGACCCGATCCCACGTTACATGTGGTACAAGGACGGTGTCCCGGTCGCGGATCTTCCCCAGGACGACGCGACACGCATCAACGCCCGCGCCACACCATGGGGATCTAGGTGCGTGTGACAGATAGGAGATGGCTTCCGGGTATGTCGCAATGTTATTCATGTTGCTTTGAGCGATCGCCCTTGGCGTGTGATGAGTGCACCCCACAGGTAGATGAACTGTTCTGTAAACACAATGTTCACAGGTAGATAGGTGAACACCCCAGGGGAGGGTGTTTTACATCCCTCATACTAGCCGACCTTGAGGGAACTCATTAGAACAGTGTCTTACTGTAGAATCATGGTTAATGATTTCACACCTTATGTAAATGTAGTATTTGTAGCTGTGGCTACAATTACAGATTGATTATAAGTAATTGACAGATACATATAATTGATTCTTAAATGAGCTTTTTCCAAAGGTATCAAAATATTATTTATAATTTTTCTCAGTATTTATTCAAATCCAATCATTGACATTTCTGAGTAATTATTCAAAATTGTGAAATTCAATGTAGAAGTTCTGGATTATTCTTAGAAATTGTTGTAGATCAGAGTTTACAGAAAGGTAGTCTTCTTATTCCAGAAACTTGTTTGACCTTATTAATTGTTTATTATACTTATTGCTAAACATTATAAATAGAAGTCAAATCCCCTTGATCAGGAAGACAATTCTTGGTGAATGGGATGAGAGGGGGTGATGGTAGAGACAGTGATAGGGATAGGCATGGAGATGGGAGAAAAGGAGGGGGATGGGAGAGACTGGGAGATAGGGAGGGAGATGGGAGAGACTGAGATAGGCAGGGAGATGAGAGAGACTGTGAGATAGGCAGGGAGATGGGAGAGACTGGGAGATAGGCAGGGAGGTGGGAGAGACTGGGAGAGAGGGAGGGAGATGGAAGAGACTGTGAGATAGGGAGGGAGATGGAGAGACTGTGAGATAGGCAGGGAGATGGGAGAGACTATGAGATAGGCAGGGAGATGGGAGAGACTGTGAGAGAGGTAGGGAGATGGGAGAGACTGGGAGATAAGCAGGGAGATGGGAGAGGCTTGGAGATAGGCTGGGAGATTGGAGGTGGGAGAGACTGGGAGATAGGCAGGGAGATGGGAGAGACTGGGAGATAAGTAGGGAGATACTGGGAGATAGGGAAGGAGCAAGGGAGTAAGAAGAGAGAGAGCATGATGGAGGTAGGCAGGGTGAGACAGTGGGGGGGGGGGGGGGGGGGTTGAGAGGAGAAAGACAAAAGAAGCTTTTGGCCAAAGAGCAGAAGGACAAAAGAGGGGCAGAGAGAAAGGACATGGAAATAGGGGAAACAAGGGACACGTTAGGGTGAGAGGAGAAAGAGATTGAAGGAGACAGGGAATGAGAGAGGATAACAACGATGGCAGGAGAGTAAGGAAAGGAGTGAGAGAGTAGGGAGGTAGAGAAGGAAGAGGAGGGAGAAGGGGGAGAGAGAGAGAGAAAGGACAGAGAGAGGCGAGTGAAGGATTGGAGAGGGTGACAAATGAGGGGAGACTGAGCTGGTACCTTTTACGTCCTCATCAAACATCAACTATTAACTCCTGTTAATTGTTTGCAGGCTGAAGATCAGCACCCTGACATTCGACGATGCAGGGCTGTACAGGTGTATTGGGGCAAACCCTTTTGGAGAGACCAGTGTCTCTGGTGCCCTCGCAGTTCTCCCAAGTAAGTTATTTCATCTACCTCTTCAACACATTAATGTTCTGGGTACACTTTACAATCTATTCAATTCAACTGTAATCTTACTTTATGAGGAAAGGCTATTGTGGAAATGGTTTATTTCCAAATATATGTACATACATGATTTTTTAAGTTGTATTCAGAGTTACTGTGGACAAGGAGTAAACAGAATTTTAATACCTATGTAGTGCTTTCCCCTTAAACAAAATGTATACAGAGCTGTATAATATATAAAATAGTGTCATATAGTTTACATTTTTTGCTGTAATATTTGGCATCATTTTTAATAGTAGTATATAATTTTCTTACACGCACACATGACAAAATCTCAGTGGCCGTTACCTTAAGATATAATAAATGCATGAACAAACAAACGATGCGTAAATGAATATAAAACAAACTGTAGAGATCCCCGCAACACTTGTGCTAGGATGTGAAACTTGTAGGGTGAATCAGTTAGCACCTCTCCTGGCCTTAACGCCAGAATAGCTCATGTCAGGCAACAAGCATAATTTACGGGCCGCTATGTGTGGCAGCACCAGCAAGCAGTATAGCCCATAAATCCCACCTATCTCTACCATCTTCCCGCCACTTTAATGGCAAAATAAATCCCATTTTATAGGCACCGTTTATTCTACATGTGAAAGTAAACAGACCAATGGAGCTGGCTGATTTACAGTCTGACTTCGCTTCGTGGAGGGTGTGGGGTGCTAGGTTTTAGGCTTGTAGCACCCAGTGTGGTTTGTGACACTACGGTTCAACTCGCAAAATTGACCAAATTTGACTAGACCAAGGGACCATTTTACCAACATTCTTATGAGCTCTTCAGATTTTGCTCTTTAAAACTGATTTTGTTCCGTAACAAAAGTCTGATGTACTGAAAACTGTCTACACCAAGACACACCACTGGTATACTTGTAATGACTGGTGTGTTGATGATATAGTGTCCAAACCAAGACGCACCACTGGTATACTTGTACTGACTGGTGTGTTGATGATATAGTGTCCAAACCAAGACACACCACTGGTATACTTGTACTGACTGGTGTGTTGATGATATAGTGTCCAAACCAAGACACACCACTGGTATACTTGTACTGACTGGTGTGTTGATGATATAGTGTCCAAACCAAGACACACCACTGGTATACTTGTACTGACTGGTGTGTTGATGATATAGTGTCCAAACCAAGACACACCACTGGTATACTTGTACTGACTGGTGTGTTGATGATATAGTGTCCAAACCAAGACACACCACTGGTATACTTGTACTGACTGGTGTGTTGATGATATAGTGTCCAAACCAAGACGCACCACTGGTATACTTGTACTGACTGGTGTGTTGATGATATAGTGTCCAAACCAAGACGCACCACTGGTATACTTGTACTGACTGGTGTGTTGATGATATAGTGTCCAAACCAAGACGCACCACTGGGATACCTGCATTGGTGTGTTGATGATATAGCGTCCAAACCAAGACGCACAACTGGGATACCTGTATTGGTGTGTTGATGATACAGTGTCCAAACCAAGACGCACCACTGGGATACCTGTACTGGTGTGTTGCTGATACAGTGTCCAAACCAAGACGCACCACTGGGATACCTGTATTGGTGTGTTGATGATACAGTGTCCAAACCAAGACGCACCACTGGGATACCTGTACTGGTGTGTTGCTGATACAGTGTCCAAACCAAGACGCACCACTGGGATACCTGTATTGGTGTGTTGATGATACAGTGTCCAAACCAAGACGCACCACTGGGATACCTGTACTGGTGTGTTGCTGATACAGTGTCCAAACCAAGACGCACCACTGGGATACCTGTATTGGTGTGTTGATGATACAGTGTCCAAACCAAGACGCACCACTGGGATACCTGTACTGGTGTGTTGCTGATACAGTGTCCAAACCAAGACGCACCACTGGGATACTTGTACTGGTGTGTTGATGATACAGTGTCCAAACCAAGACGCACCACTGGGATACCTGTACTGGTGTGTTGCTGATATAGTGTCCAAACCAAGACGCACCACTGGGATACCTGTACTGGTGTGTTGATGATATAGTGTCCAAACAAAGACGCACCACTGGGATACCTGTACTGGTGTGTTGATGATATAGTGTCCAAACCAAGATGCACCACTGGGATACCTGTACTGGTGTGTTGATGATATAGTGTCCAAACAAAGATGCACCACTGGGATACCTTTACTGGTGTGTTGATGATATAGTGTCCAAACCAAGACGCACCACTGGGAAACCTGTACTGGTATGTTGATGAAATAGTGTCCAGACCAAGACGCACCACTGGGATACCTGTACTGCTGTGTTGATGATATAGTGTCCAAACCAAGATGCACCACTGGGATACCTGTACTGGTGTGTTGATGATATAGTGTCCAAACAAAGATGCACCACTGGGATACCTGTACTGGTGTGTTGATGATATAGTGTCCAAACCAAGATGCACCACTGGGATACCTGTACTGGTATGTTGATGATATAGTGTCCAAACCAAGACGCACCACTGGGATACCTGTACTGCTGTGTTGATGATATAGTGTCTAAACTAAGATGCACCACTGGGATACCTGTACTGCTTTGTTGATGATATAGTGTCTAAACTAAGACGCACCACTGGGATACCTGTACTGGTGTGTTGGTGATATAGCGTCCAAACCAAGACGCATCACTGGGATACCTGTACTGGTGTGTTGGTGATATAGCGTCCAATCCAAGACGCACCACTGGGATACCTGTACTGGTGTGTTGATGATATAGTGTCCAAACAAAGATGCACCACTGGGATACCTGTACTGGTGTGTTGATGATATAGTGTCCAAACCAAGATGCACCACTGGGATACCTGTACTGGTATGTTGATGATATAGTGTCCAAACCAAGACGCACCACTGGGATACCTGTACTGCTGTGTTGATGATATAGTGTCTAAACTAAGATGCACCACTGGGATACCTGTACTGCTTTGTTGATGATATAGTGTCTTAACTAAGACGCACCACTGGGATACCTGTACTTGTGTGTTGGTGATATAGCGTCCAAACCAAGACGCACCACTAGGATACCTGTACTGGTGTGTTGGTGATATAGCGTCCAATCCAAGACGCACCACTGGGATACCTGTACTGGTGTGTTGGTGATATAGCGTCCAAACCAAGACGCACCACTGGGATACCTGTACTGGTGTGTTGATGATATAGTGTCCTCAGTGAAAAGGCATTCGATTTTTGTATTTTGAAAAGTTCCATAAATTTCACAAAATATTTTGTTTAATGATGGATTTCCCCTCTGAGCTTATTATCCTACTGAAACAGTGCCCATCTCACACCTGGAGCAAGAAATCAAGTGAAGCAATTATCACAATTACATGTTTTTGTTCTTAAACACCTTCCCGTAGACCATGTCATTTCTGCTGTCAACAGTGACAAGATTTCCCAGTCAAGCAAATGCAATGATACTGTGGCTCTCCCTGGAGAGTAGGCCACCACTCAATTCGTCCACTGTTTCACCTGTGTGAGCAGTAAACCCTAACTAAATAACCCTAAATAACTGCATTTTTAATACATCATCCATTTGAATATCACAGGCCTATGGTCTAAATATGAATGTAGTCACATGGTCACCTCACTATTCAGGTCACTTTTGTCAAGTCTCGAGGGTGACATTAATAATGAGGTTCCATTGCATATCTTGTCACTGAGAGCAACAAATGCCAAAGGTGGACAAAGAAGACATTGGCTTATTGAGAATCTTTTATTTTATCTATGCACCCCGCCCTTCAGAGATAGTTGATGGGCAATACCAGCAGGCACATCTTTTTATACAAGTGTCCAACTTGTAACAGTCTTGCAAGACAGTGTGACAGCTCTTTCTTTTGTTCTTCTCGTGGAAGTTAAACACAGGTGCAGCGTTGATTCTGCTGTGACTTGTGTTCAAGGACTACAAGTCATCCATCAACAATTTCAGGTTCGAGGAATAGGATGTGATCCATCAACAATTTCTTGATTAGTTTCTGGTGATGACAACCGTTAATTTACCTTATGCCACTGACTGCTAAGTGTGAAGATTTGTGTCATCAGCATCTGATATGAAAAGTATGTCCTGCTGTGTAAATGTGTATTTTAACTTTATTCCACATTGCAACATTTAGCTGTTGCTTTTATGACTATCGTATAGTTTTTTTTGTAATTACAGTACAGCAACAATGGGTGACACTCATAGTTAAAATAGCAAAAAAATCACACTCAAATAAACCTTTGACAACCATTTTATGGTTCAACATGGCAGCTTAATACACTAGCTAGAGGAAAATGGCATCTGCAATATTCATTGAACAAATTTAATGTGCAGTGTCACGGACAGAGTGGCATTTTACTGCTTCATAAAACATTGTGTATGACGTAATCGGCCTAAAGATTATGAATTGAGTGTTAAAAAAATTGACTTTGGTGTTTTGTTCCATTTAGAACCGTGCATTTAACACGATTTGGATATCTGGTTGAAATTGATATCACACATTTAGCAACAGTACATGTTTGAACAGTGCACAATCAGCCAAAATTACTGAAATTAGTTTTGCTGTCATTTATGTGCAAGTATTTACAGTGTTCTATTTCTCATTTCTCGCATGATTATTTTGTTGAAGTATGATTTAGTTAACAGCTTACCACGGGCATTTTGAAATATCCATTTCAGCAAACAGGTTCAATTCTGTTGTTTGGGAATGTAAAATGGCATAAAACATAACCTATGACAAAATAAAGGGCAAAGGGTTAGGATAACTTGAAATTAAATAAAAATTGTTGATGGATGATGTTTCTTTCTTTGAAGCTGATGCAGAAATTGTTGATGGATGACAATGCTTAAAACAAGTATGGTGACTTTTGTTTTTAAGACATATCTATATCGTAAATCCATGGTCGGTTGTTTCATAATTTTCAGTTTCACATTTTTAGCATTCTAATAAAACATCACTTTCAAATAATACAAAAGTAAATGTTACAGGTAAGTTAAACTGACTACTATCCGGTCTATGGAACCACTCAAAGTGTATTTACATTTCACCCCAGTTTTTTCTATCACAAACTCAATTCAACCATACTGAAGTTACTGCATGATGACCATTCTTTCATATTAGCTTATATCGAACCAGTGACTCCTATGTACTGTAATTTTGTTTAGTGCCTAAAGTAGGTTACTCTAAATAACTATCTTTGTTCTTTAATACATCACCAGTTGGTATGATTCAAGGAAACGATTGAATACAGAAAGAGGCGAGTGGGCCTTGGAGGAGATGCACTTACTGTGGGCAACAGTTAGCATATTAATATATAGATGTATCGTCTGCTGCCAGAGGCTCATTGAATGAATGACCTGAAGCAATGAGGAGTGAACACAATTACCCAACATTGGAAATAACAGGATGAGGATTTGCCGTCTCTATTGAGAGTCTAATGTTCTGACCACTATGACATTTTGTCGCTAATAAAAGTATCTAATAATTTTGTAAATTACACCAACGCTGGGACAGTTTGGCAGTATCTCCTTCCAGATGCAGAAGTCCACTCAGAATTACAAAATGTCTTAGAATCGGAATTGGAGTGTGGGTGGAATATAAATAAAATAGTTGGAATCGGAATCGCTGATGTGGAGTTAACTTCAGAGGTGTAACTAAATGATCCCTCATTCTATTAGGACCAAAATCGTCGAAAAAGAACAGAAATCGTGACCAGGACAGGGCGTCGGATGAGGAGCTGGAGCCAGACTCTATCGACATAGACGACGTCTACCCTTCCCACTTCAAGCCCGTGGACCCCATCCGCAGCTATGGACGCAGGCACGGCAGCACTGGGGTGTAAGTATGCCTGTTTCTACAGCTGGCAGCTGGCACGATATATATTACAGTAGAACCTTGCTTTACGGTCACCTCGGTAATACAGCCACCTTGCAATTAAGGTGAACCTAAAACAGCCCCAAGTTATTTCTATAATAGTAAAGTATAGGAAATTAGTTCCACTAATACAGTCACCTTGCTATTGCAGTCACTTTTACCCAGTCCAGAGGGTGACCTTAATAGTAAGGTACCACTGTAGTGTATGGCATATTTCATTATAGTTTCGTAAAAAAACCAATCAGCTGATCAGTTGATTGGTGGGTAATTAATTCTGGTTTCATGATTGTTTATCATAGATGCTAAAATGACCTCCTCTGTACCTCTCTTTTAATTATTTATTAATGTAATACTATATATTACCTGACTAAATACAGTGGAGGTTCACTGCCGACCAAATTGTGTTTAATAAGCCCAAACAAATGTTTCCAATTTGAATGTTTTGCCCAGGAGATGTTCATATTGTACATGAGACATTCAACTAGCAAACACCAGCTATAGTGGAGGCAGGCAGTTGCTGTCATTTTTAGGAATTCTTCTTTAATGTTGGGCATGCGTGCCTGGTTGTCATGATCAAAACAGCAAGTGGGATTACGTACAGTTGATTCAGCAAACTTTCTCCTAATAATATTACCACCCCTGGCTCGAGAGA
Source organism: Paraescarpia echinospica (assembly GCA_020002185.1). Classification (NCBI taxonomy): domain Eukaryota; kingdom Metazoa; phylum Annelida; class Polychaeta; order Sabellida; family Siboglinidae; genus Paraescarpia; species Paraescarpia echinospica. The sequence goes on along the minus strand of CM034544.1, from coordinate 46,090,272 downwards.
ATGAATCTGGGTTTACAACAGAACTGCCAAGGTCATCTTAAATGAAAATATGGTATATTAAAAAGGATTAGACATAGTCTCGTAAGGAATTACATACAATGTGAGAATTAAAGTTTGTACAAATGGCAACAGTATCCTACCTTATAGCAATCCTGAATGCACCATTGAAAGCTTATACTAATGCCTGTGCATGATTACAACTATTGAATAACCAAACATAAATGTTCTCGGGCTAGCCCATTAATTTTTGATGGATCGAACATACACAGCAATACGTGGTAGGAACTGATAAGAGAATGTATGGTGACGTTACGCTGACAGTTGGGTTGTTTGGTGGTGTGGGTGGTACAGTTTCTTTGACTGATCGCGAGGCAGTCACATATAGCGGGGCCACCACATAAATCATGCCAGATCTAGAATTACCTGAGCACTTTGTGTCATTAGTGACAAGCCACACGGAGAGATTCTTCGTGTTTTTGCTACTTCACTGTCATGACTATGATAATAACCACTTAACGTTAAGCGATTCTGTCTCAATAACGTACGCGATCGCCCGAAGGAATATGCAAAAACGTCTACTTCAAAGATGCTACTTTGCATGTGACTTGTGTCTGTCTTGCTACGTCCAAGTTGACACATTTTCACACGTGTAAGATCGTTGTCTGTAGGTGTTTTTTAACTGGATGATGTCTTTTAGCAGCAAGTGACTTTGTGTATGACTTGTAACCGTCTTGCGGGATGCGTTTTAGTGGCAAGCGCAGTTTTATTGTAGTTTTATGATGTTTGCTTCCATCATTTTTGATCCGTGGTGATGCAACCTATGCTGTTTAGCAGAACACTGCTGAAGGTGATGTGAAAAGTTATGGCATGTTTGGCACTCAAAGTGCTGGGAGACAGGTCTAGACTGAAACAGACTATTTTATCTCTGCCCATCCTGACAGGTAAAGTAGAGTTGTGGTTCTTCTGTGTGCTTACTGGCAGCGGAAAGCTGACTTTTACTCTTCAATCTGTCTGCAGACTAGTAAAATATAACTACTGCTGCTTATCATGCTGATATTTGAGGGTTGGGTTTCTGAAGGGGAGGGGATATTGCAGATGCCAAAGGCACTAGGGGAGGTAACCTTATTTGGTAGTTATGATCTTGTTCTTCTAGATTATCAAGTTTGTTGTTCTTAACTGTTGTCATGTCATGATTTAGAATTGAGAGCAGAAATTGCAGTGGTTCAGTCTAACAGTATTTTTCTTATTTTAACAATTAGGTGATGGTGTATCCTAAATGTTTCAATTTGATAATGTCAAAGTTTTTGAAGTATGTTTGGTTAGGTGAAATATGTAAAATGGTTTAGGTTAGGCAGTACTCAACACCTTTTGCAAATTCACTTCTGTATGTTTACGTTTGACAACTTTTTGCTGCTGAAATATTTCATATGATATCATTATCTGCTTCATAGGAGCAATAACACAAAATGCCAGAGATCACTCAGTAAGACTGAATAACGTAAGAATAAATCAGCTGCAATTGTAGAATCTCACCTGTTTTGGTACTGACCACTCATCAAAACTGAAAACTGACAATACACCCAACCAAGCTGATGAACGTTGATGCATACACGTTGATGCATACACGAGCGATATCAATCAGATAGATAGATAGATCTGTTCCTACAGACAGAACAGTGCAATCTGAAAACCTGACCGCAATAAACCTTTGCATGGTAATTTTATGGTCAGTTGCTCTCTGCTCTCGGTTGATAATGACTCGGCCTGGCAACCGGATACATCATTTTTGCATGATTATCATTGTTTCAGTTACCAGCCGTTTCATTTCCTGTGCTCGTTAATGGGCATACTGGTCCACCATAGTCCTGTGTCCGGTTGTACCTGTCTCAATGTAACCCTGTCTCCGTCAGAACCGGATCACCCGTGGAATTATGATATCATGTTTCATGGGCCTCAGATGTTGCACTCTGCATGGAGTTGGTAATTATTGGCAAGTCGGTGGATCACCATTGTGTCAGCACTCACTCTTATGATTACTGTATTCATCCTGCGTGCTAGGTTGGCTGTGCTGTACATTTGTAGCATTATTGAAAACGTGTCTCGGTGCATGCATGGTGATGTGTAGTGGGAAAACGTGTAGGGTGATTGATGGATGGATGACTTTTTTAGTTTGATTTGTTTTAAATGCACAAAGAATCTACAATAATTTAATCATAACGTTATATTAAACTGGAATAAATACACTAGACCAGGTCAAATGCAGGATTTAACAGAAAATTGTTTGGATGTAGTAAGTTTTCATTTAGAATTAATGTTATGGGTAAAATTGTATAAATGTGTTACTTGTTAAATGGTATGTTCATATAGTTTCTGACAAAGGCAAAATGTCATAATGTAAAATGATTTGAGAATTTTTTTAACAAGAACAAAACTGAAAAATGGCGTGTTGCAACAAATCCTTAACCCCAGATCTTTATGGTACTCTGATATATAATACAAAAATAACTGCCTTTTCTGGTGCTCCCATTTAATCCATTAGACCCCAGCCAGTTAAATTGGCATGTATCCCTGTTCCCCAGGCTGCAGCCACAGATCTCAACTTTTATGGCTGTATCTTAAAAACTATTGATTTTCTATAATTGCAAGTTGTGTTTATTTTGATGTCCATTGAATTATGTTTAAAATGGTGTGACTGTGGTGTTGATTGGTTAAATATATGTTGTCATTTATAGGTGACAAACATAGAAAATGTATATTCTGGACAACTATAGATTGGAGTATCATACATTTTATTGACATCAAATGCATTCTACTGTGTAGTTACACTTGCCATGCCTGGCTTAGACATGAGACAATGTAAATCAGTTCACTTTGTATAAATATAGACAGCAAACACAGCTTTATAAATCTCCTATCATCCTACATATGGCTTCTGTGTCACATCAACGTCAGTGTTGACATTGTGATCACTAGCGTATTGACACCTGAAACAATCAAAAGTCAACCATTAGAACAAATGAGTATTAGAATATGTACCCTAATAATTCATTATAATAGAAGACATAACATTTTCATATAGTAACATATAAACAACAGTCTCCGTGCCAAAAACCCAACTGACTGTGACCAAACTTGGACAACGAAACATAAACAAAACCCAAGTCATCCATTTTATCGCTCATTCAGTTGCATTTCTAACATAATGTCAACTTACCTTTAGTTCACTGTCAGAAATGTTCCATCCTACGAAATAATAGTGCAAACTTCGTCATTAGTAAACAACTACGATGTCCAAGGCGCCGCCATTTTTGAAGGTCCACAGGTGGCGAACTTCTATCGCAAAAAAATGAATTTTTTTTAATGCAACCACATATCAAAAATACCCACATAGCTTAGATATCAAGGAATCAGCCAGTATTAGTCTCTTACGTATCCGCAATATGGGGCCACCGCTAGAGGCTTGATCTCCACCGGACGCTTTTGGGCGCTCTGGGGAGAAAACACCCGGGCGCTTTCGGACGCGCAGGGTCGAATGGGTTAAAGACATCCTATGATGTAACCAACAGACAGAGTAGTGTCTTTTCCAATGAAGTTTCACAGCTGCTTAAAATGGTGAGTTCTCTCTTCTCTTGATATCCACCAAATATATACCCCTCCCCTTGCAACCAGGGTATTTGAGACGGGAACCCAAGTGAAACCTTCATCATGTGGTGTGTATCATCTACCATGGTTAAGACTCTTCACTATAGGAGCAAGTGCCAGTTTTGACACGTCTGTCAGAAAACTAAACTCAATGTGGTAGTCTGTGGCACACTGCCACTGAATATCCATAATGCTCACTGACAAATATCCCAGTGTCCTCACCTCTTTGCGTTAAGAAAAACGGCCATCACTATCCTGTTGGCGAGCTTGTCAGATTGCAACTAATGGAACATTACACAGTTGGTTGGCTGCAGTCACTCTAGGTAGTCACATAGGGGCCACCCCAGTGCTGAAACATGGTGTGAATCGCAGATCTGGTAGGGCATGAAGTAAATAACGCAATCCATCTGGTCGCGTATGTGTTGAAGCAACTATTTGGTGTATCTGCGAAGTGTCTGACCATGAAATTACATCTCACCAGATCTGTTTGCATTGGTAAAAACACAGTGATTGCATCAACTAAGTTTAGTTTCCTTTGGTGCCGTCGTGAAAAAATCGCTTTCATAATTTAGAAATTGATAGCAATGGGAAGATTGGGACGACTCCCTTACGCAGGTCTTCTCTTATCCAGATCTGTTTCTGTTGATTGCAAAAGGACAGTTTTCCTATTTCCCAGGCATCTGGAAAAGTTTGTCATAAGAATGTCTTTGAAGTTTACGGTACATCAACTAATTGATATCATACATAAATTTCATGAAGTTGATTGTTATAAACCAATCCTGGACCATAACCATGTTTATCTACACTGTTGACAACATTTATGATTGTTGATAATTCATATAATTATAATTGTCTCAGTGGGTGTAAATGTTAATTGCTATAACTCACAGGAAAGCAAAACTCCTCCAAATATAAAAGTTATGCTTGACTCACAATCCACACTCAAAACATCATATTAGAATGGACAGTGGACAAAATGTTGGTGGAAACTGAAGTATGTTAACCCATCTGTCTATTTCTGTGATTGGAGTCTTTCTTGAGAGACAATGCTGTGTTAGTTATTTCATATCCTTGTATACACTGGGGCTACAATAGTAGTCAGAAGACCACACTCTCAATTGAGAGGACGGCAGTAATTTGGTTCCCTCCACATTGCCTTAGTTCTCAGCAAAATAAATGCTTTAGACATTGATGGATAAATATGAATGAATGGTAATTGTATCAGTAATTGCAGCAAGGTTGAATACTACCCAGAGAAGACTGCACAAACTCCCAAATCCAGTAGAATCGTTAGAGAAGGAGAGAGAACATTTCATGCAAGAAGGCAATGCCCTCTATGGTGTCTGGTGTAGCAAACACTCCAGAGGAGATGTAGACAGCTGCTCAGCCAAGGAAGACAGTCAAGACACACACAGACAGAAGAAGAAATTTGATACCAATATTTTCTGGCTGGTATTTTGTCTGTCATAGTGTTTCATCATGCAGCGTGGGTGATTCATTAGCACAGTCCTTAGCATGTTAGTAATGTGTACAGTTATGTAAGTCAGTTTCAACATACGTACAAAATCGCCCTGTTAACATCTTGCAATAGCCATCTACATTTACCATTGAAACAGTGAAACCGAGTCGCAGCGAAGGGCTGTGGTGAAGACGTTGCTGAACAAAAAGTTGTTTTTGCAAACTCTACTATGAATAATCGGATTGGTGAAAATATGTATGATTAATAATACAAAATGGAACATTTGCATGATATTGATAAGTTACAGAAATAAAAACCAATATTTTATGCTTAGCAGATATTATTATGGTACTTAACATGATTAATTGCTCTAGGGTGTCTTTACAGTAACAGTTTTGATGTTTTAAAGTTGTTTGCACTTCACTCAAAGCAACTGTTCAAACAATTTGTTTGCACAAGTTTGATTAAATATGTGGTATAGATTCAGCAAAGGACAAAGAAGAAGTCCAAGGCCGAGATGGAACGACAGCATGAAAAGAGACCTTAGGGGGCAGGTGTGAACAGCCAAGAATGGAAGGTGATTGCGGACGACAGACAGAGATGGAGAGAAAAAACAAGAAAAGCTACTGAGTGACATGTACCCTGCAGGGTAGCAAGGGGAAGAGGTAGAATATGACTGAGTGACATATACCCTGCAGGCTAGCAAGGGGAAGAAGTAGAATATGGTATAAATTCAGAATATGAATGTTTTGTGGAGGAGTTTGTCCAGGTTTTTTGTTAAGATGTTTTTTCTATTGCATACAGTGATATTGGGGAGCACCAGTAGACAGGGTATATTGTCTGCTCTAGTGATATTGGGGAGCACCAGTAGACAGGGTATATTGTCTGCTCTAGTGATATTGGGGAGCACCAGTAGACAGGGTATATTGTCTGCTCTAGTGATATTGGGGAGCACCAGTAGACAGGGTATATTGTCTGCTCTAGTGATATTGGGGAGCACCAGTAGACAGGGTATATTGTCTGCTCTAGTGATATTGGGGAGCACCAGTAGACAGGGTATATTGTCTGCTCTAGTGATATTGGGGAGCACCAGTAGACAGGGTATATTGTCTGCTCTAGTGATATTGGGGAGCACCAGTAGACAGGGTATATTGTCTGCTCTAGTGATATTGGGGAGCACCAGTAGACAGGGTATATTGTCTGCTCTAGTGATATTGGGGAGCACCAGTAGACAGGGTATATTGTCTGCTCTAGTGATATTGGGGAGCACCAGTAGACAGGGTATATTGTCTGCTCTAGTGATATTGGGGAGCACCAGTAGACAGGGTATATTGTCTGCTCTAGTGATATTGGGGAGCACCAGTAGACAGGGTATATTGTCTGCTCTAGTGATATTGGGGAGCACCAGTAGACAGGGTATATTGTCTGCTCTAGTGATATTGGGGAGCACCAGTAGACAGGGTATATTGTCTGGGTATATTGTCTGCTAGTGATACTGGGAGCACCAGACAGGGTATATTGTCTGCTCTAGTGATATTGGGGAGCACCAGTAGACAGGGTATATTGTCTGCTCTAGTGATATTGGGGAGCACCAGTAGACAGGGTATATTGTCTGCTCTAGTGATATTGGGGAGCACCAGTAGACAGGGTATATTGTCTGCTCTAGTGATATTGGGGAGCACCAGTAGACAGGGTATATTGTCTGCTCTAGTGATATTGGGGAGCACCAGTAGACAGGGTATATTGTCTGCTCTAGTGATATTGGGGAGCACCAGTAGACAGGGTATATTGTCTGCTCTAGTGATATTGGGGAGCACCAGTAGACAGGGTATATTGTCTGCTCTAGTGATATTGGGGAGCACCAGTAGACAGGGCATATTGTCTGCTCTAGTGATATTGGGGAGCACCAGTAGACAGGGTATATTGTCTGCTCTAGTGATATTGGGGAGCACCAGTAGACAGGGTATATTGTCTGCTCTAGTGATATTGGGGAGCACCAGTAGACAGGGTATATTGTCTGCTCTAGTGATATTGGGGAGCACCAGTAGACAGGGTATATTGTCTGCTCTAGTGATATTGGGGAGCACCAGTAGACAGGGTATATTGTCTGCTCTAGTGATATTGGGGAGCACCAGTAGACAGGGTATATTGTCTGCTCTCGGCACACTGCTTTATTATCTGCTGCACATTGCTTTGTTGTTTAATTAGTTTAATAACTATATGTGTATTCTCAAAACAACTTTGAAATTCAAGTAATCTTTCATAACTCATACCAACCAATGGTCAACGTATCAACAAACTGGAGTAACAATCTTCATAGATTTAGAAGAATACACGCTCTGGACAGTATTAAATAGACTTGCAATGTAACCAATGGCAGAGTAGACACATACCTATTGGTCGACGCTGGAATGGGCAGAGAATGAACAGGAAGGATTGACAACGATTGCTTGAAATCAGAAGAGGGTGTTAGAGAGAGAAGAGGAAGACTGAAAGTAAAACAAGGAGCTAGTGTCAACACTCAGGATAGATCTGAGAAGGGCGGGACTGAGCAGCCGATACTGGGAGGGGAAGAAGTAGACAACACACCTATCCATGTGGTGGTATTAATTCACCTACCTGGTACAAGATTTGGCTATTCTGGTACAAAGTGGCCACTTACGACAGTGGGACGTATTGGGCCTGGCTGAGACAGGGATACATGATGCATGGTTGTCTATCTGTGCGGATTCCTGCACATTCCACAGCTGACAGGATAATATCAGGGGCTGTCAGGCCAGGTGTTGTTCCTGTCAACCAATGTATCATGTAACCACTGCTGGGTGTGCCTTTAAGTCCTCCTGATATCTGTCCTCTCATCATTCATTGTTCAACAAGAGAGAGGTGTTTCTTACAAAAAAGACAAATAGCACCAGTTACATTAACTAGTAAATTAAGATGAAGTTGCCAATGAAAATGTGCAAGAATGAACTAGGAAAAACCTCAGTGTTGCAGGAATTGGCTGCTTCTACGACAGTGTATTGTTTGTATTATAACAATATTGCTACATGTATGTATTCAATAATTTTGGTAGAAGAAAAATACTTTCAGCATCACACATCTTAATACATTCATATACACTTTCTTGCTATAAAAGTAAAGGCAAGTTCAGTAAGTGTAACATGTTGCCAGTCGTTAGGACCACTTTACACTTCACCTCTGGGCAGATATGTTTATTCCAATGCCAACTTGACATCTCTGGTAAGCAAATATTGCATGAAGACTATTGCTTTACGTGTAACCAGCCCTAGCCACCACTGCCATATATTTGCCTATAATCACACACTGTAGCTAGCTCACGTAGTTGTGACTGTGCACCTACAAGACAACTTGCAAAGTTTTCTCTGCAAAGCATCGATAAACACATCACAGTTGCCAATAACTGAACCTAATTCAGCAAAAGTTGTACACGGTAGCCCAGTGTGCAGAGTGGGAACTAGGATTTGAATCCACCTCACGGCTGCTTCAGAACTTGGGCAGTTTCATTTACCTCACATTGCCTTGGGAAGAGGCAGCAAAAGCTGCAGGTCCCTTTGACCTGGTGTCTCTGCCAGGGGAAGTAGAACTAAAAGATCCCACAGTGCAAAGTGGAAAGGTCATGAACTCACTGATCTAATGGTTGCAACCTACAAACACAAAACGAGCGCAGCATTAGCTGCTGTAATAAAAGAACGTGGTCTGATAATCACAAGTGTGTTTACAGACAAATGTATGGCAATGCTGGTTACACAAAAAGGAATAATCTTCATGCAATATTTGCTTACCAGAGATGCCAAGTTGTGGATGACTGTCGCACAGTAGCTACAGCTTCAGACTCTCAATCGAAAGAACCCGGGTTTGAATCCTGTGCTGCCGTGTCAAACCTTCGGCAATTTTGTTCACTCAACATTGTTCCAGTTCATTTATCTGTATGAATGAGTTCCTGGCAATAGACAGTGGTGGATATTTGTGTATAAATAGTCTTTTTGCATTAATTGCAGCTTGGCTGAATGTTTCCCAGAGAAATCGAGATGGTGTTTGATTGAACAGGTTTGCGAAGGAGTGAAGTGTATAGTGGATGGTCTTATATTAGGTCACATATTATTATAATGTCTATTATTACAACAGTTTTAACTGGCTGAAACTGCACCAGTGTTTCACAGCGTAATCAGTCCTAAGACCATGTGACGTGGCCATGTAGACAACAAATGGAACACCTAGCAAGAGGCAGAATTTCCAACCAAATATAGTAAATTGTGTGTATGCCAATACATAAGTGTTTTCCACGTTCCACATCAGTCACTTTGAGCCTTGTTATTGCATATTCTCATTTATCAAGTGCTAGGAAGGCGTATAGAATTTATTGCATTTTCTGGCCGTGGCTGCATTGGTAACACTGCATTGGTAACACTGCATTGGTAACACTGCATTGGTAACACTGCATTGGTAACACTGCATTGCTAACACTGCATTGGTAACACTGCATTGCTAATACTGCATTGGTAACACTGCATTGGTAACACTGCATTGGTAACACTGCCTGGCATCTTCTGCATGGATTCTGCTGCAGAATCAGGCATTACTGTGCTGGGTGTGTGAAGTGTGGGGGAGAGGGGATGGACCCTCTGTGAGATGAAACAAAGAATAGATTGCCTAACTCGTTTATAGATAAGAAACGAATAACAGCCGTTTGAGTCTAGTCTCATCATGTTTTAATCTCTTGACTCGTAAGGTTGTTCTGCGATTGCCATAATTTATTTTTTATCTATCATCAAAATATTAGTGTTTAGTAAAGGAGGGTAACAGCACAGTAACGTGGACAGGGACAAAGTTGCTTACATAAGAACAAATCCAATAAATGACGTAGGATGTTGAATCACAAATATAAAAATGACCTGCAGTATAAAAAGATCCAGGATGTTTTATGGCCGATGTGCATGATCACTGATAATCACAGCAAGACACTGCCATTTGTATTCACCCGTTGTGTCAAGGGATTCACAGATGGTACAAAGAGACAACGACCACTTTAGGTTTCCAAATTAAAAGAGTGACTAATTGGGCTCCTGTGTGAAATAAAACAAAGAATAAATTGCCTTAATGTAGTTTATAGATAAGAAACTAATAGCAACAGCCGTTTGAGTCTAGTCTGACCCATTCCGGTTTTGTGCACAAATCAAAAATGTGTCTTTCGTTGCTGTGGTGCAAAATAAATCATGTTTTAATCTCTGACTCATAAGATTGTCCTGCGATTGCCATAATTTCTTTTTGATCTATTGTCAAAGTGTTTAATAAAGGAGGATAATAATACACAGTCACATGGACAGGGCCAAAGTTGCTCACATAAGAACAAGTCAAATAAATGATGTAGGACTTGTAATTTTCGTGTCGGCTATTATAGTGTAGCAGGGAGAATGGTGAATTAGTAAAAAATCCCATTGACCAAGTGGAAGGGTAATTACAGGTTATTTGAAGTACACACCCTGTTAAAAGCTTCCAAGCTCTCTGGTGCCCTGTTACTGGCAGAATGCACTTGAAGTTTTTAACCTTGTCAACACACGACATCCACACTATGTGACTGAGGGTTATACATTAACACTTCCAGCTGCGATGTCTCCAGGGGAGCTTTTTACCCGTGTCTTCATTGAGGAATCTCGGGCAACACTTAGCTGATTTCATATGTTCTCTAGCACCCAAAGGCAGTGTGACAGCTCAAATGGGACATTCCATGCATTGAGTGTCTTCCACTGAGAGAAACTAAATTGCCTGCCACAAACAGATTTGGTCTTCACGAAGGTGTGCATTAGTTGCGTGCGATCGTTGTCGTGTGTCGGGCTGTTAGTACACCGCACGCGACTTGACGACTTAACAATGTGCGTGCATACATAAAGTATTAGGCAGCTTCACCCGTTGTGTGCTGCTTTCATGTTGCCTTTACAGCAAGTACGAAGTGACGAGTTGCCGTCCTTTGGAGACGCTGTTGTTCGTGACAGCGGCACACAAAAACATAACAGTGTATATATACTTTTTACGACACATTAAAACGTCAGTTCATTTGGTCATGTTCATTGATGTTCATATGCTATCTGCAGGGCGTGAATATGTCAAGTAATTTGCGCAGTTGGTTTAATAAAAAAAAACATCAAACAGGTTTACTTTGATTATTAACTTCCGTGTGCACAGCCTGATATTATAGCATCCAGTTTTTATTTACTACCAGTCAAAAATAATTAAAAAAAATTAATAATTTGTCTGATGGTTTCACCTGAACCATGTTTGCACAAATGAACCAGCATGTCATAATGAATATTAGATACGTTTGAGTTTTAATTAAACTATTCTAAAAAGAATCAAGCAAAAACTTACCTGAGAACGGACCTTTATTATATTTTGTTTTTGTTTATAAGGTTTGCTTATATTTGCTTATAGTTGTAGAATATGTGTGACCATTCCATTTGTCAGATGGTAATTCATCAGATACCTAGATAGGTAATTATCATATCTGATTGCATTTTGTTGCAATAATGTCACTTTTTGTGGTAATTAACTCAAACAATAACGTGTCAATTGATAAATATAACATTATCATTACTCCTATAAAAATATACCATCTTATGGTGATGTGAAATCAATGGAGTTTTAAAGAATTCATTACATATAATTAATTAATTAATTAATATAAGTTTTTTTATGATATTTATTAATGTGGTATTTATTTGGTTTATTTTATTTGTACATGGCCTTTAAAATTTGTCGCAGAGATATGTCACTAGATCCCTAAAGAACGGCTCCAGAGTCCATATATGAGAATTATAATTTCACAATGCTAATTACCTACACATTAATTATATAATAATTAATAGTAATAAAACTTAAGCCTCTAACCTCTAATTCCTTAATTAGACCCTGAGATGCAACAAACCAGAATCATTAAGCATCATATGAACAGAGATGTGCAAAAGTCATTATTAGAACGAAGAACCTGTAACTTCAAAAGACTATAGTTGTAGTTCCTAATGATTGTAAGGTGTTTGTCCATTCCATTTTTTTCTGTGCAGCTACAGAAAAAACGCACTTGCCCACTGTAAGCTTGGTTTCAACAGACAAAAAGCATTGTGAGATAGATGATCCCAGGCTGCCTGAGGATATCTGAGAGATGTAGGAGACTAGGCAAATAGCTGCAACGGATGATATTCCTTGTGCGTCTGTCTGAGAGTGTCCAATGACTGAGGATCGGTGGCAAATGATTGAAAAACAAAGAAATGGATCCTCTTTGTCTGTTTCCTCAGAAAGATTAATACCATCTTGCATTACTGCGTATTAGATGGCTGTCTGTCATCACTGGTAGATCTTGACTAGAAACAGCCCGGAGATGAAACTGAGAAATGCCTGTCTGTTTAGTCTGAGGTTTCTCGTGAATTATCAGGTTGCGCTTCCCACTTTTTACCCTGGCTCACAGATAACATTGAATAACCCTATCTTGACAGCTGACAGGCATGAAATATGGGGTAGGTTAACTGCACTGTCTGAAGGCATGTGTTTGCAACAGTATGTATGTGGCATTGTTTTAAAGGAGGAGGTTGTTACAAGGGGGGTTGTTGTTACAGGGAGGGGGTTGTTACATGGGAGGGGGTTGATACAGTAAAAATTGTTACAGGAGAGGGGGTTGATGTGAAGGGTGTTGTTACAAGGGAGGGGATTGTTACATGGGAGGTGGTTCTTACAGTGGAGGGGGATGTTACAGGGAGGGGTGTTACATGGGAGGGGGTTGTTATGTGAGAGGGGGTGTTACATGGGAGGTGATTCTTACAGTGGAGGGGGATGTTACAGGGAGGGGGTGTTACATGGGAGGGGATTGTTATGTGGGAGGGGGTGTTACATGGGAGGTGGTTCTTACAGTGGAGGGGGATGTTTGAGAGAGGGGGTTGTTATGTGGGAGGGGGTGTTACATGGGAGGGGGTTGTTATGGTGGAGGGGGTTGTTACAGTGGATGGGGTTGTTGCAATGGAGGGAGTTCTTACAGGGAGGGGATGTTACATGGGAGGGGGTTGTTACATAAGAGTAGGGGTTGTTACTTGGGAGGGGTTTGTTACACAGCAGGGTTTGATACATAGGAATAGGGGCTGTTACATGTGAGAGATTGTAACAAAGGATGAGGGTTGTTGTGTAACAGTTATGTAGCTATACTCACAGTAGCCTGAACTGTGCTAGGCAGAGATGAAGAGACTTTCATAAATGAACATTGAAAAACATATTTTTTTAAATCAACTTTGACAACAGTTTGTACACCGTAGAAATGTCTGTTCACCACATGTTGTTATGCGAGTGGCAGTTGTACAGATGCAGGATAGCTGAGTAGGGAACCACATACACACAAGCTGCATATCATATCAGCATTTCAGATTAGTGATGTATCATCTCAGTTACAAGAGATTCAGTTTTCCAGCCACATGGAAAATGTTTCATAGTCAAACTGCGCTTGTTGTATGTTATTCTCCTCTTTTTTGCTGAAAGTCTCGGGTGAGGCTGGCCTTGATACTGGGCCTTGATGATGTTTTTCTTTTCCTTTTTCCATCATTGTTCTTGCATGGCTGTGTCCACCAGCTGTCTCCAAGTCTATGTACAATCCTCCAATGTCTGTCCACCAAATGTCTCCACTCCCCTCTATCTTTCACTCTCCCAATCCCTCCAAGTCTCTGTACAATCCTCCAATGTCTGTCTCCACCAACTGTCTCCACTCCCCTCTATCTTTCACTCTCCCCATCCCTCCAAGTCTCTGTACAATCCTCCAATGTCTGTCTCCACCAACTGTCTCCACTCCCCTCTATCTTTCACTCTCCCCATCCCTCCAAGTCTCTGTACAATCCTCCAATGTCTGTCTCCACCAACTGTCTCCACTCCCCTCTATCTTTCACTCTCCCCATCCCTCCAAGTCTCTGTACAATCCTCCAATGTCTGTCTCCACCAACTGTCTCCACTCCCCTCTATCTTTCACTTTACCCATCTCTCCAAGTCTCTGTACAATCTTCCAATTTCAGTCTTGGTCACCCTCTCCTTTTACCTCCAGCTTTGTAAAATAAACTAACTACTATAAATCTTTGCCCCCTGAAAACTATATGTCAAAATTAACAAAAAGCACTACACAGTTTGTTTGGAAGGGATTTTATGGTGCCACTGGAATTATTGGGATCACGTTTGTGTTTATTCTGTAAGTCGTCAACATCAGCCTCATGAAGGTGGGTAATACATTTTGATCAAGCAAGTTCTGAGTGGGTTGTATGGAAATGATATATTTCCCCTCCCACAGTTGGCAGTGTGGGACCCCTGGTTCACAGCTGGCAGTGTGGGACCACTGGTTCACAGCTGCCAGTGTGGGACCACTGGTTCACAGCTGGCAGTGTGGGACCCCTGGTCCACAGCTGGCAGTGTGGGACCCCTGGTCCATAGCTGCCAGTGTGGGACCCCTGGTTCACAGTTGGCAGTGTGGGACCCCTGGTTCACAGCTGGCAGTGTGGGACCACTGGTTCACAGCTGCCAGTGTGGGACCACTGGTTCACAGCTGGCAGTGTGGGACCCCTGGTCCACAGCTGGCAGTGTGGGACCCCTGGTCCATAGCTGCCAGTGTGGGACCCCTGGTTCACAGTTGGCAGTGTGGGACCCCTGGTTCACAGCTGGCAGTGTGGGACCACTGGTTCACAGCTGCCAGTGTGGGACCACTGGTTCACAGCTGGCAGTGTGGGACCCCTGGTCCACAGCTGGCAGTGTGGGACCCCTGGTCCATAGCTGCCAGTGTGGGACCCCTGGTTCACAGTTGGCAGTGTGTGACCCCTGGTTCACAGTTGGCAGTGTGGGACCCCTGGTTCACAGTTGGCAGTGTGGGACTCCTGGTTCACAGCTGCCAGTGTGGGACCCCAGGTTCACAGCTGCCAGTGTGGGACCCCTGGTTCACAGCTGCCAGTGTGGGACCCCTGGTTCACAGCTGCCAGTGTGGGACCCCTGGTTCACAGGCAGCCAATTATGAGGCTATCAATAAATAGTATTTATGGTACATGCGAATCAGGCAACAGTGCCGCAACCATAGTTTAACTGTTAGTCACTATTTGCTGTGAATATTTGTAATAACATTGTATTGAGTGCCGGGGACAGCTATTGAAACAATCCCTGAAACTCAAAGGTGCAAGTCTTTAACATACCAAAGTGGAACTATGGTGTAAGATTCTGTTGACGTGTGGTCAAAGATGATATTTTTAACATCTATACTAATAATTTTCAGTGAAAGCACAGGATTTTGGAAGCATCCCACCTCTGTAGTTGAACCTTTAGTCCCCAAGTGCTACCAAATGTTGTGAACATTGTCTGTTTGTGTGACTGCAGGGGTTGTGTTGTGAACATTGTCTGTTTGTGCGACTGCAGGGGTTGTGTTGTGAAACATTGTCTGTTTGTGTGACTGCAGCGGTTGTGTTGTGAACATTGTCTGTTTGTGCGACTGCAGGGGTTGTGTTGTGAAAAATTGTCTGTTTGTGTGACTGCAGGGGTTGTGTTGTGAACATTGTCTGTTTGTGCGACTGCAGGGGTTGTGTTGTGAACATTGTTTGCTTGTGTGACTGCAGGGGTTGTGTTGTGAACATTGTCTGTTTGTGTGACTGCAGGGGTTGTGTTGTGAACATTGTATGTTTGTGTGACTGCAGGGGGTTGCGTTGTGAACATTGTTTGCTTGTGTGACTGCAGGGGTTGTGTTGTGAACATTGTCTGTTTGTGTGACTGCAGGGGTTGTGTTGTGAACATTGTCTGTTTGTGTGACTGCAGGGGTTGTGTTGTGAACATTGTCTGTTTGTGTGACTGCAGGGGTTGTGTTGTGAACATTGTTTGCTTGTGTGACTGCAGGGGTTGTGTTGTGAACATTGTCTGTTTGTGTGACTGCAGGGGTTGTGTTGTGAACATTGTATGTTTGTGTGACTGCAGGGGGTTGTGTTGTGAACATTGTTTGCTTGTGTGACTGCAGGGGTTGTTTTGTGAACATTAATTGTTTGTTTGTGTGATTGCAGGGGTTGTGTTGTGAACATTGTCTGTTGTGTTACTGCAGGGGTTGTGTTGTGAACATTTTCTGTTGTGTGACTGCAGGGGTTGTGTTGTGAACATTTTCTGTTGTGTGACTGCAGGGGCTGTGTTATGAACATTGTCTGTAGTGTGACTGCAGGGGTTGTGTTGTGAACATTGTTTGTTTGTGTGACTGCAGGGGTTGTGTTATAAACATTGTTTGTTGTGAACATTGCCTGGTGCTGCATTGTGAACATTGTATGTTGTGTTGTGAACATTGTCCATTGTGTGACTACAGGATCAATGAAGACATTGAGGACAGTGCGGAGGGGTTCTGCCAGCCGTACCGTGGCTACGCCTGCTCCAAACACATCAGCAACAAGAACATCTTTGTGAGGAACAAACTGCAGCAGTCACAAGTGGAAGAGAGTGTTACAAGTAAGTTCTGAACTCTAGATCAGGGGTTTCCCCAAACTTTTCCACCTACAGGCCCCCAACATGTCCACCTTGCGACTGATGCCTCAAACATTATAACTATTGAAATTTCTTAAAACTGGATATATTTTATACGTGACAATCCACTGTATTACATTAAATCAAAAGCAGTCTTATGCACCAATCACCATCCCAAAGGTTTATACCTAAGTTAAGCCTTGAGTTGTGATCATGTTTCTTCTGAGGATTGTTTCACCAAGATACTCAGCTCATCAGGTAATCCATCACTGAACAGAATTGGATGTTATATTTAAAGAACGTTCTAAAAAATGCAAAATCCACTATTTCCGTGACAACAACGGAAGTGTCCCTATGGCGCCTCCTGGTGATGTTTTCATTATACAAGGTCACTGTTAAGGAGTGAAATAAATTTTAAAAGGCAAATCGGACTGATGAGTTCACCAAAACACCAAAACACATTCCTAATTGACACATATTTTATACGTGTTGATCATGGCAATAAATTACCTGTATTTGTGTAAGAATGTCAGTGAAACAGTCCCTGGTTGATATGTCGATTTTGTGGAGTGCAGTAGTGCAACGACTAGAGCTTTCGAACCTAGAACCCGGGTTGCGGTGTTGAGCCATGGGCAAGTTTGTTCACTCAACATTGCTCCAGCTCTCTCAGCTGTATGAATGAGTACCTGGCTGTAGACGGTGGTGGATATTTGTGTACAAATAGTCTTCGCGCATTAATTGCAGCGTGCCTGGATGCTTCCCAGAGAAGTCGAGATGATGTTCGGTTAAACAGGTCTGCCATGGAGTAAAATGTAAAGCGCTTTGAGCAGTACCGAGGACTGGATACCGTGCTATATGAGAACTCACCTTTTATGAGTTGTTTGCATTGTGACAGTTGCGGTGACAGTGATTGCGAGCTCGACAGAGTTGTCCCAGCGGTGCGGCCAGTACATCATCCCGTCCCTGTGCTACTTCTCCTTCCCACTGTGTGACGACGTGAGCCCCCAACCCCGCGCCCGCCTCATGTGTCGGGACGAGTGTGAGAGATTGGAGAATGACTACTGCATGACCGAGTACCTGCTCGCTCGCAGTCGACACTTCGGCAGTGAGTATGGTACATACCTAAAGTCTGATGCAAATGTACAAACCGTCAGAATGTAGAAAATACACGTGTACAGGCAACACAAACAAACATAACACACGCAGTGACGCACACACATGCAGACAGTATTGTAGTTAGGAGGACCTGTGTAATATTAATGTTAATGGGGTGGCTTCTATGGGAGCGACGTTTTGTCTTAATAGGAGTCACCGACCGCATCTGGAAAATTATGATTGATTTACTTATTGTTGATACATTATCTGTATGCATAATGTATGATGTATCATATGTGAGTCTGTGTTTATTATTGCATATTATGTGTACACAATAAAGAAGAAGAAGAATTATATTATGTACATGGGGTTAAATAAACTTTCTTTCTTCTTTGCTGTTGCTTCACAACTGACCTATCTATCATGTCACCTGTTGACTAGAAAAAACTCTTTTTTTACAACAACATATGTTTTTCATTGGTCATAACCGTCCAGACGCTTAATGTTGAGAGCAGTGTTTATACAGGGCTGTGTTTTTCTCGTACAAAAATTGCAAGTATTTCAATAAAACCAACTTATCTACCAATTTGTTTGCATTTACATGAAATAAATAACTGGCAGGAAGTTACAATATGAATGTATTCCGCAAAACAATCTTCAGATTCGTATGAAAACAGCATGTTTACTTTATGGGGCATGATCATCGACAAGTCTAGTGTACTGGTGCTTTCCAAGTAGATTTAATAAAATCAACAAAATCACGTGCAGTAGCGCAGTGGTAAGAGCTCCGGACTCTCGACTGAGACAACCCGGGTTCAAATCCTGTGCGGCGGTGTCGAACCTTGGGCAAGTTCATTTACTCTACATTACTTCAGTTGACTCAGCTGTGTAAATGAGTACCTGGCTATATACAGTGGTGGATGTTTATGTACGAATAGTCTTCACGTACTAATTACAGCATGGCTGAGTGCTTCCCAGAGAAGTCGAGATGGTGTTCAACTGAACAGGTCTCTCAGGGAGTAAAGTGTAAAGTGCTTTGAGCAGTCATGAGTACTGGATACTGCGCTATATAAGAACTTACCTTTTTTACTGTACCATCCAAATCTACAAGCTCCAAGCAGTTTGTGGATAAGGAAGCCTTTGGCTTATCAAGATTCAAAAAACAAATTCCATCTGCATAGAAGCTGCCCTCATATTGCTGTCAGTTTTATTTTAAAACACATTCACATTAACACAATGATAAGATAATTTGTACCTTAATACTTTCTCATATTCAACCTTCTCTGTTCCTGTATCGTGCCTCTGGTTCTGCTGCCTTCTTGGAGTTCTATGAAAATATTTATATCAATTCATAACCATTCACTATTTTAAAGGTATTTTTTGTCTCCTATTAGACTCCTAGTCTCTAGAGTTGTCTAACATTCTGTTAAGTGTGTTTTGTCACCTTGTTGATATAAACATTATAATACAATCAAATTCCTGCCTTAAAGTACAGTATTTTCATCCATTTGTATACACAGAATCCATGCACATCTACTTCTAAAAGCAAGAGTTTTATTATTTCATTGTGTTCATGTAGTGTAGTGCAGACAATAACTTATCTGAGCTTGTTATTATATAATGTGCTGCCACCTAGCGGCTACCATACGTGTTAATATTGATGTTCTACTGCTGCCATCTAGTGACTGCAATACTCACCTAAACTTACCATTTGATTCTACCGTGCACAGGAACATGATAATAATTATAACAAGGCGGGCATTTGGCAGTCATATTCAAATTAATATTAGTAGATTTAACCATAACGTAGTTATTTCATGAAAGTTTTTTCTTTATAAAAACAATTATTTAATTATGTAATCAATGGATGAGCCTAAAGACAATTTTCTGTTTTTAAATGTATTTTAGGACAGACAATAAAGTATTTTTGATTTTATTTGATTATCAATTGGTAGTTGGGATTGTTGAAACAAAGATGATCACGCCAACAACAGATCAGAACTAGCATGCCAATATTTATTTGTCATAAGCACTGCAAACTTGTTAATTCATTTAGTTTTCATCGTATTTTTGTGATATTTCAAAGCACACAGTTTGTTATCCATGACAAGTCTGTTGGTTGTAAAACACCTCCCTCCATAGCTCTTCTTTCTTCTTACAGGTGGCCAGTTTGTTCTGCCCAACTGCGCTGAATTGCCCCTTCCGGGCACTGCTGCAGCCCAAAACTGCCTCAGCATTGGCCTGCCACGAAGTTCGGACAACAAGCAGCATCCAGGTAGGAATTTAGAGGGACTAGGCTGTTTGGAAAGAGAACAGATGCAATTATTATTATTTTATGTGGGTTCTGAAAGAATGGGAATAAAATTAAGTTTTCAATACAGAAACAGATTTAATACTCCTATCCGATGTTAAATAAATACAAGAACATTATTTGATGTTATAGCAAAAGATGGAGTCGTATACACCATTGCATCATTGCAATGCAACATAGCATTACAGGACACACTTGGTTTGTTGCCAACAGAAAAAGTAAATAGCATGCTTTAAAGCTGACATTGACCTTTGTTTTTGTGCACCACACATGAGATAAGCTTTCTTTTTATGACACTGATGCCAGACAGGGTCAGTGAAATAACTGAAGTGGGTAAAAACTTGCAGGAATACGTAGAAGTGGAATTGATTATGAAAGACAGGTATTTGTTTGATTGAAGAAATGTGATGTGAGGATGAAGAGAGGGCTGATGTTTGGTTGACATCAGCAGGTGTTTTAACGATGATTGTCAGTCGGGTCAGAAAGTGTGATTCTCTGTGAGTCTTTGTACACCATATGGTTTCAATGTTGCTTCGTGTTCAGTGTCCACAGTACAAGGGTTGGATGATTATGTCCACAGTTTTGTTTGATATCTACTAACAACTCTCATTTCTTTGGTGTATGTGTCACTGAGTGAGTGATTGAGTGAGTGCGTGAGTCAGTGATTGAGTGAGTGCATGAGAAAGTGAGCGAGCATGTGTGTGCGTGCATGTATGTGCATACATGCATATTTACGTGTGTGTCCACGTGTGTTTTGTGAGAGTGTATGCAAATTGCAATATATGGTTTGTATGAGCAAGTGTGTACAAAGCATGCATGATGCTTGCATTTATGCAGTAATCACGTTCTATCACACATATGTGTACATACATGCATTACAACTGTCAAGCATGCATGTGGTGCATCCTTATGTGTCTGCTTCTACCCTCACCCTCTCATAGATGTGCTGTCTTCAGGTGAGTCTCAGCACCACTGTTACAACGGCACAGGCGAGAGCTACAGGGGCACGGCCAGCACCACCAAGTCAGGCTACACATGTCAGATGTGGAGCTCACAGACTCCACATGCCCACTACTTCCGACAGTACCCCGGAATAGGTACGCCCTACCCCATGTCTGCGGCAGTCTTTCAATGTCCCCCATCCCCAGATCTGCTTGTCAGTTATCACTTACATTTTAGTGGACAAAAACAGCAAGAATCTGATGTTTACCAACAGCAAAGTCAATGTATTGCTGTTGTCAATTACGTTAACTAGAATTTAGCTGCAGTTCAGAAAACCAGAACAGTGTAAAATTTGTCTTGATGCAAATTTGGTTCTTCTTTCTATATATGTGTATGAAACTTCTTTATCAAGGTGATTGTCGGGACTGGACTAAAGTGACCTGATTAATAATGAGGTAATCATATTAGCATGACTCATTTCCTTTACTTTATTACTGCAAAAATAATTTGAGATTGTCCTAGGGTACTCATAATCATGAGATTGGTGTACAGTACATAAGTGACCATGTAGGACAGTTTGATTCTATATACCAATGTATTTTTACTACTGATATATTTAACATTCTCTTTTAGTTTTCTGTGACATTATCATTCATATTAAAAGCAAAAACAACAATTACATGTTTTTGTTACATCAATAATGTGACACTTGTTTGGGTTTCGTTCTTAGGTGAGCACAACTATTGTCGTAACCCCGGAAATAGTGAGGAATCACCTTGGTGTTACACCATGAACGAGATCGTTACCAAAGAGGCCTGCGATCTTCCAAGATGTGGTAAGCATTGTCATTGTAGTTATACTAATTAAAAGATCAATTATGATTTTCTGCATCAGACATTTTATGAAAAATAATAGATTAAATGGGATATCTGATGCAAGACTTTTTAATGTACATCCATCATCCCGATAATTTTTCTTTAGTCTGTATTCACAGGCTTGCTCATGTTACAGGAAACTTAGATTTGCCCAGAGTGCCAGCACATGAACATCAGCAGCTGTCCAGTTGGGGGATCCAGTGAGCACACACACTTGTGATGACACTGTCTTCTACTTTCACCATTAGCTGCCCATGCTGCTTTACCATCAATTGCTGTTTGTCGGACAGCTGTAGGCCACTGTCTGCCGTCTCCTCCCGTGTTGTTTTGTTTAGACCAGCAGTGTATGTGTGTCCTCATACAGAGATGTGGACATGGTCTTCCCATGAATTTTACAGAATTTCAAGTTGAAAATATGAATTTCAGCCAAGAAAATGTGGCATGTCACTCTTACTTTGAATTAACATTGTTGTGTGTCATGTTTATTCCAGTGGCGTATGCTTCTAAGAGGCCGGACGAGTCGCAGAGAAAGATGGACGGCATACTGATGACCCTCATCCCCAGCATTGCCATCCCCATCGGCATCATCCTACTCATCATCGTCATCTGTGTGTGTCGTCGTCGTCACAAACACCAGCGAAACGGCGGCGAGAAACCAAATAAGCCGCAAGGAAGCCAGCAGCTTGAGATGAGCGCCATGCTCGCCAAAGTACCGGAGCACGCCTGTGAGTTCCCAACGTCCTCGATTCGCTTCACACGTGAGATCGGTGAGGGGAGCTTCGGCAAGGTCTACCGGGGTCAGCTGGTCGGCTATTACCGTGGCAACAGCATCACCGATGTCATCATAAAGACGCTCAAATCGAATGCGGCTCCAAAGATGCAGAACGATTTCCGGCATGAGATCGAGATGAAGACCAGTTTGAAACACGCGAATGTCCTTGGTCTGCTCGGTGTTTGTGTCAAAGAGGAGCCGATATGCATGGTGTTTGAGTACATGTTACACGGTGATCTGCATGATTATCTTGTTGTGCATTCACCCCACTCAGACGTTCCAGTCACAAATGGCCAGAGACATATACTTGAACACAATGATATGATGCACTTTGCCGTGCAAGCAGCATGCGGGATGGAGTATCTCGCCAGTTGTACTTACGTCCACCAAGACATCGCCACCAGAAACATTCTCGTCGGCAACAACCTCATTGTCAAGATATGCGATTTCGGCGTCACGCAGACTGGGTACTCAGCGGACTACTACAAAATTAACGGCGACACCCCGCTGCCCGTGCGATGGATGCCACCGGAGGCGATCGTGTACGCCAAATTTGGCGTGGAGAGTGACGTGTGGTCGTTCGGCGTTGTGTTGTGGGAGATCTACAGTTACGGCACTCAGCCATACTTCGGGTACTCGAATCTGGAGGTGATGCAGATGGTGCGTGCCCACCAGGTGTTGCCTTGCCCAGCCGAATGCCCCCCGCAGGTCTATGCCCTCATGGTGGACTGCTGGAACGAGTTGCCCCAGCGGCGGCCACGCTTCACCAAGATCCACAGCCAGCTACGTGTCTGGAAGGCTGAGATCCAGACACACGCGAACCGCCAGTTCAACATCGGCCACAGCAACTCGAGTCAGAACAGCGGGCAGGTGAGTCAACCCAGCAGCTCAGCACCAAGCAACAACACCGGAGTGACGGCGATGACCACGGGGGGTAACAACTATGCCCCGGAACAACCGCCTGCCTATTTCAATTTCGTCAACCGGCAAGCCCCGAACCCCCTCAGTCCGCTCCCGCCCCCGCCTGTCACGCCGTACTACAACCACCAGGGGGCGCCACAGAACATGTGTCCCCGACCATCGCCGCCGGCGTCAGCAACGAGTCATAAGTCATCATCTGCGTCGCAGGGGTCGGGCAGCTACCAGAACGACTTCAAGAATAAGGTGAACAGGAACAATATGGCGAACTGTAACAACAGCGAGAAGTACGGCAGCAAACTGAACAGTCCCATGTCAGACTCAGCCGCTGACGGATATATTCCCGGGGTGAGGACGTCAAATCTGTGATGCTGTGACTGATGCACAGCACGTGCTGGTCAGTTGTCTCTTGTGCGACACGATACCAGGACTTTGTGTTGACAATCGCCAAGGTGCTGTTCATATCTCTCTGCTATATCGACAGCTGTCTCTGTTGTTCACTCACTCCTGTGCCGAGTGAGTCTGATTCTCTCATCTCCTGACAGACAATCATATTGTGTTGTTTTCTCATGTACTCAAAACCATTGGTGTCTGATGACTATATAGTCAATGAAGAAGTTTCCGCTACCTTTTCAGATCTCGCTGTATCTCAAAAACACCACATTTAATGTTATCAGACGTAATAATCATCATAAGAAAGTGACCAAACGGCCTGTGATGTTTGTGCATTAATGAGTGGTGTCTTACCATACACTGAGGCTTTACAACAGAGCTATTTATGTTTGTGGCATATGTTTTTACCAGATGTGTTCTTGTCTTTCATTGATCGCAAGTATTTAACTATTTTTTTTACAATTTCCACTCTGTCATTGAAATACTTTTATCGGTTAAGAATATCAATCCTTGTGAACAAATTCCTTAAGAATTTTGTGAAAATAGCACATCCATTAAGCTTAGTGAAAACTCTCCCAACCGGTATACTCAGAAGATTTAATTCTCAACACAACATTACAGCAAGCTATGATAAAGATGTGTCATTAGTAATGTCATAGAGACAAAAAGGAAGCTAGCAATTCGTATAAGCATTATACTCAGTTTTGGACAGTCAACTCAACAATGTAACAAGTATTGCTATATTTGTTTGCATTATAATTATATTTAGAAGTTAGCATTTATTTTTCTGCAGTAAAATAACAATTATTAATTAAGTTTCGCATGACATCACCAATTCCATTACAGACTTATTTTGAATAAGTTAAGCAAACTATATATAAACAAGCATAATGTTCTGTGCCTCTATTTATACATATTACATGCAATTTTGTTTTGCAAATACAGAATAAGGCCTTTAAAAAGATGTAATGTAAATATATGAAAATAATTAGTAAAAAATTTCAGATTTGTTTATTTAGCTACCATTAAAATAATAAAAGGTATATGACCAATTAAATTATTAGTTCATCTTGTGTGGCAAATCAATTTGATAGAATTATATTTTTAGAACATCTTGCCTTTAGGATGTGGTGAAATGTTGGCAGCAGTGATACACTCAATTTCACAGTATGTTTAATTTAGTTATTACAATTCAGTATTACAGTTAAGAAAAGTTAAGATTGTTGCATATCGTGATGACAGGATCACGTATTGCAGTAGTGACTTAACTGATTACTTTCTTCGTGGATTTACTTTGATGTAGTTACAGCATAGATCACTGTCTCTATGTACTTGTTTAAATGTGTGTATATTCATAAATGTACATAGTAAATTCAAGGTTCTAAACGTGTGGTTAGTGTGACTCAAGCTGTTGTGGGCATGGTTATAAGTGATATTTACAAATCCCCTTGCATACACATGCTTATAAATAATTTTACTGTAGGTATTATATTTAGTATGCATCAATTTATTTTTAGTGTCGTTACGAGTTCATATAATATAATTATATTTGATTAAAACCAGACTTTTTCCTAGGTTTCATTATTTCTTGCTTGGCCTGCCGTACCAGAATGATGTCATGGATGAAATTATCTATTTTAGATTTGTTGTATGAAATGTTTGGTGATATCAAAACAAATGTACATATTATGTACAGTGTTGTACACATTGTGCTAAATGTGTACATGTTTACAGACAATCTTTAGGTCACAGAGGTTTCTGTTAAAACTGCTATAAACTGTGTCAAGTTTGTACATTACTGTTAATGGTTTAAGCAAATAATATATATGTGTGTGTGTTTATACATATAAATGATGTGTGTACGCGTCAAGCGTGCATATGTCATGTATATTCACGGATGTGTAGTAAATGAAACATTCTCAAGATGTTTGTTGGTCTTGACTCGAATTGTTGTATGGACATGGTTAAGAGATATCTTACAAATCCCTTTGCATTCAGTAGGTGTATCTCTGTCGGTGCATACGTTTTTGTAATAACTTGCATATAATGAAAGTTTTTAAAAATTATTTCTAATCAGGGTACTTGTTAATTTCACAAAATATTGAACCGATCTAGCAAGACTAGCATATACTATGCCAGTTTGTTTATACAGATTCTTTATTACGTGTCGGAGACACCATAACAAAACCTGTTTCTTTTCACCATATCCAATCCAAGGTTAGTGCTAAAATTGTAGAAATAGTCCACCTGTATAAAAACAAGAAAATTCATCATTTTGGTTTACCAGTTCCTTGAGCTAACGATCAGTAAATCCTTTCAGTGGTTTTAGTACGAGAACGCACCCTTAAGAATGATCACACAGGTCCCAAAATATGTTAAGCTTTTCGTACGGGGAAGATGGTTTGGTCATCATGTATGGAGGGAAAATAAATTGGTACAGTGGCACCACCTAGTGAGTGAAACATTGGTTAATGAAAATTGACAATAGTAATTTTTTATTTTAACAAACAAAGTAACAAGTATTGTTTCGTAATGTTTTGGGACTTTTTACAAACTTATGAGTCCACACTTAATAAACTGACTCCATTTATTATTATTCAGCCCCTACAGCAAAGTGAATCATTAAACCTGATTTACAGTAGGCCTAAATTTGAGGAGGGAAGTAACATAAATGGTGACTAATCATGTAAGTTATTCTAGATGCTGGATTGTCCAGGATAAATATACAGAGCTCCATTTTGGACTAATTAAATAGTGGCACTGTTTTGTATCATGTGGTACTGCCATAGTGAACATTATACTAACTGTTACTGTATGTTCGTACAAATAAAATGTCAATTTGTCTACAATAGTTTCATCATTTGCTCTATGTAATAATGTGTTTATAATGATGACATTCACATTATATATATACATATATAACATAAAATATATTTGTACCACACATGCTATACAATATGGTTCACCAGTGTGGGGAAGGCCGGGGCTGTTTTCTCCACTTTTTGTTCCAGGTTTGTTGTCACACAATATGTGGTTGCTTTGCTAATGGGAATTAGCATCATATATTAAAGGGATGTAGTTTGCTCGTCTACCTGAAATTAGCGGGCGTAGTAATTTCTAACTGGAAGTTTGCCGTGTTGACTGTGGGAATGTGAGCATCGTTGAACGTCAAAGGTATAGCAGTTAATTTGGCCCGACTTGGCCATATTGCCAATTAACCTTGTTTTGAAACTGGAGCAGGGCTTTATTTCTTATGGGCTTACTAAATACAATTTGGCGGACAGTATACCTTCAACATAGTATGTATAGTCTTAAGAACATTGTATTAATTAATACAATGTTCTTAAGACTAGGCACAGACTACGTCCTTTTAACAACCAGTAAGTACATTAACGCAATAAAAACACATTCTGAAATGTACTTGGGATGTATAAGTTAATTAGTAAAAACATGTTAAGTGGCCAAAACGTGCAATACCAACTATCTTGTTAAGCATAATCAATGCCTTTTGTAATAACATGTTAGAAGAAAAGTATTTGCTGGCCCATTTTAGCCTACTATGCATTGAAACAGATACAGCTGTGATAAATACCAAAAGTATGAAATAAAAAACTTTCAAAATTTTGAAACTACAACTGCTGCTCCACTCCAAATGTCATGTGACAACCTGCTGCCCCCCTCCCCCCAACAAATGTCATGTGACAACCTGCTGCCCCCCTCCCCCCAACAAAACTTGGCAATGAAATGTGTTTCTTGCAGTGTCACATTTTAATGCACCTGTAATTATCCCATATATATGGTGCTATACAGATATTAGTAATAAGGAAATAATCTATATATTATTATATGAATACTCTTTGGGCTACTGACGATGACTTGAAGACAGATTATATTTATACAAAGGTCGCATAAATATTATTAGAATGTTGATAATGTACAAATCAGGGTTGGCACATTTCTGGGAAAAACCGGTTTTAGACAGGGCAGTGGGAAAATCCGGTATTTACCGGTAAATCTGGTATTTACCGGTACTATCCGGGAATAAGTCCATAACTGAGATTACCATTGGCTAGTTCCTGTAATTAAACCTAGTCCATTTAGAAAGATAGTTAATATCCATCTAACGAAAGCAGGTTGACTAGTCACTAGTTCAGGTGTATCCTTGTATTTGTTTAAAGCATGAAGTCAACGAGATGAAAGAGTTATTCATCAGTTAGTAAATAAATATAATTGTCACTTTCACAACAGACAGGGCCAAGTACTGCTAAAGAAGTGTGGTGACTGAAGTCAGACAGCCTGACCAGTATTATCAGGTACCAATTTGTAATCTGTTTAAGGAACAAAGGAAATGTTGAGCTCTGGACAGGTTCTACTACACTCTCTCAGCAAACAGTAGTTGTAACATTGCCAGCCACACCATGCTAACTGGCTAAGGCCCTACAAACAGCTGTAGCCATTGTCTCTATGAGCCCAAAATCAGCTGCAACTTAATGTTTGAATTTGTAGTCTGCAGGGATTCTCTACTGGGAAGCCATGTACCCCAGTATCAGTAGACCAGACTAGATGTACACATTCTGTCAGGCATTTTGTTCTTGAAGGACTGGTCAGTCAGCATCATGTGTGACATCTATGTCTGGGGCTGTTTGGTGGAATATATTATATATATATATACATTTATATATATATACAATATATATTAATTCATTCTGTTGATGTTACAGTAGCTTTTATTGCAATGGAGCTTCAAATATAATCCTTTTACAAGTTTTACCCAGTTATCCCGGTTTTTACCATTATTTAGGGTTTTTCCCAGAGCGGGTTTTACCGGTATTTGCCGCCCGGTATTTACCAGGGTGGGAAAAACGTGCCAACCCTGGTACAAATGTGTAAAAGTGGGTTCAGAATGGTATACATAATTAAACCATTATCTTTGTGACAGAAAAAACGATCGAGATGTGGGGATATGATTTAATGAACTCGTGCGTGCAGCGGACTCGCACGCACACACAGTCAACGATGCACATTGCTTCCTCAAACGTCATTTAAAATATCAACCAGTGCAAAATATAGTCACTTTATATACACACTGCACATATACGCTCATGTGACTTGTTTGTGCAGCGTTACTATGTATATTTCTGTCAGAACCAGTTATCGACGACGCTACTTCCTGTCACATGACGCACACAGACGAACATTGCACTGATGCTCGTTAATTCCTGCAATTACCACATCAACAACAACAATCCCATTACATATTCACAATTAAATAACACATCTTCTTCTGGTGACTATTCCATTAAAAACCTGAGGGCAGAGCGAGTCCAAAAAAACCATCACACCCCTGCAGTGTCTATAACTAGTACTTTCTTGGCAAGCTATCTCCACGATTTATTTTGATACTCATTAACTAAATTTGCCTGCCAGCCAGATTTGTAAATGGAATAGCCCCAGGTGTAGAGAAACTATGTATACTAACAGTACAAATTGTGTTATAACATTAAGTTGGCAACAACAACTTAACCTATTACTTAGAAGTGGTCTTATAAATTTGCAAACTCCAAAAACAGAGACTGAGATTTTATGCGACCCAAAATGGCTTCCAAAACGACAGCCACCAGACTGATTCAACTGATGTGACATGGTTGCGAAGACTTCACCCACCATGTTGCCGGTTCTGATATCAACAATACATCAATGTGCATTAATACATGTTCCACTCGATAGGTGGTGCTAGTGTAGCCATTTATTTTCCATGCAGTACGTAGTGACAACCAACCCTTCACCCACGCATGCTTTACAATTTTTGGATATTTGCAAACTTTTGCAACCACTCCAGAGCGTTGAAATGGTCGTTATATCGCCACTGTCCTGTTACCTATATACAACCTGGTCATAAAGAAACATCCGAAAATAAATATTTCCTACTCCTGTAGCTGCCAGTAGGGTGGGTCTTGCCATGGCTACAATGTGGCAGTCTTTGAGGCAGCCATGCACATGTCCCCTGCAGGATTCAAGGCACAACTTTGTCGTCCCGAAACAGATCGAGGTAAATCTATATTGTGCTTCAGTGTACAAAGTCTGCTTTGAACCACGGATAGTGAATAACACAAAAGTGTATTTCAGTTTGTCTTCCTATGATGCCCGGGATGTATTGCTTAGTGTACCTGGAAACAACCTGTCTTGAGTAGAGATGAGAAGACTGACTGCTAGGTATGGGCTCTCTGACATCCAAGTTTAACCAGATATGTCATAAAGCCAATATAAATCCTAACTCACAACCCAAGTTTTAGGACTGTGCACAACCTTTTGAAGTAAATATCTGGAGTGATATAGCCTAGTATGCACTCCCAACACCAGCAGCCATTGAATATTGAGACACTGTTTAAAACACTCTTATGGTCAATTTATTAGTTTCAAAACCAATAATTAGGTATTCTGTTTTCACATTTGCTAACCTCGTATGCACACCAAGAGCAATTCCTGTGTTTACCAAAAACAATATATACAACTTGTTGATCATCACCGCATGCTTTTATTTATTGTAATTATTAATTAATAATTTAATTATCACATCAAGTTAATCATTAATTAATAATTTAATTATCACATCAAGTTATCAATATAACCACAAACTTATTTTTGTAGTTTCAATCGTCACGCCTCACTGACTTTCCCCTAACCTGAGCCGAGCGATAACTTGTGCCATGACTGGTTAGCCGTGGCACACTGACTGTATTACCATGGTCCCAGCCCTACAGCAGTATTCAACCTCAACAACTTCCTAAAAACAACGCAACTGTCAACCGCTGCCATCAATGCACACAGCCATGCACAACTCACAACAGATTGGTCACTGCCCCCTTGGACGGAGGTCAATGGCCTTGGGATGGACAGAGAGAGGACGGAAGAATGACCTTGGACAGAACAGCGTGAAGGTCATCAGGCTGGTTGGCTCAAACAATTTACCTTTACACATTTCAGTCAAATTTACCTCTTCTTTCGTCGCATTTTGGAGAACATGACATTTATAAGGTTATCTTCATAAGGAAAAACAAAACAACATGAATCGAGATGAGAGCCGATACCAGCACTCGCATGTCTGTAACGATCTCCCCAAGAGCCATCTAGGCCACATGAATAACATCACAGTGTACAATGACTACCGTGTCGCCCTCTAGCAGAAGCCGTCTGAAAGCAGCCGAAATGTAACCAAAGGAAACCGTTTCTACATGAAATATTTCAGTCCAACAACCAGCATGAACTTCTCAAGGAATAGCTCCGAGTCAAGGACTGCGATGTGGGCAGCCCGCCCAATCAGAGTGTTCGTAGTATTCGGCAGCGCGTGGAACACATCGTAGCGCACAAACTCGATGTCCGACTTGAAGACAATGGGCTGAAGGAGGTTGGCCACCATCTCGGCATACACAGAGCCTGGCAACAGAGAACAACATCTATATAGTACAGCAATGATTGTATGTATTTGGACACTATGTTTTCAGACACAAAAATATTAACAAAATAAATTATTTTTGTGTACCTAAAGTTTTCGGACCCTTCTATAAAATAATTTTATTTTTGGTCCTATTTAATCGGACACTGATTTAGGGGGTAACTGTAATTAAGTTACAAAGACCTGTTAATACTAGGACAACAATACGCCGATGACAGGACGTCAAGACTCACATACGTAAGTATTCAGACACTGGTATATGAGGTAATGGTGATGTAGTTACAAAGGCCTGTTAATACTAGGACAACAATACGGTGATGACAGGACGTCAAGACTCACATACGTAAGTATTCAGACACTGGTATATGAGGTAACGGTGATGTAGTTACAAAGGCCTGTTAATACTAGGACAACAATACGGCGATGACAGGACGTCAAGACTCACATACGTAAGTATTCAGACACTGGTATATGAGGTAACGGTGATGTAGTTACAAAGGCCTGTTAATACTAGGACAACAATACGGTGATGACAGGACGTCAAGACTCACATACGTAAGTATTCAGACACTGGTATATGAGGTAACGGTGATGTAGTTACAAAGGCCTGTTAATACTAGGACAACAATACGGCGATGACAGGACGTCAAGACTCACATACGTAAGTATTCAGACACTGGTATATGAGGTAACGGTGATGTAGTTACAAAGGCCTGTTAATACTAGGACAACAATACGGCGATGACAGGACGTCAAGACTCACATACGTAAGTATTCAGACACTGGTATATGAGGTAACGGTGATGTAGTTACAAAGGCCTGTTAATACTAGGACAACAATACGGTGACAGGACGTCAAGACTCACATACGTAAGTATTCAGACACTGGTATATGAGGTAACGGTGATGTAGTTACAAAGGCCTGTTAATACTAGGACAACAATACGGCGATGACAGGACGTCAAGACTCACATACGTAAGTATTCAGACACTGGTATATGAGGTAACGGTGATGTAGTTACAAAGGCCTGTTAATACTAGGACAACAATACGGTGATGACAGGACGTCAAGACTCACATACGTAAGTATTCAGACACTGGTATATGAGGTAACGGTGATGTAGTTACAAAGGCCTGTTAATACTAGGACAACAATACGGCGATGACAGGACGTCAAGACTCACATACGTAAGTATTCAGACACTGGTATATGAGGTAACGGTGATGTAGTTACAAAGGCCTGTTAATACTAGGACAACAATACGGCGATGACAGGACGTCAAGACTCACATACGTAAGTATTCAGACACTGGTATATGAGGTAACGGTGATGTAGTTACAAAGGCCTGTTAATACTAGGACAACAATACGGCGATGACAGGACGTCAAGACTCACATACGTAAGTATTCAGACACTGGTATATGAGGTAACGGTGATGTAGTTACAAAGGTCTGTTAATACTAGGACAACAATACGGTGATGACAGGACGTCAAGATTCACATACGTAAGTATTCAGACACTGGTATATGAGGTAACGGTGATGTAGTTACAAAGGCCTGTTAATACTAGGACAACAATACGGTGATGACAGGACGTCAAGACTCACATACGTAAGTATTCAGACACTGGTATATGAGGTAACGGTGATGTAGTTACAAAGGCCTGTTAATACTAGGACAACAATACGGCGATGACAGGACGTCAAGACTCACATACGTAAGTATTCAGACACTGGTATATGAGGTAACGGTGATGTAGTTACAAAGGCCTGTTAATACTAGGACAACAATACGGTGATGACAGGACGTCAAGACTCACATACGTAAGTATTCAGACACTGGTATATGAGGTAACGGTGATGTAGTTACAAAGGCCTGTTAATACTAGGACAACAATACGGCGATGACAGGACGTCAAGACTCACATACGTAAGTATTCAGACACTGGTATATGAGGTAACGGTGATGTAGTTACAAAGGCCTGTTAATACTAGGACAACAATACGGCGATGACAGGACGTCAAGATTCACATACGTAAGTATTCAGACACTGGTATATGAGGTAACGGTGATGTAGTTACAAAGGCCTGTTAATACTAGGACAACAATACGGTGATGACAGGACGTCAAGACTCACATACGTAAGTATTCAGACACTGGTATATGAGGTAACGGTGATGTAGTTAAAAAGGCCTGTTAATACTAGGACAACAATACGGTGATGACAGGACGTCAAGACTCACATACGTAAGTAGTCATACAGCTGATAATTTAATTACCTTTTATTTAATTTTATGTGCCGGAATACGTAAAGTGATTACGGTAATACGCTAACTGAGAAGCACTGTAAGTGTATCTCCTCCCAAGTGCCAAGGCTGACTTGTCTCTTTCTGTTTGTTCACTTCCCTGGACCATTGGCCTCTACCATTTGGTGATGCATTAAAAACAACACAAAAGTAGTTATTTACAGTTATTTACTATTTTCAGTGGACAAATTAAGGCCACAAGCGCCTAGACAATTCCTCTCTATCCAACTATCTCCAACACTTCGATAAATCAGTACCAAATCTCGAAAAAATGGTACTTTTATAAATTTTAGTAGTACCACATAAGGAAGAACCTTACTGTTAAGTTAATCACTGAGCATGGGCCAAAGTGACCTGAACAGCAAAGTGATCGTATTGGGCCAAATTGACCTGAACAGTGAGATGACCATATTGGGACAAAGTAACCTGATCAGCGAGATGATTGTATTGAGATAAAGTGACCTGAACAGCGAGGTGATCGTATTGAGACAAAGTGACCTGAACAGCGAGGTGATCGTATTGGGCCAAATTGACCTGAACAGTGAGATGACCATATAGGGACAAAGTGACCTGATCAGCGAGGTGATCGTATTGGGACAAAGTGACCTGAACAGCGAGGTGATCGTATTGGGCCAAATTGACCTGAACAGTGAGATGACCATATTGGGACAAAGTGACCTGATCAGCGAGGTGATCGTATTGAGACAAAGTGACCTGAACAGCGAGGTGATCGTATTGGGCCAAATTGACCTGAACAGTGAGATGACCATATAGGGACAAAGTGACCTGATCAGCGAGGTGATCGTATTGGGACAAAGTGACCTGAACAGCGAGGTGATCGTATTGGGCCAAATTGACCTGAACAGTGAGATGACCATATTGGGACAAAGTGTCCTGATCAGCGAGATGATCGTATTGGGACAAAGTGACCTGATCAGCGAGGTGATCGTATTGGGCCAAATTGACCTGAACAGTGAGATGACCATATTGGGACAAAGTGACCTGATCAGCGAGGTGATCGTATTGGGACAAAGTGACCTGAACAGCGAGGTGATCGTATTGGGCCAAATTGACCTGAACAGTGAGATGACCATATTGGGACAAAGTGACCTGATCGGCGAGGTGATCGTATTGGGACAAAGTGACCTGAACAGCGAGGTGATCGTATTGGGCCAAATTGACCTGAACAGTGAGATGACCATATAGGGACAAAGTGACCTGATCAGCGAGGTGATCGTATTGGGACAAAGTGACCTGAACAGCGAGGTGATCGTATTGGGCCAAATTGACCTGAACAGTGAGATGACCATATTGGGACAAAGTGACCTGATCAGCGAGATGATCGTATTGGGACAAAGTGACCTGATCAGCGAGGTGATCGTATTGGGCCAAATTGACCTGAACAGTGAGATGACCATATTGGGACAAAGTGACCTGATCAGCGAGATGATCGTATTGGGACAAAGTGACCTGAACAGCGAGGTGATCGTATTGGGCCAAATTGACCTGAACAGTGAGATGACCATATTGGGACAAAGTGACCTGATCAGCGAGATGACTGTATTGGGACAAAGTGACCTGAACAGCGGTGAACGTATTAGTGGGACAAATTTCCTATACTTTTCTGTTACGGAAACATATGGGACTGTTCTAGGATGACCATAATTGCAAGGTAGCTGTATTAGAGAGATGAATATAAAGTGAGGTTTAACTGGACTCATGCCATACGAGAAAGTCTACAACGCACCCATGCCAGAAGTGTCCCTGATCGCAGCCTTGCACAGCTCAATTCTGGACGAATGGTAAGGCACGTAACGGTCCTGCTGAGATCCAACCACGAGAACATTCCGGAAGAACTCCAGTCCTGTCACATGACACATTAATTTCAATTAAGCACAATTTCTGCTAAATTTTATTTCCGTACAAATCAATGCCACCTGAAAGGGGTATGTTTGTGTTTTGTGGACTGACAATATTTAATCTTCTTTTGCACCTAAATTCTCGAAAAGCTGAGCTTATGAATGATTCTGATGTATACATTTACCATCATGCTGGTAGGAGTACGGACTCGGGAAAAATCAGGTGGTACAAGGGTTCAATGTTATATTGTAAATATTTGCACATATCTATTAACGTCATCCCAAAGTAAGCGTGATAAACAGTCCACTTTCAATACATAAACGTCATTCATATTACTTATTTCAAATCTCTAATAAGTGGTGGTAATTGCACGAGTACTGTCACGCAGCAAGGTGGTTCTCCGAAAGTAGAAATTCTATAATCAAGATACAACAGAAAGCCATAAATAAGAATGGCTGCATTCTGAGTGAGAGAGAGAGAGAGGGGGAGGGTGAGAGGGGAGGTGGATAGGAGGGTAGGGAGGGAGGAGGGAAGGAGGAGAGGAGGAGGGGAAGGAGGAGAGGAAGAGGGTATGGAGTGAGAGAGAGAGAGAGAGAGAGAGAGAGAGAGAGAGAGAGAGAGAGAGAGAGAGAGAGAGAGAGAGAGAGAGAGAGAGAGAGAGAGAGAGAGAGAGAGAGAGAGAGAGAGAGAGAGAGAGAGAGAGAGAGAGAGAGAGAGAGAGAGAGAGAGAGAGAGAGAGAGAGAGAGAGAGAGAGAGAGAGAGAGAGAGAGAGAGAGAGAGAGAGAGAGAGAGAAAGGGAGACAGAGAGAGGAGGGTATGGAGAGAGGAGAGAGAGAGAGAGAGAGAGAGAGAGAGAGAGAGAGAGAGAGAGAGAGAGAGAGAGAGAGAGAGAGAGAGAGAGGTTGTACCTGGCTTCAGTGAGAGTTTGTAGAGGAAGGTCTCGCGTGGGTCTGGGTGGTCCTTGAGAGAGAGCTGCAGGAGGGAGCCAGACTTCTTCCACTTCTGCATGAGCCACATCCCTGGCAACACCAACACCACAAGGTACAGCTCTCAACACATCACTATCAACACCAACACCACAAGGTACAACTCTCAACACATCCCTGGCAACACCAACACCACAAGGTACAACTCTCAACACATCCATGGCAACACCAACACCACAAGGTACAGCTCTCAACACATCACTGGCAACACCAACAACACAAGGTACAGCTCTCAACACATCCCTGGCAACACCAACACCACAAGGTACAACTCTCAACACATCCCTGGCAACACCAACACCACAAGGTACAGCTCTCAACACATCACTGGCAACACCAACAACACAAGGTACAGCTCTCAACACATCCCTGGCAACATCAACACTACAAGGTACAGCTCTCAACACATCACTGGGTACAACTCTCAACACATCACACAACACACAAGGTACAACTCTCAACACATCCCTGGCCACACCAACAACACAAGGTACAGCTCTCAACACATCCCTGGCAACACCAACAACACAAGGTACAGCTCTCAACACATCACTGGCAACACCAACACCACAAGGTACAGCTCTCAACACATCACTGGCAACACCAACAACACAAGGTACAGCTCTCAACACATCCCTGGCAACACCAACACCACAAGGTACAACTCTCAACACATCCCTGGCAACACCAACACCACAAGGTACAGCTCTCAACACATCACTGGCAACACCAACAACACAAGGTACAGCTCTCAACACATCCCTGGCCACACCAACAACACAAGGTACAGGTCTCAACACATCACTGGCAACACCAACACCACAAGGTACAGCTCTCAACACATCACTGGCAACACCAACAACACAATGTACAGCTCTCAACACATCCCTGGCAACACCAACAACACAAGGTACAGCTCTCAACACATCACTGGCAACACCAACACCACAAGGTACAGCTCTCAACACATTACTAGCAACACCAACACCACAAGGTACAGCTCTCAACACATCCCTGGCAACACCAACACCACAAGGTACAGCTCTCAACACATCACTGGCAACACCAACAACACAAGGTACAGCTCTCAACATATCCTTGGCAACACCAACACCACAAGGTACAGCTCTCAACACATCACTGTCAACACCAACACCACAAGGTACAACTCTCAACACATCACTGGCAACACCAACACCACAAGGTACAACTCTCAACACATCCCTGGCCACACCAACACCACAAGGTACAACTCTCAACACATCCCTGGCCACACCAACACCACAAGGTACAACTCTCAACACATCCCTGGCAACACCAACACCACAAGGTACAACTCTCAACACATCCCTGGTAACACCAACACCACAAGGTACAATTCTCAATGCATCCCTGGTCACACCAACACCACAAGGTACAACTCTCAACACATCCCTGGCCACACCAACACCACAAGGTACAACTCACAACACATCCTGGCAACACCAACACCACAAGTACAGCTCTGAATACATCCCTGGCAACTCCAACACCACAAGGTATAACTCTCAACACATCACTGGCAACACCAACACCACAAGGTACAGCTCTCAACACATCACTGGCAACACCAACAACACAAGGTACAGCTCTCAACACATCCCTGGCAACACCAACAACACAAGGTACAACTCTCAACACATCCCTGGCAACTCCAACACCACAAGGTACAACTCTCAACATATCCTTGGCAACACCAACACCACAAGGTACAACTCACAACACATCCTGGCAACACCAACACCACAAGTACAGCTCTGAACACATCTCTGGCAACTCCAACACCACAAG
This sequence comes from Paraescarpia echinospica, assembly GCA_020002185.1. Taxonomy (NCBI): domain Eukaryota; kingdom Metazoa; phylum Annelida; class Polychaeta; order Sabellida; family Siboglinidae; genus Paraescarpia; species Paraescarpia echinospica. The sequence goes on along the minus strand of CM034544.1, from coordinate 46,051,920 downwards.
GTACAACTCACAACACATCCTTGGCAACACCAACAACACAAGGTACAACTCACAACACATCCCTGGCAACTCCAACACCACAAGGTACAACTCACAACACATCCCTGGCAACACCAACAACACAAGGTACAACTCACAACACATCCCTGGCAACTCCAACACCACAAGGTACAACTCACAACACATCCCTGGCAACACCAACAACACAAGGTACAACTCACAACACATCCTGGCAACACCAACACCACAAGGTACTACTCACAACACATCCTGGCAACACCAACACCACAAGGTACAACTCTCAACTCTTCTCATCAGATGCACATAATATTCATGCCAAAAAACAGCACAGCATAGTTTTAAAATCACATTGACTTAACATTTCTGACAACTTATGATACCTATATTATAAAACAGAGTGTGCATCTCTGTCATTCTATATGTCCGAGCATATCTCTGTCAGTTTCAGTGAAATATTGTAGGCATCCTACAGAGATTTAGAGGTTTTTTAATTTCACATAATGGGCCCTGGTAGAATGGGAATATTGGGCTCCAATGGAATGCCAGCTGATAACAGCTGCGTGTGTGCGTACTGTTTCTGGCAGAATTGCCAAGCAACAGACACAAGTGTGGCATTATATACCAATTGGATATACCAACATTGTAGCTATCAATGGGCATGCATAAATTCTTTGATCTAGAGGCAGCTAGAACATATTAACAGTGTTTTCTCATGATGCAACACCAAGGTAACTCTGCTAGTTCTACTTATGCGACTAGCCAGATTTGTATCTTTTTGGATTCCTCAGATAGCTTTAAAATGATACCTAGTTTGTTTAAATATCTTCAGTAGTTTGTGATCTATTGCTAAAATTGAAGCAAACTTTAAAAACAAATGTTTTGAGGGAAACGTCATTTTATTTACTAGTATTGTCTGTTGTTCTCCAATGTATGGTTTCATAAATGCATATTCAGATTCAGACTGTTTATTACCAAGTAGCATTTCAAATGTACGAGGAATTCTTGGTGTTGTGGCGTCAACATACATGCACGCTTGTCTCCCCTGCCCCCCATCATGCACACGCAAAATATACAATAAGAAGCTAAAACTAGTATAAATTTAAACCAAGGCCAACTGCCAACATATTTTAAGACAGTCGTACATCTATTGACATAAAGTGAACTTGATAACATAATATTAATACAGTCTGAACGTTACCTAAGAAGTTAAAAAGTATACATGTAGTTAAATAAATAATAAATAAATGTATAAATAAATTAGCTGACGATATAAAAACTATGCTGACAGTTAAAAAGTATGTACATACATGTAGTCAAGTTAATAAATAAATAAATAATAAAAATAAATAAATAACTAAAAAAATAATAAATAATTTAGCATGGCGACATATACCGGTAATCTAAACCGACTGAAAACAGTATCATGGCATCTCGTGGTTCAAGTGACTCACAGCCTGTGGATAAAAACTATTTATAAATCTAGTGGTCCTTGTCTTAATACTTCTATAGCACTTGCCAGAGGGAAGAAGTTCAAAGAGATGGTTGGCTGGGTGGGTAGTATCCCGTACAATGGTCTTGGATTTTCGCGCACAGCGAGCATGGTAAATAGATTCAATGGATGGCAACTCGCGCCCAGTGATTCTAGATGCGCCCTTCACGATAACTTCTAACCGTTGTTTTTCCTCCTGACTGGCGCAGCCAAACCATTTATATATTTTATTAAGTTGGGATTGTTTGTTGAGAAAATAAACAGGACACTGAAAGATGAAATTATAAGGTAGGCATTTCTGCCAAGATCGCAAAATAGGTGGAACTTGATGTAGACAGCTATTTTTGGCTCGTGTGCAGAACAGGCCTGTGAGACTTAATATTTGGTTCGCTGTGGCAGGTCACATGACCTGGACAGCTATTTTTGGCTCGTGTGCAGAACAGGCCTGTGAGACTTAATACCTGGTTCGCTGTGGCAGGTCACATGACCTGGACAGCTATTTTTGGCTCGTGTGCAGAACAGGCCTGTGAGACTTAATACCTGGTTCGCTGTGGCGGGTGAAATATTTAGGTTACTGCGAGGCTGATGTCTCCTTGACTCACCCATGTTGACGAGACCGCTGGAGTTGTAGAGAGTGCCGAGGTGTGGACCCGACAGAGACAGCATCGTATACAGCTTGGGCAGCAGGGGGGCCATGGCGGGCCGTGTCAGGGCTGACCGGATGATCAGGTTCCCCAGCGAGTGACCAACAAAACTGCAACAACAGCAGACACTATAACAGACTCGCCACATGTTGTTGGGTGAACATCATTAACAAAATTTAAATCCCGTATTAAGCCGTACACATTTACCTTGGTTAACTGGTCTACATAACGTTCTATTCTGACTGAGTGTCATCATCTGTCAGGCTACAAACCAAACAACATCTGCTAACTATTGTAGATTTTGTTGGAAATTGATCCTCACACATATATTTATAAACTATATTTAGCATAATGACTATGACTGACAAGTCGCTACATCTCATTATTCTGAACTTTGCAATTAGCGACATACACTGTATATAAAAATTGCATCATCAACAACATCAAAACTGCATCATAGACATACTGATAGCCTGAAATAAAACATTAGTATTATTAATATAGTAGATGGAATACTGAAATGCAACTAGCCTGATGCGTGATGGCTTCATGCCGTAGACGTCTATGTGGTGGAGAATCTCTTGGACCAGTCTGTCAGTCATCTCTTCAAAGTCTGCAAATGTGTCCGGCTGAAATACACACAAGCAGTGTATGTGAATCTAACAATCAGAAGATATTCCATCAAGAGTCAAACTCTCGTGCAGGAGACGAGGGACACCAATCACATCCTGTACCAAGATTGTTCTAGTGATTATATTTTTTATCAAGGAATCAAACTGAGAAGACCCTAAAACAATTCTCAGGTGTAAAACATTGCTGTTGTTTTAGCTATTATGATTTCCCTTGATTGAATAATAAAATGCAATGTTCACCACAAATAAGTTCCCTAACTAATCAACTCATTTTAACAACTTCCTGTCTATATAGTATACACGGGCATGGAAACAACCCTCAAACAGGAAAAACATACAATCCTCTCTTCACTGACAGGAGAGTTCCACTGCAGTGACTCGAGGCTACATCTGCTACACACCTGATTGCGTTCTGACATCAGGAAGTCAATTCTGCCGCCAGGTAGCGCCATCTCAATGTACATCCTCACAAGTCGCAGATCGGCGCTGTTTCCTGCAGAATGGTTCAGTTCAGTGTACAAACATTCGCGACTCACCGATCACACACAGTGGAGTTTCAGTTGTTTTGTTTTTATTTTTCCACACATTTATCAATTTTAAATATCTACATTTGTTAAAAACTTTTTTGAAAGTTTTGTTATAGATTTTATGACAAATTATTCATGTGCCCAGAAATAGTATTTGGATGAGGTGCTATGTGAAATGTTGTATTAATATTACTATCTTGCTCTAGATTAAGCACATTCTAAATTGGCCATATGAGATCTTGGAGGAATGGAGTGAACATGGTTCATATCATATCTCAACAAGCTATCCACAGCATAACTAGATGCATCATTAAAGCTGCCAGTTCATCAGGAATCAGGTTTGTTGACGTCGAACTCTGTAATTTGTAAAGTTTAAGTAATAAACACTGTTGGTTTAATAAGACTACATACGTTTCTTAATCATCAAACTAATTACTTTCCTGTAACTTGCAAAAATATCAATAGCATTTTAAAACCGTCTTGTGCATATTAAAGTATCATTAAAATAAGCAGAGCTTACAATGTTACAAAACAAAGCACAACAAAAGTTAAATGCAAAACACTAAATGCATCTATACCTTGATGATTCTGTGCACGCTGCGGTGACTTTGAGCATGCTTCATAAAATGACCTGGTGTCTAAGGGGTAAAGTCTTGACGGATTAAACAAAGTTGTGATGGCCCACAACAAAGACCTACCATCGAGTCCATGGACACAGATGATGAGGTGGATGCCATCGTCTCCCCCCACCTCATGGCTGTCACATGGCCAGAAGTAGGGCTCAGTTGACACCTGGCTAGCACGGTCACTGCGGGACAGAAGGGGCAGTTACCCCATTGACAAGTAACCCCTCGCAGTAATACAAGATTTTTAAATGCCGCCACTCAAAAAAATACCCAGAAAATACAACATTTAGGCTTCTCTATTTGATCCGCCCTGTTCCGTCACAGTACACTACATCACATTACCATGTGGCGTCACTGTCTTCTATTTGATCCGCCCTGTTCCGTCACAGTACACTACATCACATTACCATGTGGCGTCACTGTCTTCTATCTGATCCGCCCTGTTCCGTCACAGTACACTACATCACATTACCATGTGGCGTCACTGTCTTCTATTTGATCCGCCCTGTTCCGTCACAGTACACTACATCACATTACCATGTGGCGTCACTGTCTTCTATTTGATCCGCCCTGTTCCGTCACAGTACACTACATCACATTACCATGTGGCGTCACTGTCTTCTATTTGATCCGCCCTGTTCCGTCACAGTACACTACATCACATTACCATGTGGCGTCACTGTCTTCTATTTGATCCGCCCTGTTCCGTCACAGTACACTACATCACATTACCATGTGGCGTCACTGTCTTCTATTTGATCCGCCCTGTTCCGTCACAGTACACTACATCACATTACCATGTGGCGTCACTGTCTTCTATTTGATCCGCCCTGTTCCGTCACAGTACACTACATCACATTACCACGTGGCGTCACTGTCTTCTATTTGATCCGCCCTGTTCCGTCACAGTACACTACATCACATTACCACGTGGCGTCACTGTCTTCTATTTGATCCGCCCTGTTCCGTCACAGTACACTACATCACATTACCATGTGGCGTCACTTTCTTCTATTTGATCCGCCCTGTTCTGTCACAGTACACTACATCACATTACCATGTGGCGTCACTGTCTTCTATTTGATCCGCCCTGTTCCGTCACAGTACACTACATCACATTGCCACGTGGCGTCCATGTCTTCTATCTTTCTCCATGCAGCATGCAAAAAGTACTTCTATCAATACTTTGATTACTATTCAATAACTGAGACACTTCTACTTAATCTCCTCTTAACTTCCATATCTCCTTTTCTAAAAATCAACGACATTGTTCAAACTGTTTACACTATTGTACCCTAGTAGTTTTATTTGTTCAAACCTGTGACAGCTATGCTTTCTTAATGCCCATATAACCAATATGCCATATCTCTGTTAATACTGAAGATATCATAACCGAATTTTTAGCACTGATTAATAAAATGAATGGCATATGACATGTGAAATATGAGCTCATTTGCTTGTGTATTACCATGGCAATGAACACTTCAAGTGAGACCATTTTCACATCCTTGAAAATTATTCTCAGCTAACAACTGTATGTCTGAATCATTAGCTAGAATGCTCCTCTGTTAGATAAGGTGATTTTTGGCAAAGATATCTGACTTCAGTGACTGTTGTTTAGGTTTGAGCATTTTTGAAGATGCCTTGAAAAAAAACACAAACCTAAAGTCCCATCTCACAACAGTCACTGCAGTCAAACTTCCTTGACCAAAACCACCTTATTTGACAGAGGGGCATTCTGGCTAATGATTCTTGACAACTGCATGATCACACATACAGTTGTTAGCTCAGAATAATTTTCAAGGATGCATGCCCCTCAAAAACACTAGAAACGCACATTGCCACGGTACTGCACAAGCAAATGAGCCCATATTCCACATATCATGTACTATTCATTTAACTAATTAGTACTCCAAATTTGGTTAAGATATGTTCAGTAACAACAGAGATATGGCCTATTACTACCCTTAACTCTGTCAACGTAATCAAACTCAAAGCTATTTTAAACAGACTGGAATTCAACTGACCTGTACCACGTTCCCTGGAACTTCAGCTCAGCTCTCAGATTCTCCTTTGACACTGCAAAACTAAAACAGAAATGAAAATTTATACATATTTTGGTCATATTTTGTGTGAGTGTGCATTTTCAAGCTAAAAACTAAAACGTACCTATATTTTAAACACGTCACTAATTAACAAATTTAAGCCTTTTTATACACAACGCCATCATCATTTAGTACACATCTGCATCGGAAATGAACCACTTACATCACGACCGCATCATCGACTGGCGATACGAGCTTCTCTGGCAGCCTGTAAGCCTCTAGTGAAGACGACAACTCAGGGTTTGATGCTGACGTGGCTATCATGGAATACGGCCTTCTCCTGGCCGCTGTCAATGACGTCTGTGACGCTGAGTGCAAGTGACGGTTGTAACTGTGATTAGCCATCCCGATCCTCCGCGACGCCGGCGTGACGGCCGTCGTGGCCAGCATGTTCGACTCGGTCACAGCAGCGTCACCAGAGCACGCGACGTCATGACTAAGTATATTGTTTCGCCGAGATAACAACAGCTCCTCCTTGAGGAGTTCGTTGACAGTATACTTTCCATCTACGTTCTCGTTGTCAGTCCGCGTCGAGTTTATGTTCTCATGTGCGCTGGTTCCAATGTTTTGTAAACTGTCAGTCACATCCGAAAGATCTATGCTGGAAACATGTACACCTCCCTGGTTCTCTTGTACGTCCGGTGGTTTGCCACCCTCCCCCCAGGCAGTTGGTGTGGCGCTGTTATGTGCCTGTGGGTCCGTCACAATGGAGTTTTCAGTCGCTTCGTCCGCCTCATCGATCGATTCCTCAAAATTTGATTGCGGTATGCGGTGTTTGTTTATAAGCACCTGCTCGGATGCAGCACTCACACTAACCCCCGTAGAGCTCTCGTCACTGTCACCGAGCGGTGACTTGTCAAAATCACTCGACCGACTCGACAAGTAGCCGTTCTCTATAGCGTTGTTGGATGTGGACGTACTGCTGGAACAGTTGCCGTTCTTCGACACCTCCTGTAGGATCGACTCCATCAGATCCCCCGATTTCATCACCTCCGGTACTGACCCCATCTCATTCGACCCTGTTGAACCCAGGTTCTCACCACCAGGGGCGATCTTTTTAAACCCAAGGTAGGTAGTGCTAGGTATTGCATCGGTCGGGTTCTTACTGAGACTCGGTTCTGAGCCAGCACTTGGCGCAGATGAACCTGACAATTTCTGGACGAGCGACGTTGTTTTGTCCGACAGATCTGGCATCGAACCGCTCACGGAAATGTTCAGCTGCGATCGCCCGTGTAGGATGGGTACGGATATAGCATTATGTAGTGTAGGGTGATGATCAACATCACCCATACCATCAGTATCTTCCGACTGAAGCGTGCCCAGTTCCACCACAGGGGTGGGGGTTGTCGTCACAGACAACGAATTCGAATTGAGCTTGCGGTAGCCAATCAGGGTGCAGTCGGGTTCTTCGATGCCAGCTACGTTCGCCCGTATTTCCGTTGGTGCGAACATTGACTGCCGCTTGATGAGTTCTGACTTGCGGTTCTTCTGTTTGCCATGGCGTAGCTGCGGGGATGCGGACTCAGAGCTGTGGGTGGAATGGGACGACTGGGAATCATTCCTGTTCACCTTCTTCTCACTTTCTTTAGGGTCTGGCAACATAGAAACAATCATGCAGCTTATTACAGGTGTATGTTTCTATGACAGACAGGCTCAGGTGACTTTTGCTCTGTACGTAACAATGGGAACGCTTAATCCTTCTGATTTTGTTGTGCCACTGAGCTCGGATGTTTTTAGAATACTGGCATTAAAGAAGTCATTCCATTGGTATTATTAAAACAAGACAAGATTGAACAAGACTGCCACCTACCAAAATGTTCGGTTATTCTCCCAAATCAGGTGATAATCTGTTAATTCACCACATTGATTGAACAATAAGCAAACCTGGTATAACTCCACAATAAAGAACTCACAAAACTAGTCAAATTGTACATCAGTTTTTCAGTGCAATTTCTAAATGACAAAACACAAAGCACAATAGGACTACAGAATAAGCCTTCATCACTCAAATCCACAATGTTTTAACACCACTGATTCAAAATGTAGTTTTTTTTACATGTCAATCGTAATACCAACAGCGATATATGCCTGTGAAACGTGGAAGAATACGGCGAGGATATAAAAAAACTAGACATATTTCACCGACAATGTCTCCGGTTCATATTGGGCATATCGTGGAGAGAACACATCACCAATGAAGAAGTGATGAGGAGGGCAGGTCTGGATAGCCTGCATGACATAATTAAGTCTCGACGACGAAGACTAGCGGGACACATCCTACGCTTACCAAGAGAGAGAACTGCACACGTAGCAATGGAATGGGTGCCTGAAGGTGGAAACAGAAGGAGAGGAAGGCCGACTAAGACCTGGCGCAAGACATTCAAAGAAGATCTGGCAAAAATGGAAATCACCTGGAATGAGGCCAAAGAAATTGCGAAAGACCGTAGTAGATGGAGAAAGCTCGTCGACAAATGTCCCGAAAGGAACAGGAGGAACTAAGTCTAAGTCTAAATAAGATTCAAAAACAAACACAAATCGACGAAAGTACAGAAATACTGGCTGTTTGAAACAGAACAAACAACAACTGATCCTCGCTTCTCAGGAGTGTGATCTCACCTGGCTTGTGCTGAGACCACTCGACGTAGAAGTCTTCAAAGATGAGCGGCCATGTTGCCTGGTCTCCGTCCATCTCAATACACTCTACCGAGAGAGGGGGGATGTTCCTCAGGTAGTCGGAGTCTCGCACCGTCGCAGCCATGTTACTGTAGTTGTGATTGCTCGAACTGAAACATCAACCTCCTATCAAACAGCTCTGTCTGGCATTTAGCTGATGTCGACTGCTGCGGTCTTTCTAAATTCTAATATCTCAGTTCACCGGAGTACAGTATTAGTTTGAAGACGCGGAGACCATTTCACTGACATTCATATGAGCTCATAAGTCTGACTTTACTCTTAAAAATATATTTTTCTCCTTAACTGTGATCTTGTGAACTGAAAAGAATCAACACCAGGAGGTGCCTCTGGGACACTTGCACTGCTGTGTGATGGAATTAATGTCCTCTCTGGTACAGTGGCAATGTTTTGTACTGAAAAATAATACATAAATTTAACAATGGATTCTTTTAATGATGGACTTTCCTTATAATCTTAGTGAAACAATCCCCAGTTGAAAAAGCGATTAGAAATTTTTTTGTGTTCTGTTCGCCCAAGTGCAATATCACACCATTTTGATGACCTGAATGTACACCATCTGGTACGGTCTACAAAATAAAAATTGTTGTCCGGTCCAGTATTGCATCACTCAATATCAGTGCATCACTCAATATCAGTGCATCATTCAATATCAGTGCATCACTCAATATCAGTGCATCATTCAATATCAGTGCATCATTCAATATCAGTGCATCACTCAATATCAGTGCATCATTCAATATCAGTGCATCACCCAATATCAGTGCATCATTCAATATCAGTGCATCACTCAATATCAGTGCATCACTCAACATCAGTGCATCATTCAATATCAGTGCATCATTCAATATCAGTACATCACTCAATATCAGTGCATCATTCAATATCAGTGCTTCACATTTTAGGTGAATAATTACTCTCAGGCCCTATCACTGCCTCTTCCTATTGTTCTCTCTCACTATCACTCATCCTGCCTATCTCTCTCTCACTCTATCGCTCTCACACTTTATACGTCACTATCACTCCCTATTGCTCTTGCTCCCTATCATGGTCACTTGTTCTGCCTATTGCTCTTGCTCCCTATTGTGGTCACTTGTTCTGCCTATTGCTCTTGCTCCCTATCATGGTCACTTGTTCTGCCTAATGCTCTTGCTCCCTATCATGGTCACTTGTTCTGCCTAGTGCTCTTGCTCCCTATCATGGTCACTTTTTCTGCCTATTACTCTTGCTCCCTATCATGGTCACTTGTTCTGCCTATTGCTCTTGCTCCCTATCATGGTCACTTGTTCTGCCTATTGCTCTTGCTCCCTATCATGGTCACTTGTTCCGACTCCATATGACTCACGTACCCTATCAATCTTGAATCCTACTGATCTTGCATCTGGGGTAAGACCACATTTAAATTTTACATAGGCGGCCATTATAATGTTTCCTTCATTTCCTGCTAAATTTGACGAACAATTTTCTTGAAAATTTCACAGCATATTTAACCTCCATTGACACAAGTGCTGGGGAAAACTCGTAAAATTCTCATACCTCAGTTTTCAGAAAAATCCACCCAAACCTGACACCCCTCAATTTCGCCCCAATCTGGTGACGGATTTTGAAATATTGGTGCGTTCTGTAAAATAGCCACTGTGCGAATACGCGAGCGACTAGCGTATGTTTATTGCTACCTCGTGAAAGATCTAATGTAGTAGTACATTCAGTATTCACTGGACTGACATGTGCCATGCCAAAGTGCTCGAACAAAATTCACACGACACCAAAACGGTATTTTCAAGGGCACTCTTTCGGTGGGTAATGGCGGACGAATCCTTAATGTGGTCTTACCCCATCTGATTACATCCAATCACACTCTATCGGTTATGCTAATTGGCTAGAATCAGCTGCTGCCAATTTAAGCTGGATTTGGCTTCCTCTGGCAAATAAACATACCTTCGTTGTTCGAAAGAAAACTATTCCCTTTCTGTGAAATGACATCAAAAAAAAATTTAATTCACTGCTTGCAACTTCAGGTAGTGTTTTAAAATGTTGAGCCGCTCCCTCAATGGGGGCAAATTTTTAGAAACAAATCCTTCGGGTCCCTTAACGCACATATCCCCACACCCACGAATGCACGCACATATACATATATGCATGTCCACACACGAACAGAGGCTTTTTTTATTAATATAGATTTTGACACTAAAACAATTATTTCTTGTGAAAACTGCTGAAATGGTAATTGAATTGTCACTGCTTTCTAAAAACGATACTAACGCTTCTATAGGTCAACCATTTTGATTCCTGTGTCATTCTGGTTTACAATGCCAATTATACTTGTATAATTACTGACCAATAACAACTCTACTTTACTTACTCAGGGTCGTAGCAACTCAGCATCTCCTGCTTAGCGTTTTGAAAACTGAAGAATCCCTCTGCAAAACGTTTCACCTAAAACCAAGCAGACAACAAAGTAGGCTTTTCAAAGAAGGTGTGGTTATAGACAGATAAAGTTACTCTACACAAAATGCGACCATTAAGTCAAAATAGTGTTTAAACAATGATGTCTGGTATAGGTAAAGTGTACAGTTGGACCAAGTAACATCATCAAACAAAATATAATATATTTAATTCCCGATTACTGTACATTCTTCAGGATAGTTCATTTTTATGTAAACAATTTCTTTTTGACATATTCAATATGTTATTTACCTTGTATAAGTTTTTGTCAGCGTGTCACGCCAACTTATCAGTACATAATATAGACGCATAATTGAAGCCATATCGATAAGAAAGACCAAACACCTATCAACCAAGATGAGGGTTAGTTGGTGTGACACGCTGACAGAAGCCTACAAAATGTATGTCCTGTATTGGATATGTCAAAAAGAAACTTTGCATATTTAATTCTCCATAAGGAATGAATTAAAGTGATTTCGTAGTTCGCTGGTGGTGCAATCAGATGCAATCTCGTACATTTGTGATCTGATGGCGAAATGCTGCAAGTCAACCCTAGAAGCAGACTGCCAGGTTCAATGGAAATATCAGCCGTGCAATGGACTTTGGCAAACTACCAGACATAATAACAAGTCATTTCTTTTCATTTCATGATTAAAAATCATGTATGCATTCTTTTATTAAACAGACTGCACATATTACTTCGGTTGGAGAGAATGTGAAGTTCACGTCTATCGATAGGCCCTAGTAGTGATAGTGTAGTATTGTCAAATAATAATCGCATTGCTATGCTATTAGCTCGAGGGTAGACATAAGCATTATTGTGTCTGCGTTTACTCCATGTTGCCAAGTCTATGATGCACGGACCGTTTTTTTGAAGTATTTGCCGCATGCGCGTGGTTCCTGTGATTGTTAGATTACGTTTTACGCGCATATTACATTTTATATTATGAACAACTTATTTACCCGACAGAAATATGAGAATCTTGACATAAATGGTTTGTTTGGCGCTCGAGGTTCAAGCTGTCTAAGAAGAAAACATTAACCCACCCGCATACGCAGGAGGTTTAAGACTTGGCACACATCCCGTGTGTGTACCTACCCGCTGTAGATGGTGCTGCTTCGCGAGGTGATGTTGAACTGTGTCACTGAGTGTCACCAAGTCAAGGTACTGCGACCACAGAATCACGTTCTCGCCACATAGCTGTGACACGTCTGTCTGTGCCGTCTGCAGGAAGTCTTCCTCGTCCTCAAAACTCTAACAAACAACAGCATATCAATAATGACAATAGCTCCTGCTCACACCGACCCTGGAGCAACAAACAACTGTTATCATTACAGTATTTCTACCTTAAATTTGTAACAGTGGCACCCTCTGGGAGAAGTTAGTACTAAAAATTTTAAGTGGCACCCTCTGTGGAGAATTATGTGGTACTAAAATTGCAACAATGGCGCCCTCTGTGAAATGTCCCACAATACAATATGTCCACTGAAAAGTAAACAATAACGACCTGTTTTGTATAAATACATCAGTAATTGGTAGATGAGAGACTAATGGTCCAAGGAGCTGAATGAAGACAGAGGCGAGTGGACCTCGGCACCTGGGAGGAGATTCGCTTACAGTGCCACAAAGTTAGCGTATTAGTGTATATATGTGGTCTTACACAGCACCAGTATGTAACAGGTTGTAGCTAGTTTCACTCCCGAGTTACTCACACTGGCTATTTGCATGAGGCAGTCAAGACGCTTGTAGCAGTCAACGTGATCTGAAACAGGGAGATATAAGTAGTCAGTGAGACGGTCAGCGAGGCACTCACCAAGGTGGTCAGTGAAGTGGTCAGTGAGGTGGTCAGTGAGTGACGTGGTCAGATGGTCAGTGAAGCGGTCAGTGAGGCAATCATCAGACAAAGCTGTATGTGTGTGAGCAAGTGCGTGTGAAGACGATGATGTCTCTGTATGGTGTGTGTTGGGTGCATGCGGTGCACAACTACCAGCGTTCACTCACCAAGAGGCACTTGTTTGCGTGGTGGCAGACAGTTGTTAATCTCTTCGAAGGAGTCCTGCAGACTCTCATAGGTGGCGAGTAACGTGCCACAGATGACGCGGTGCATGTGACACGCCTGCTGCAGTCTCGTCCGCTCCGTCAGTGCGTATGCTGCCACCTACAGGAACACGCACACACTATCTTCCTAGTTTCCTAGTTGTTTCCAGCACTCGGCAACGTTCTATTAACTGACTAGTCTGTATATATTGTGGTTACAATGTTATGATCTTATGAGGTCTCATTCAACTAGCCAGCCTTTTTCAGAACATTATCGCCAAGCCGACCTTTCTATGCTGGCACTGAGGGTGGTCACTGCCAGGGTGCTTTTCGTCCTCAGTGGTTCTTTTACGTCCCAAATTGAGACGGGACCGACATTAACGTGATCTTCGATTCACGAGGGATACACAGTCCTCAATGTTGAGAGCCAGGTTTTTACACCAAATATACCATACCTGCCCGGTCCAGGTATTGAACTCGGGGCGCCAGCATGTCAGGCGGATGTGCTAACCACTACACTATCGCGCGCCCCCAATCTTAATTGCTGTTCATAACAAGTTATAATAAATAACATCCATTGCCAGTGCATCTCCTCACAGGTGCTAACGTCGACTCGCCTATTTCTGTGTTCATTTACATCCTTGGACCATCGAAGATTATGTTAGTGATGAAATAACGTAATTGTCACCTGTCTGGTTATCACGATGACAAAATTGAAATGTGGTTTGACTTATTTTACTTGTCGATTATTCTACTTTATATTTGATTTTCCTATTAATTAAATATGTTGTTGTTGCTGAAATCTTGATTTCAAGTGGTGCGGTCAATTTTCTTACAAAGTAACTGGGAATGCAATGTTCAGTGGTCAGAGCTACAGTACTAAAATGGTTAACCTACTTGTGAACACATAATTATACACCAAACATGTTTTCTATATTTACAAATGGTTATGATTTAACATTTATACTCTGTAGCGGAACTAAAAACAGTTTTTAACATTCCCTTTGAAAAGATTAATTATTCAACAATTTTATGAAGAATGATTTCTCCTGAATGGGGTGTTGACTTACCAGTGTCGGCGACCTGGAGTTGCCAAACAACACAGACTCAAGGGTCGACTGTTCCGCCTTCGCAGTCCATGCAGCCTTGGGCTGCTTTGGCATACTACAGCACATATCATTTATCACATCATTTTAATATCCATATTCAACTATTATTATTATTCATTTTAATTGTATTCTGACTAGTATTCTGGTGTGTGTGTGTGTGTATCATTTTTTAAATGTTTGTTTTATACATATTTTTTAATATATTAATTTATCTACGGTTCATGCATGTGTTCCTATAATTATCCCCCGAATGACGACAGCTACCAGATTTATGGTGCATAAAATGACTGAATTCTGTAATTATTTATATCAGTCTCATCTCATACACAGACACAGATTAGGTATCATGTTTGAGTAGTTTACAATTACAAACAGGATTAGTGCACATGAGAGACCATCATAAATCTGTGTGGAAAACAATGTTAGTATGACAACATATGTTATACTTAGAACTGACTTAGGGGAATATGTTCTTTGACAACATTATTTAACAAGATCCAATGCAAAGACTCACACGACAAGCAGACAAGAAATCCATTGGCTTATATGGGTCAAATGAGTTTTCATCAATAGTGAATTTGTTGATAATAAAATTCTACCTGTAAATTATAACCGTTCCTTTTAATTTTCAAAATAACCGGTTTGTGTCTTTCAACTAAGCATAAATCAGAGTGATTTATGATTAGTTAAAGAAGACTGCATACAACACAGCACTAAGAAACACCTGTTCTACACCCAACACTGCCTCTGACTACTGCTCTGCTGTCAGTATAAACATTCTAATCCTTTTGCTAGGTATCACCACCGTCTTACCAGAGGTAGGGTTGGTGCAGCGCTATGAGGGTGGCGTGGATCGTCACGGTAACAGACGACAAGTGGAAGTAGTCGAACAGCAGTGGCAGGTGATGGTGGATCCCCCTGGTGGGAGTCAGGTGAAGGTTGAGCGTCCGCTGACTGATACATTGCAACTTCTCATGTAGCTCTGGGCTGCAGGTGGAGGTTTAACAGATTTAACAAGATTTAACAAGATTGTCATCCAGACCTACAAGCTCCAGATGGCATGCGGACAAGGAAGCCTTTGGCTTATCAAGAGTCCAACAATTTTCCACCTACGTGTAACCCGCTCTCCCCAGATAGCTGTCAATTTTAGTTTTGAACATATTCACACCACTAACATTAACACAATCATCAGATGATTTGTTCCAGTCATTTATTGTCCTCTGAGAGAATGAGTATTTTCTCAAATCTAACCTGAAATACTCATTCAGGGCCTCTGCCATCTGAAATCCATCAGGTATTACATTTCCTGTGCTGTTATCAAGTGGTCCCACTTTATCTCGAACCTTCTGTTTACTCGTTACATAAGCAAAGGAACTCTTGCTGTAATTTTTTATATCATTCGCCAATTTTGCTCAAAAGTTCATTTAGATTTTCTAATTTCGGCTGTAGCTATGTCAAGGGCCTCTTTGTAGTTGTTGTAGTCTTCTATATTTCCAGTGTCTCTATAAACTCTCCACATAATTTGTTTGTAAGCAATCTTATGTATAGCCTCCTTTGAAAAGTGTTTTTTCAGGGATCATTTCTCTTGCTTTTTCAGGGGAACAAATCTTTCAATAATGCCCTCAATCTCATCTTTCAAAAGGGTCCAACATTCTGTTGGTGTCTTGTTCTTCATTAAGGTAGTCCAATCTATGTGTGCTAAATATTTTCTCATCTGTCTTTGCCTTTGTTGAAGTTTCTCCTCCGTTGCTCTTTACCATCATTCCCTGATTGTATAATTATATTAAAATGGATCTGGTTATGATCACTAGATCCCAGAGGTTCATATACTTTGACATTATCAACTAATTCCTTCTTAGAAGAGAACACTAAATCCAACATATTCCCACCTCTGGTTGGTTCCAAAACATGTTGAGTAAGAATAACAGACTTACATTACAAGCAGAAACTGTTGGTCATCACCTCCAACACTAGTGATTTCCACTGAATATGTCCGTGATTAAAATCACCCATTATAACACATTCCCCTTTACTCATCTCCTTTATAACATTGTGCAGTTTTACATCATCCTCTTGTTGTATGCTAGGACTACGATTAACTAGTCCTATTGTTAATGTTGACTTTCTGGTAACTATGTTGCACCAAATAGCTTCCTCGTAATCTGCTTCACTTTTCAGTCGAACTTCATATGCCTGAAGACTCTTTAATACACAGAATGACCCCGCCTCCCCTTCTTTCTTGTCTGTCCGTTTCTAAACATGACATAAACTGATAGAGCTAGTTCAGCATCTACCATGTCTTCGTGTGCCCATGATTCTGTGATGCCTATTACTATGATTTTTAATTAAATCACTTCTCTTATTTACTATGCTTCTGGCATTTAAGCATACACATCTAAGTTCATTTTTATAGACATTTGGTGAATCTTTCCTTGTAGATTTGCTTGTACCATCTCTGAGGTGGTTCTACGTATCCCTCCAGTGCATCTAGTTTAAATACTCAACTGTGCTTGTATCTTCACCTATGCACTTCCCTCCCAACAAAGCTTGCCCACATGTCTACAAAGCCGACTCCTTCCTCCATACACAACTTCTGTAACAGTGTGTTAATGGCCATTCTTCTACAATTCTTGTAGTACTGCCCCCTGCCACCCATTTTCGGCAGTAAAGCTGTATACCTAATAACACAACTTGTCTAATGCGTGCCTCTTTCAGTGACCAGTCTCCTTTCAGTGTGGGGACCAGTCTCCTTTCAGTGTGGGGACCAGTCTCCTTTCAGTGTGGGGACCAGTCTCCTTTCAGTGTGGGGACCAGTCTCCTTTCAATGTGGGGACCAGTCTCCTTTCAGTGTGGGGACCAGTCTACAATACTTGCCAACAATGGCCATCGTATCTTCCTTCTCAGCATTATTGGAGCCCAAGTGCACAAGAATAGTTCCCCTGTTGCCGTTACCCATGACCTGAGCTACTCGTTCTGTGTCATCCTCAATCTTTGCCCCTGGTAGACACACTGTCATATCCTCTCCCTTGCTATGTTATAGGTTAAGTTTCTAAACTTCCAAGACATAAAGTATGTAGAGAAAGGCAACTTTCCCAATGTTCTATTCTACATCCAACACTGCTGTTTTGTATTTGTGCCGAGCTCAAAAACACCCTGGTCTGGTCATCACAGCTTCTCCGGTGTTGTTTCAATTGTCCTGCTTGGCGGCTTCGTCAAGTTAATGACCAGACTGAATGTCCACCAGTATTTTGTAGACTCAGATTCTGTGAATTTTGTCAATATTTTCAGAGACAACCCCAGAAACGATGGCAACACCAAACATTCAGTCTAAGCAAATGTTGAACCTTTTGTTGTATTTTAATAGACTCAGTTTGTAAATATGTGTAACTTGAAAGAATGAATTCAAGGTGAGAATAGAAGTCCTGCCTTGAAGTGGAACATCCTACCAAGATCTGCCGATAGCAGAACACAGGGTCCTGCATTAAATTAAAAAAATTATATTGACCACATCTCATGTTCTGACAGCTTTGTAACTCTAAACTGAACATCAATGCGTGATCCCAGCCAACACTGATATGTGCGTGTGCATGTCTGCACGTGCGTGCATGTAATCGTAACAATGTACCTGTAGCAGGCCATTCAATGGCTACTTTCTACAAATGTTACAATATATCTCAAGCTGTTATGGTGATTGCTGCTGGGGATATGTGAAACTATCAAGCATTATACAATATCAAAGTTAGCAGGATAGGGTTTACCCTGATATTCAACATTGTGCCTACTGACTAAGTTGCACGAATACTGTTTCTGATTATTTCAACATCAGGTGTCACAATACAGTGTATCATATTAACAGACATGCGGGAAAGCAGACCATGTTACTGATTTATACAGGATATAATAAGTAAAAAGTTAACATCACATGTAAATGCTTCTTATAATACACACCTCAAAATGTCAGGAATATGCAGATTGATCAGTTTTATTTTTTTTAAATGAGCTATTCCATTCCCCATGTAATAATAATAATGTTTTATTTCAGACAAAAGTCCATATGTACATACATTACAAGTAAATAAAAAATAACTAAAATACAAAGATATACACACTGTAGATACACATGAAATAAAAATAGATGGTTAATATGATATATAGAAAATGTGCGTTCAACTTTAAGTATACAATTGGGTAATCCAATATTTAAACAGGACACAGGACTTCTAAAATGTATATCAGTATAAAAATAATTCACAAAAAGTGTTCAAGACGACATAATATGCTATATATGGATGAACGCATACGTTCATTAAAAGATTTAACACAGTTTGTAGCAAACATAAAACTTGCACTGTAGCGTGATGACAAATTGTATAAAATTCTAAAACTGTTGTTATAGGCAACAGTAATATCTTTCAAACTCTGTTTTTTAAATTCACACCAAAGACTTGAGGTGTACATAGTACCACAGTAGGAGAGAAATAGGTAAGTTTTAATGGTATAGCTGCAAAGGCGAAATTTTCGTGCTAAGACGTTGGCCTGAGCATATAGGCATCTTTTCTGTCTGGCAATGTCGTCATCGTCAGTAAGATTATTGTTAATTATATGACCCAGATATTTACATTTAATAGTGTGAGGTAACGGACGATTATTGAGAGTGACAGGATGAATATTTTTCATGTCCTGAGTTTTGTTGGCAATAACCATACAATATGATTTGTTGGCATTATATGTTATGTTAAACATTTCGTCATACTTGGCACAACAATCTGTTAGTTTTCTCAACCCAGAAACACTAGGTGAAAAAATACAGAGATCATCTGTAAACATCAAATGATTCATTATGGTGCCTGCATAAAGACATCCAATTTGTAATTTGTTAAGATTTACACTTAATTCATCCATGTACACATTAAAAAGCTGGGAAGAAAGGATTCCACCTTGTTTAACACCATTTGAGACTGTAACAAATCTAGAAAAGCTCTTACACCATCTGACAGTAAATTTCTGGGTACTGCACCAGTGATACAGAATGCGTACAATGAACACAGGACAGCCACGGTCAATTAGTTTAGTGAATAGCTCGCTATGGTTCACTTTGTCGAAGGCCTTGGAGGCATCCAGCATAGTGACATACATAGAAGAGCCATTCACTATGTAGTGTCGAAAGTTCTTTTAATAGAAATATGAGCATCTCAGTTGAGTGATGCTTTTTAAATCCAAATTGGTTGGCACAAGTTGTGAAGAAAATGGTAGCCCTTGATAAGATTCAAATAATTTACTAGCAATAGGTCTGTAGTTATTGTTATATATATCATCAGCAAATCCATGACCAAAAAACACAAAAGAAAAAAGTAATTCTTAACTACAGCTAAGACACAATTAACAACACAAGACAACAATCACTTAACTTTCTCCAAATTATTCTTTGTAATAACTTACCCTTTCTCCAAGACATTCTAGGTTTGAAAAGGTCTTCAAGATATTCTCTTAAATATTTTTGAGAAAATCTACATAAGAACTTAAGCATTTTCTGAGTCATTTTAGTATCAATTTTAATGTTCTCCAAGACATTCTACATAATCAATGTACTCCAAGACATTCTCAAAAGAACTCCAATGTTTCTCCTATGCATTCTACGCAAGAAATAAACTACGTCCATGGCATTCTGCATACAGGTTCACACCCAAATCTTCTCGTGGTAAAAATTATTAATAACTACAACAACAGTTACATTAATGTCAGCCAATATATTAACTTGAGAAAGAAAAAGTAGTTAAGAAAAACAAAGAGGAAATGAAACTAAGCAATGGTGAAGTGGAAAACAACGGAAGACACAACAACGATAGCACGAAAAGACACTGAGACAAATGTCGTCATCATCCGGAGGTGGCAGTCATATTTCTGTATGGGTGAAAATATTTCAGAAATGCACACATGTATGATTTGTAGAATCCCACAAATAACAGAAATGTGTGCCAGAGTTACAGTTCAACAGACTGAGAGCATATATTTTGTTTTCGATAATATTTTGTATCCAGAATGGTTTGGTTTCAATAGTTGGCCAAATAGGTGACAGCGAATAAGATAATACATCTAGACCGCAGAACACGATCAGCAAATAAGAAATATGGTGTTATCTATGGTTTCTCTCCTTCAGTTTTTACAGTCAATTTGAATGTTTTTCTATCACGTATTTCAACAGCGTTCGATTAGACTGACTCCACTATACGGCGACACGGTAGTCATATGTGCAGTGCAGTCACTGGTGTGGCCCCCCCAGCCGCAGCAAGGGTGGCTCATCAGGGTATGACTACAGTGTCGCCATCTAATGTAGTCAGTCTGACGAAAACAGATGAAATGTGTCAACACTTCACAAAAGAAAAAAGGTAACAACTAACTGTGAAAAACAAGGAGAAACCCTTTGAACAATTCATTCTGATGGACATGTTTATTTTGGTTAAGTAAAGTAGAGCAGGAATAAGATGGCATTTAAGAAATTCACCAGGATAATGACAACATTTACAAGTGTACTGCTCACTACACAGAAAGTGTGTATAGTGTACCATACCTGAACACGGGTGTCACACTAGTGAAACACACAACATAAATATAAGTGCTCTATTTATCTCACTTCAATCAGTTAATGGACAACTAATAGCAGCCTAAAGCAATACTTCTGCAATTAATACATCTTCCTTCCAGTACTACAGCGGAACTTCACTATTAAGGTCACCTTGGGAGTGTGTCAAAATGAGGTCAATTAATTTTGGACTGTTCTAAGGTGACACTAATTGTGAGGTGGGTCTATTATAGAGGTGATCAGAAAGTAATGTTCAACTACATATCTCTCAACATGATTTATAGATTATGAAAAGTTTACATAATCTATAAATCATCAGGACACAGGTACTATGCTCTATTAAGGGAATGTATGGCCTGGGTGGATTTACAGACCCCCACTACAGAAACTGCTTTAGAAAATCTCTAACTAGAAAATATTAAAAAAGAACTACTCACACACATGTAAATATAAAGTAATTATAAACACTATGTTGTTATGCTAATACTTTAATATTTTACAAAACTGCTATTTTAAAATTGTTTCAAAATAATCGACACATATATACATATATATATACACACACACAATATTACACACCAAACATTTGTTAACACACAATGCATTTCTAAAGTACCAAACATCCATATGCATAAAACAACTATAGTGCGAGGTGCATATGCTATAACCAAACTAGCAGACTCAGAAGAACAGACTCAGCATCCCCACTCACCAGAAGTCTTCGTCGGAAAACCACAGGTCTACGCAGACTTGGAAATCTGCCTGTTCTATGCTCTCTGCAATCTGCAAAAGAAAGGTACAATATAATACAGCACGGTATCCAGTCATTCGGACTGCTCAGAGCACTTTACAATTTGTTACCTGTTCACCAAAACACCATCTCGACTTCTCCGGGAAGCATTCAGCCGTTAGTGCATTTAACCAAAGTTCTATGGCAAGGAACTCACTCAAATTTACAGCTGAGTAAACTGGAGTGAACGATCTAGCCTAAGGTTGAAACAGGTAACAAGAGGATTCAAACCCAAACTGTCTCAATGGGGGAGGGTCAGATTCTTTAAACACTATGCAACTGTGCTCCACATAAACAGTTCTAAAGAATATTCAATGTGTCTGTTAGAGTCAATTAGACATCCAGTCCACCATAACTTTACCTACAGGAATCCGGGATAAAAGCCCCTCCGGAACCAAATGCCAACAATGTCACTGATTGTTCAGTCGGCTTCAAGAAAGGAAATGCTAATAAAAAGTATAGGCAAATGATGCAACTTAGTCCGACAATGTCGGTCCTTTGTTGCTGTCAGCGTCAGGTTTCAAATGCTGTTGGTGTCGCCTTATCCACAACTTGTCCGCTGTGTGCTGCCCCTGATTAAACCAATCATTTCTTCTTATGACTTTGTAAGTGATCTACGAAATCACATGTATTTGTTTATATTAATGACACATTTAGTTTAATATTTAATTTAAATGATTGTTTTCTGTATGAAATAAAGCCACTTTTACTATGTGCCACAACTGTCTCATATATATATATATATACATATGTATATATATATACACAATATATATATATATATATACACAATACAACAGTATGATGGTGCCCGGCACATTTAATTTTTAAGGACTATTAAAACAATATCAGGACTAGTTGTTTCTGAGCCAGTCAGTCTGACGGGCTACCTGTCAACTAAAGCCATCGTGCACCCTGCAAGAGTGTAACATGTTACTTTCAGGGTCACTGTCTGGCATTGTCCAATATGATAATATTCCCAACACACCCCTGTGACGATATACAAGAGTACACCATACATTACCTTGAGAGAGTCGACAAGCATGGGCACCTTGAAGAGGACAATGTCATTGAGAGTGACGTCTTCGCCCCGGTACAGTATCTGGAAGGTCTTACTCACAGCCACGCCATTGATGACAGACGCAGGGAACACAAGACTGTTTGCTGCAAATAAGCAAGGCACAATATGAGCTCACTGCAGATAAGCAAATCACAATATGAGCGCACTGCAAACTAGCATGGCACAATATGAGCTCACTGCAAACTAGCATGGCACAATATGAGCTCACTGCAGACTAGCATGACACAATATGAGCTCACTGCAGACTAGCATGGCACAATATGAGCTCACTGCAGACTAGCATGGCACAATATGAGCTCACTGCAGACTAGCATGATACAATATGAGCTCACTGCAGACTAGCATGGCACAATATGAGCTCACTGCAAACTAGCATGGCACAATATGAGCACACTGTAGACTAGCATGACACAATATGAGCTCACTGCAGACTAGCATGGCACAATATGAGCTCACTGCAGACTAGCATGGCACAATATGAGCTCACTGCAGACTAGCATGATACAATATGAGCTCACTGCAGACTAGCATGGCACAATATGAGCTCACTGCAGACTAGCATGGCACAATATGAGCTCACTGCAGACTAGCATGGCACAATATGAGCACACTGCAGACTAGCATGGTACAATATGAGCTCACTGCAGACTAGCACGGCACAATATGAGTGCACTGCAGACTAGCACGGCACAATATGAGTACACTGCAGACTAGCATGGCACAATATGAGTGCATTGCAGACTAGCATGGCACAATATGAGCTCACTGCAGACAATCACGGCACAATATGAGTACACTGCAGACTAGCATAGCACAATATGAGTGCACTGCAGACTAGCACATCACAATATGAGCTCACTGCAGACTAGCCAGACTAGCAGCGTTCGAAACAGCACTTGTCCGTTTGTCCGGGACAAGTGATTTTTGGCCCGGAAAAGTAAAATGACTCTACATGGTTATCCGGTGGACAAGTGAAAATTTACAGTAAATAGTGACGCATGCAACATTGCAAACTTTTTATTTGAGGAAATTCAAACGTAAATGAAGTTCGCTAGCAATCGCGCACGTTGCAATCTTGTTAGTGTGTCGGCGTCTTGTCGTTCCGCCGCCAATGTGTTCGACCAAATTTAGTGCCTGCGTTAACAGGGTCATCCGCTGAGCGCACCGACCTAGCTCTATCATACGCGTAGGACAGACTCCGCATCAGCCATCGTTGATCGAGGCTGTATTCCATAAAATCGTAAATCGTTCAGTTTGGCCGACGTACAACTTGCTTCCACCCACGGATCACATTTGACGAACTTTGGAAATAATAGACTTTGTATCGCTACCTGTTATTTGAATAATTATATAGTTTTAACCATTATTACCCCTAACCCACGCGGACTAGGCAGTCTTCTAAGTCATCGAACGTCGTTAGCCGATCCAGTCCCAAATCGATAAAAAGTTCAAAACTTGTAACTGGCTCTCCGGTAAATCTATGGTGATGGTTGATAAAGAATATTAATGAAATTTCAGAATTGTTGTGTCTGTGTAATATTTATTCTAACCATAAATTGCGAGTTTTCGAAGCCAAATTTAATGCAAGACGCGCGGCAGGGTGCCAACCGCCGTTGATATGTCGGCTACCGCCAACTACGTCGGTCTGCGTGCGGCTGCGACTTTACGTCGTACCTAAATCTATAAATTATATTCCGCCCGTTAGACGTAATTCGGGCACCGTTAAAACTGTTTGTACATAATTGAAATGGTAATGTAAAATTTCGTAAAAATATGCGTTTGTTTGCTCGTGATCAATTGAATATTATCTTCGTTTGTAAAATACAGAGCTTTGTTAATATTGAAGATTGAACAAAATAATATCAGATTATATTATAGTTTATTATGATTTTTGTGACATTTCCTGGCTTTGCATTGGTCGTGTTCCTAATAGTTGAGTGCCATCTTCAATGACAAACTGATGCCAAAATTGTACAGCAGTGTTATGTTATATATGTATATACCATATTAAACAAAAACAGTTTTTGCAACATTATAACAAATAGCAAGGATACAATTGTCTCATTCCTATCATCATAATAATTATTTGTTATTAATAAAAGCGTTCATATCAGCATCACTAAAATATTAGTATACATCATGTAACGTGTCTAGTTTTAATATTCGTGATGAATATATATATATAGTAATGATAATGGACCGAAACAAATAGTTGCAAATATAATTTTGCAATTTCAAAATTTGCAGATTAAATCAAATTGTGTCTTTGATCACAAGTCACACAGATGTACATGCAACGAAACAGCAGGAACATTGTGTTGTTGTCATAAAAATAAGACATACTTTTTTATGTTTTTTTCCAAAGCTTCGAATCCCCTTGACAACCACTCAGACAAGTTAAAATTTTGGCGGACAAGTAGATTTCAAAACTTACTTGTCCGGTGGACAAGTAAATATTCTGGCTTATTTCTATCGCTGACTAGCATGGCACAATATGAGCTCACTGCAGACTAGCATGGCACAATATGAGCTCACTGCAGACTAGCATGATACAATATGAGCTCACTGCAGACTAGCATGGCACAATATGAGCTCACTGCAGACTAGCATGGCACAATATGAGCTCACTGCAGACTAGCATGGCACAATATGAGCTCACTGCAGACGAGCATGGCACAATATGAGCTCACTGCAGACTAGCATGGCACAATATGAGCTTACTGCAGACCAGCATGGCACAATATGAGCTCACTGCGGGCTAGCATGGCACAATATGAGCACACTGCAGACTAGCATGGCACAATATGAGTGCACTGCAGACTTGCACGGCACAATATGAACGCACTGCAGACTAGCACGGCACAATATGAGCGCACTGCAGACTAGCACGGCACAATATGAGCGCACTGCAGACTAGCACGGCACAATATGAGCTCACTGCAGACTAGCACGGCACAATATGAGCTCACTGCAGACTAGCATGGCACAATATGAGCTCACTGCAGACTAGCATGGCACAATATGAGCTCACTGCAGACTAGCATGGCACAATATGAGCTCACTGCAGACTAGCATGGCACAATATGAGCTCACTGCAGACTAGCATGGCACAATATGAGCTCACTGCAGACTAGCATGGCACAATATGAGCGCACTGCAGACTAGCATGGCACAATATGAGCTCACTGTAGACTAGCATGGCACAATATGAGCTTACTGTAGATTAGCATGGCACAATATCAGTGCACTACAGACTAGCATGGCACAATATGAGCTCACTGCAGACTAGCATGGCACAATATGAGCTCACTGCAGACAAGCATGGCACAATATGAGCGCACTGCAGACTAGCATGGCACAATATGAGTGCACTGCAGACTAGCATGGCACAATATGAGTGCACTGCAGACTAGCATGGCACAATATGAGCTCACTGCAGACTAGCATGGCACAATATGAGCGCACTGCAGACTAGCATGGCACAATATGAGCTCACTGCAGACTAGCATGGCTGAGCAGACTAGCATAGCATGGCACAATAGACAAGCATGGCACAATATGAGCTCACTAGCATGGCACTAGCATGCAGACAGCATGGCATATGAGCGCACTGCATGGCACAATATGAGCTCACTGCAGACTAGCATGGCACAATATGAGCGCACTGCAGACTAGCATGGCACAATATGAGCTCAGCACTAGCATGGCACAATATGAGCTCACTGCAGACTAGCATGGCACAATATGAACTCACTGCAGACTAGCATGGCACAATATGAGCTCACTGCAGACTAGCATGGCACAATATGAGCGCACTGCAGACTAGCATGGCACAATATGAGCTGCACTGCAGACTAGCATGCACAATATGAGCTCACTGCAGACTAGCATGGCACAATATGAGCTCACTGCAGACTAGCATGGCACAATATGAGCTCACTGCAGACTAGCATGGCACAATATGAGCTCACTGCAGACTAGCATGGCACAATATGAACTCACTGCAGACTAGCATGGCACAATATGAGCTCACTGCAGACTAGCATGGCACAATATGAGCGCACTGCAGATTAGCATGGCACAATATGAACTCACTGCAGACTAGCATGGCACAATATGAGCTCACTGCAGACTAGCATGGCACAATATGAGTGCACTGCAGACTAGCATGGCACAATATGAACTCACTGCAGACTAGCATGGCACAATATGAGCTCACTGCAGACTAGCATGGCACAATATGAGTGCACTGCAGACTAGCACGGCACAATATGAACGCACTGCAGACTAGCATGGCACAATATGAGTGCACTGCAGACTAGCATGGCACAATATGAGCTCACTGCAGACTAGCATGCACAATATGAGCTCACTGCAGACTAGCATGGCACAATATGAGCTCACTGCAGACTAGCATGGCACAATATGAGCTCACTGCAGACTAGCATGGCACAATATGAGCGCACTGCAGACTAGCATGGCACAATATGAACTCACTGCAGACTAGCATGGCACAATATGAGCTCACTGCAGACTAGCATGGCACAATATGAGCGCACTGCAGACTAGCAAAATTGCCAATATGTTGAAGTGATATCAAGAGGATTAGAACGTGGATTCTCTCAACTGTCTGATGCTCTCACTACTACGCTTGTAGTAGGCCCACAAAGTGGAGGAACATAATTTAAATAAATTATATAAGTCAGTTAACTCAAAACAATACAGTTTACTGTAATTGGTAATATGGATGTACAAAATTCATAATTTGCTGTGGATATTTATTTAACCGTCATTAAAAAAAAACCTATTATTTATCCATGTGTGGCCATTTTGTTTGTAAGTACTACATCACTTACAGGTGGGGTTTGATTTACACACAAACATGGCTGTGTACAAACATGGCTGTGTACAAACAGGGCTGTGTACAAACAGGGCTGTGTACAAACAGGGCTGTGTACAAACAGGGCTGTGTACAAACAGGGCTGTGTACAAACAGGGCTGTGTACAAACATGGATGTGTACAAACATGGCTTTGTACAAACATGGCTGTGTACAAACAGGGCTGTGTACAAACATGGCTGTGTACAAACATGGCTGTGTACAAACATGGCTGTGTACAAACAGGGCTGTGTACAAACAGGGCTGTGTACAAACATGGCTGTGTACAAACATGGCTGTGTACAAACATGGCTGTGTACAAACATGGCTGTGTACAAACAGGGCTGTGTACAAACATGGCTGTGTACAAACATGGCTGTGTACAAACAGGGCTGTGTACAAACAGGGCTGTATACAAACAGGGCTGTGTACAAACAGGGCTGTGTACAAACATGGCTGTGTACAAATATGGCATTGTAAAGTTCTAGGACTGATTACAAACAAAATGCTGCGCTACATGCCTAATAACGAGCTGATCCTTGAAGTATATGGTGCTCTACACATTTTAGTGTTACATTACTGAGCAACATGCTCAAACATCGATGCCTACGATGGCTTGGGCACGTAAAGTGTCCCAGCTCCCAACAACTAGCCTCTATGGGGAGTTGACTGAGGGAAAACACACTGTAGGCAGACCAAAACTTAGATACAAAGATGTATTAAAGAGCTATTTAAAAGAGTACGGCATCGACCCTGTGTGCTGGCAAACTGTTGCCGAGGACAGAGACATCTGGTGAGTGTCTTATAGAATATGTACCCACCCTATGGAATATGTACCCCCCTTACTATACTAATATTTAGTGTGTATCTGTTTTATTATAACATTACTCCAGGATGTATATCTCTCTAATATGTGTATAGTTTAATTTAAACTGAAATTTTATTAATATTACACAATTAGTTAATAATCGGAAGATGAAATAGTTTCCAGTAATCATAACATGCAACATAACAAATGAAAGCGAAAGAGCTTGACAACATTCACATAATTATATACTATACTTTGTAGATAGAATAAATTAATTAATTAGTTAACATAATTATTGTATTGTAACAATTGTGTTTTAACAATGTTGTATTTTAAGCTCCTTTGGAAAACAAATTGTGTAATATATTCACTGAAAGCTCACGAGCTTGGCAATCAAGATATGTATCTACTATTTCTGTATACACAGAATGAGAAATTAATTCATTAGCCAAAATTAATTAATTATTGGAACAGCACTAAATAATGGCCAGTGATCATAGCGTCTAATACATCAGATGAAATCTGAAGAACTCTGCTATCAATATATTTCTACCATTGGTGTAAACAGACCAGGAAATTAATTAATTAAACAAGATTGTATATTTTTCAATTATCATAGAGTGTAATATATCAAATGAAAGCTCAGGAGTTTGGCAATCAATTTATATATCTATCATTTATGTGGACACAGAAGAACTCAATCAATTAATTAACCAATAGCTTAATAGTTAATTAATTAATTACCTGTGATGCCTATACAAATGGTAAACATAAATTGATGTCAAAGCTCATCAGCTTTCTGTTGATATATTACATATTATGATCACTAAACTTGATTTCAGAGTATTCCGTTAATTAATTAGCATAGATCAATTAATTGTTCTGTCTACACAAATGGTAGACATTATATATAACTATTGATTGCCATGTTCTGCAAATTTAATTTGATATACTACACACTATGATCACAAAACATTAGAACTTTCATCTTGTTCTGTTAATTAATTTCAGTTGATGATTTAGTTTCTTGTTCTGCCAACACAAATTGATATATTATACATTATAACTTAACTTGATTTCATACTGTTCTATTAATGAACTAATTAACCTAGTTTAATTAATTAATTGTTCTATCTACACAAATGATAGGTATAAAAATACATATTGATTACCTAGCTCATCAGCATTCACTTGCCAAGTTAAACACTATGAAAACTGCAAAATGTTTCATTGTCTATTAATTAATTAAAATGGTTACATTAATTAAATTATACAAGTATTATTATAAAAACAAATGTCCTGAAATTATATTGTAATGAGACAAATACATAATAATTTTGCAAGTATATATCAAAATTACCGTTGGGTATGTATTCTACAGGGGAGGTAGATATTCCATTATAGAATACATACCCTGGGGTACATATTCTATAGGGGTATGTATTCTATCTGACACCAGACGAACCAGGAAATCAGTGTGCGAGACATCACGCCAGAAATCAACCCACATGGATGCAGCTATGACAAGCATTGTGTCTCGAGACACGCTGGCCACTACATACACATCTTAGTAGTAATAATAATGGAAACGCATACAAAAATATAAACAAGTGCAGTTGGTACCCGAGTTCTTTGGCAGGCTCACTTCTACTTTGGTCGGGGCTTTTGGCGCAGTCTTCAATGACGTACGGATTTGGTAGTAGCTGCAGAAAGAACGACAACAAATTAAATAACATTTCTGGAAGCAACTGAGTAAGTAGGTATGTCACATCATGCACATGTTGTCACAATATTGTTTCAAACAGTGCAACATCGGGCACGCAATAGAAACACTTTAGGAGGAGACAGCTACGGATGCACAAAAATAAGGAACTGCAGCAAAGTAAATCTAGTAGCAATGTAATAACATCAGGTTATTACAGGGTGAAAAAGGTCAAACGATCAATGTTCAAACTGGAATGTCCACATCTGAACAGGATTCATAAGTAAACATGTTGTGGTTAGATTTACTTTAATATAATAGCCACTCAAGGGTTGACACCGTATACTCTGGCCTTGTTTCCCCTTTTAAACCTGGCTTAGTTCAATACAAAGGTTATCATTTTTGACTCTGAGTGGTGCATATCAGATGACAAGGACATCTCAGAGCCTGACCAGCAGTACTGATCATTCATAAACCACCCAAGACACAACGAACCAAGTAGTAACCAAGTAGTAACCAAGTAGTAACCAGGTGTAGTTGTTAATTCATACATTTTAAGGCTTCTACTGCTGTCAATGGGCAGGCAGTGATTTCTCACACTATTGTTTTTATATCATGTCCTATCAAACGGTGAGGGAGACAGGGAGGGAAGAGAGAGATGAGTGAGGGGGGGGGAGAGAATGGAAGTGAGGGAGGGATATTGAGTAAGGGACAGGAAAAGGGGAAAGAGGTATAGGGATTGAGGGACAAAGGGAGGAAGAAGATGGGAATAAACAGCTATTACACTACGGGGTGGAAAGAGACAAGAGGGAGAGGGGAAACTGGAAAAGGAAGCAGAGTGATAGAGAGAGAGATGGGAGCAAGAACAGAAGAGAAGGTGAGCAGTGGCTGGGAAGGGAGAGAGGGTGGAAGGAAGGAAGTGAGGAGAGAAGGGAAACAGAGACAGCGGAACAAGCAGAGGGAGAGAGAAAGAAGGAAGGAGCCACAAGGGAAGGAGGGGAAGAGGGTGAGAAGGGTAGCAGGCTAGCCAGTGACCCTAGCCTCCAATGGCCAGTTGCATGACACGCACACAACTTAGGCGGTGGAATTCCACCCAACTCCCTAGGTGTCACCTAGCTGGGCAGATGCTTAGAAAGCATTGCATGACAGACACCCAGACGTCCCCAACTAAGTGCTAGTGGCACGATTAACCGATAACCGGATTACCACATTTTCAGGGCAAATCTTCCCAGGGTTCATTTCATCATGGCGGAAGCAAAACCACAGATACGAAATAGGAAAGATCATTTCGTTCACGACGAGATAATTGCCCCAATGCAGGCGTATCGCAGAAGCAAAGACACACTCTGAGGGCGTTTCAAGTCCACACTGTCCAACTGCGACAAGATGGCATGGGACATGGTAGCATCGGACGTTAACGCAGTTTCAAAGTCTCAACGTAGTCACGGCATGTCAACGAGCTGAAAATGAAATGGCAGAAACTTGCCAGCGATGCGAGGGCAGACCTGGCAAGACAGAAGCACCCAGGGACCGCATCGCAAAGACAGAATATATACTGACCCATCAACGCAACCGATGACATTTGGGAAACTTGCCATGGCATAAAACAACCTCACGCTTCATGCTGTCAGGGAAAGAAAATCCCTCTTCGTGTGTGCTCACGCAAAGCTTGCGACACACGATAAATTGTTGATTATGTGTCAGAATTGTATAGCCAATAACATTCTGGAAGGACCCAGATGCAAAAAAATCGCAACGAAGTTAATACTTGAAGTTCGGGCGACAAAAATCCCTTTCGGCGATATCCAAATTCCAAGTCGCCACGAATTTCGTCGATGATTCTGAATAAAGCAACTGTTCTGAAACGATACCTTTCAAACAGCTGAACGTCGTTGTACGTATCCAGGGGGTTTAAATTATCTCTAAAAACGAGATCTCCTCTTAACTGTCTGCGTCAGTATAAGTCGTGAAACAGTCGGCCATTAGTAAAACCCGCTATGTGACACCTAGCTGGAGTTAGGGCTGCTCGGGGTTGTCCCAGGAGTTGTGCCCTAATTTGCTTGCAAACTCAGCTGGGAGGGTGTCATGCAACTGCCCCTAATGGCTATGTGCCACCTAGGAGCTAATGACCCTAACTTGGGCAGAAGTTGGACTTAGGTGGTGTCATACAACTCAGGACTCCTCAGCCACTGGGAGTATGATAACATTAAGTGTGTCCCTCCCATATCCCCCCACTGGGATAAGCCCTAATGGGTTGACAGAGCATCACAGATAAAGTCTCCACTCAACACCAACATCTACTCCAGCACTAATCTTGCTGGCTTCCCACACATACCTGCTGATAACATACATGAACTAACAATGTCTACAGGTAAGTCAATCAAAGGGGTGGTCTCATAGGTATGCAAAATCAAAAAGACAAAGCATTATGTATAGTTGTTTTTATTGATAGATTTTTTTTAATTTCTATATGGATGTTTTTATCAATTTACTTTTTCTGTATGGAAACAATGCTTGTCTGAAATAAAACATTATTATTATTATTATAGGTGAATGGTTGGGGAAAATGTATCAATACGGTGGCACCACCTATCAAGTGGTACAGATACCAATGCACACTGATACTATTGAGGATATAAACACCAGCGTGGCGGGTACTGTCTTGGCAACCATGTCATGTTAGTTGAACCCAGCAGCTATTGGCTATCGTTTTGGAAGCCATTTTGGATCACTCAAAATCTCAAGTCCCTGATTATGTATTAGGAGGAGGTGGTGGCTTAAACCAACACAAAAGAATATACGTTTTTTCTGAACTTTGTGAACTTATTTAGGAGACTATCCCTAAGATACAGGTGAACTTATGAGACGATCCCTAAGATACAGGTGGCCTTATGTGACGATCCCTAAGATACAGGTGAACCTATGAGACGATCCCTAAGATACAGGTAGACTTATGAGACCATCCTTAAGATACAGGTGGATCTATGAGACCATCCCTAAGATACAGGTGAACTTATGAAACCATTCCTAAGATACAGGTGAATTTACGAGACCATCCCCAAGATACAGGTGAATTTATGAGACCATCCCTAAGATACAGGTGGACTTATGAAACCATCCTTAAGATACAGGTGGACTTATGAGACCATCTCTAAGATACAGGTGGACTTATGAGACCATCCCTAAAATACAGGTGAACCATACTGCACACAAAGAAACACTGATGACTGACTGATGAAACACCAAGTAATCCACCCGTGCACTGTGATGTTACATTGATATTGCATGGTTTGTCACCTGGTGTAATCACCTGGGGTATCATATGTCCAGCATCAACTGACAATGGTTGTCTTAACAGTATCGGTTACCATTATTAATACACATACATGCTGCACACTCTGGTTATGGCCCAGATTGGTTACTGTTATTATTACGCATACATGCTGCACACTCTGGTTATGGCCCAGATTGGTTACTGTTATTATTACGCATACATGCTGCACACTCTGGTTATGGCCCAGATTGATTACTGTTATTATTACGCATACATGCTGCACACTCTGGTTATGGCCCAGATTGGTTACTGTTATTATTACGCATACATGCTGCACACTCTGGTTATGGCCCAGATTGATTACTGTTATTATTACGCATACATGCTGCACACTCTGGTTATGGCCCAGATTGATTACTGTTATTATTACGCATACATGCTGCACACTCTGGTTATGGCCCAGATTGGTTACTGTTATTATTACGCATACATGCTGCACACTCTGGTTATGGCCCAGATTGGTTACTGTTATTATTACGCATACATGCTGCACACTCTGGTTATGGCCCAGATTGATTACTGTTATTATTACGCATACATGCTGCACACTCTGGTTATGGCCCAGATTGGTTACTGTTATTATTACGCATACATGCTGCACACTCTGGTTATGGCCCAGATTGGTTACTGTTATTATTACGCATACATGCTGCACACTCTGGTTATGGCCCAGATTTATTACTGTTATTATTACGCATACATGCTGCACACTCTGGTTATGGCCCAGATTGATTACTGTTATTATTACGCATACATGCTGCACACTCTGGTTATGGCCCAGATTGGTTACTGTTATTATTACGCATACATGCTGCATACATGCTGCACACTCTGGTTATGGCCCAGATTTATTACTGTTATTATTACGCATACATGCTGCACACTCTGGTTATGGCCCAGATTGATTACTGTTATTATTATGCATACATGCTGCACACTCTGGTTATGGCCCAGATTGATTACTGTTATTATTACGCATACATGCTGCACACTCTGGTTATGGCCCAGATTGATTACTGTTATTATTACGCATACATGCTGCACACTCTGGTTATGGCCCAGATTGATTACTGTTATTATTACGCATACATGCTGCACACTCTGGTTATGGCCCAGATTTATTACTGTTATTATTACGCATACATGCTGCACACTCTGGTTATGGCCCAGATTGATTACTGTTATTATTACGCATACATGCTGCACACTCTGGTTATGGCCCAGATTTATTACTGTTATTATTACGCATACATGCTGCACACTCTGGTTATGGCCCAGATTGATTACTGTTATTATTACGCATACATGCTGCACACTCTGGTTATGGCCCAGATTGATTACTGTTATTATTACGCATACATGCTGCACACTCTGGTTATGGCCCAGATTGGTTACTGTTATTATTACGCATACATGCTGCACACTCTGGTTATGGCCCAGATTGATTACTGTTATTATTACGCATACATGCTGCACACTCTGGTTATGGCCCAGATTGGTTACTGTTATTATTACGCATACATGCTGCACACTCTGGTTATGGCCCAGATTGGTTACTGTTATTATTACGCATACATGCTGCACACTCTGGTTATGGCCCAGATTGGTTACTGTTATTATTACGCATACATGCTGCACACTCTGGTTATGACCCAGATTGGTTACTGTTATTATTACGCATACATGCTGCACACTCTGGTTATGGCCCAGATTGGTTACTGTTATTATTACGCATACATGCTGCACTCTGGTTATGGCCCAGATTGGTTACTGTTATTATTACGCATACATGCTGCACTCTGGTTATGGCCCAGATTGGTTACTGTTATTATTACGCATACATGCTGCACACTCTGGTTATGGCCCAGATTGGTGACGTCCAAAATTCTTTAAAATAAAAACTCAAAAAACATGTACAAAATATAGAACTTACATCAAGTTATTGAATTTGAAACTAACAGTATATTTGTCACTGGTTTTGCTTTTTATGTGTGTTAGGTTTATTGGCTTGATGCTTAGTTAAAAACTAAAAACACTTGTATCGTAGCAACTGTCCTAGGTAATAATTATTATGTTATGCACTGTATTTTGTATTCTCATAACTACTGTACTGGCGTTGCATTTATTCACAAAAAAACTACCCGGTAGTAATTATTTAGATAATTTCTAAGAAATATGTAAGGTCTATTGTTTTATCAAATGATTATTGATAATCAACATAAGTGACTGTTGCCACATTTATCAATAATAAGTATTCAAATACGTTGTATTTTATCTCTCACATATCATTTACGATGCTTCACTGAAAGGTAGTAGGCCTATTTATCACGTTTGTTTACAAACACTCTCTGTGTTTAGCTAGCAATCAGTGGATACAGTTATGTAACTACCTGCTGACTGCCAGACATGGCAAACACTCCTATCTCTGTTGCCTCACAGAGTAAACAGGTCTCCTCATAAAGTGTGAGACACTGCTGTATTGACATCAACACAGAAAAACAGCCACATATCACTCAGAGTACTCACAACACTCCACGTAGAGACACTACAGAAGCTTACAATCCTTTCATTACTCAATAGTGCACATGTATACCACAAAATATTTGCATATAATATTCCCAAAACAAACAAAATGATCAATCTATAGCCACTATATTGATGTTCGTCTAGATGGTTGTATTGTTTTAATTGCATTTTATGTATACATATATAAATGGACTTTTGCCTGAAATAAATACATGTAGTAGTAATTG
This sequence comes from Paraescarpia echinospica, assembly GCA_020002185.1. NCBI lineage: Eukaryota > Metazoa > Annelida > Polychaeta > Sabellida > Siboglinidae > Paraescarpia > Paraescarpia echinospica. The sequence continues at coordinate 46,015,667 of CM034544.1, read as the reverse complement.
CTAGTGTAAGAAATGGTGCTGTTCCCTTCATACACTAAGGCAGGTAATTTGTATTATCTAACTACAATCTGTCCCCCATTTGTCATAATATATTCTATCAAACTATATTGTTATCTTTAGTGTACATTTTGCAATGTAGCAGTCAATTTCTTTGACTTTTCAAAGTATTACAAAATAATTCATATACTACATGTGGCAGGTCGTGTGATACAACACGATGAAATAGAAACAAAACGTTTTACTGATGAAACCCCGAGGGGCTCAAAGAGGTCGCCCTAACATGACTGAGAGAAACAACTTAAGGGGACATCTAACTCACTGGAGCTGGTCTTGCTGACACAATATCAGACAGAGAACACTGGAAATACCTCAACATGTCACGTGAACACATTTACACTCATTCAACCAGACTCCTAATCACAGAAATCAATGACTTCATTGTATGTCGGGTACTGCTAAGCCCCACAAAGAAATTATAAATCACTACAGGCATACGTGAGGTTTCTTTGGGGCCATAAACCCAATGAGGTAACATGGTCACTATGTATATATAACAACATGTCAATTCTTGTAATGATTGATTGAATATCAACTGACAATCTCTGATTATATCTGTAATCATTTGAAATAAATCAGCATATCATAATTCATCACATCAGATACTTTCTCACAGTCAGTACATGGTGTGTGTGTGTGTGTGTGTGTGTGTGTGTGTGTGTGTGTGCGTGTGTGTGCGTATGTGCATAAGAGGGTGCATAAGCTCACATGTTCTTTATGGTAGAAATACCACCATCTGCCACCAGGTGGCTCTGTCGCTGGAGTCATTCGGACAATCTTCTGCACATTTCAATAATCACGACAATAGCTACTCAGGTTTCTCAATAGGCTCAACTTGCTTGTCAGATGCAGCAGCTTTATATATATAAATTATTATTTCTAAGAATACCAAGATTTTTTCTTACATTTCAGTAAGCATACTATTAATATAACAAGGTTCTCGAATGTTGTGCTTACGGTTCCAACCAAACAGAACTTTCCACTCATCCACACTATGTGTTCAACTGACCCACCTATCATCAGAATGATAAATGATCAGAGTCATCAGACTAGACAGTCAATTATCATGATGAAATTTCCAGAAACTGGCTGCAACTAGTTTCAATTTAGGAATCCCAACATGATATGTCGTATTCAAATTGGAAATAATGTGATTAATAGCAATTCTTTGGAGTACCAGATAATACATGAATGCATTAAACTAATCTCAGTGTCACTTCTTCACTTAATCAAATTTTTGTTTCAACTGACTGATAGAAGAATGATACCAGTTGGGATAATAAAATTAACAGTATCGTGATCCAGGCACTGTTTTTGTCATGTGTTTTACACCAGCCATTCTGCTGCCTGGCATTTTTGAGATCTAGTATATGAGTTCGGGCTCTCCAAACCAAGTTTATGTTTTAACATATATCGTTTAATTATAATCGAGTTAGCATTAAACAAGTTAGCATTAAACATTTTCCTTCCTAGATGGAAATTGAAACTCTCTGATGGTTAAGGGTTCTTATCAGATTTAAGGTACATGATTTGAGTGTATGTCATGCGTGTTTTGTGCGATTATCCCGGGGTTCGTCCATCTGTTGGGGAAATTCTTCGTAACTTCAAAAAATCGCTCACATATATGTCACAACAAATGTCATTTAGGAATATTCTGATAAATCAGAGGATGAAAATTTTTGCTTGATAGACAATCTACTTATATATTACGATCCTTTCCGCATGTTCAGTTTTTTAAATTCTCCAAAGCATATAAATGCATGATAGTGATAACATAAGACTGTATGGATTTACAAATACTACATTTAGTGACGGGCACTTGTGCAGATACACCGACAAACACCACATATCACCTGATTACAGAGAAAGCCATATGTTGCCTATGTGTTTTTATCAACAGAACGTGGTTGCTGGTTTTATGTTGCTGTTATTAATGTCCAACATTGACAAATGATATATTTGTGTAAAACAAGAACTCTAATACCATTTTGTGAAGGTGCATTTGTTATTATAATAAATCTGACTGTATCATACTAAGGCTGTGAAATAAAGCCCATTTGATCGTCCCAGATGAGTAGTTTCAGTGACCTGACTAGTCCATGTTTAAAGGAGCAGTCCCATCAGACTAGCTCTGATTATGTGAATTAAACTAGTTGGGTGTTGTGATGGAATAAAACAAAAATAAGGCAATAAGGTAGCATTTTATCACACGCAGCTAAATATTCCATATGACCGTTGAATGGGAAACTTGCTGAACGCGGTGAATGTAAATGGCGGCTGTTTACATCCGGTGAGCATAGGATAGGTAGTGCCACCTAGCGACCATGAGTGATGAGCGACATGGACACACATATATGCGCGGGCTACAGACATCGTTACGTGCTGTCCCACCGTGATCGTTGTTGTGTTATTCCCGCATTGGGTGATATTTTAGCAAGTTACCAAACGCCAGCAATGTTACTGATTGTTCAGTCGGCTTCAGGAAAGGAAATGCTAATGAAAAGTATAGGCCAAATGATGCAACTTAGTGACTAGTCCGACAATGTCGGTCCTTCATCGCCGACAGGCTTCACATTCTGCTGTATTCGCCTTGTCCACCACTGCCGTTTGCAGCCCTCATTAAACTTGGTTTCTTTAGATGACTGCAACTGGATCTACGAAATCACATGTATTTGTTTCTGTTAGTTGAATATTTAATTGAAATAGGAAACGGCTAGTCCAACGGACTACCTGTCAGCTATATCTACGGACTACCTGTCAGCTATATCCATCGTGCACCCTGCATACTGCAAAATTATGCAAATGCTTAGGTCTAGGAATAGGAGCCAGCCTGACTCTAAGATTTATAGGAATTGGCCAACCACTGGTGAACCCCATTAAGGCAATCCCAGGTGTTCTTACCATGTTAATGCCTGCTTTTTACAAACTGTTCCTTATCTTGCAGCTTTCTATGGGCAATAACATTGAAAAACAAACATAAATGTCGTCAAGATAATTGCTAAATAAACAAGTGAAACAGGTGAACAGATATTTATCACCGGCAATTCCTCCGTTTCGTGTTTAGGAATGCTTGCTGCAATTTGATTGGAAAAGATGGTTTTTAGAAAATAATAATACAGTAGATTCCGTTGTGCCTAAATCCTTGGAAACCAAACTCAGAGATAAAAGACAAGATAAAAATGGCTGGTCAATCTCAAAATTAATAAGCCATATTGAAGATGTCAACTGATGGATGGGTGGATACACCAGGGAGCTACGGTGAATACGCTAAGTAATTAAGATAATATTTTAAAATTACAATGGAATTGTGTAATATTTTTAACTGATGTAACACAAAGAGGGAGCAAATTCCAGTCATTGCAGCAACAGAAAAAAGCCCTAATTCCAATGTTAGTATTTACTCTAGGAACCAAAAGGAAATCAGAACTAGATGTTTGAAGAAGGATAGGATTTCTTACCAGAGTGATTAATGTAAACATATACTGTAACTCTGTAAGCTGGTTGCTAAAAAATGACTGAAACAACAAGACCTCATCCCTTTTGCATAATCAGCTATAAACAAACAGTAATATTACAATTATGAATTAATACAAATGATCTCGGAGAACATTCATACTCAGTAACCAGTGAGTCAAACAGGGATACAATAAGGCCATTTAAAACAGGTGTATTACTACAATTACAAATATACAGGTATATTCACTTAATTCTTTATGACAATTTATCAAACAAAATTACACTACAAACCAACAACAAATGAGCAAACCTTGATATGTTAATGAAATGTGATATACTGTGCCTACAAGAGCTTATGCTCACTAAACAAGATTGCCATATACTAAACACCTGTCACGATGGTTATGTGGGTTATGGTGTTTCTCCTGTCATGATGGTTATGTGGGTTACGGTGTTTCTCCTGTCATGATGGTTATGTGGGTTATGGTGTTTTTCCTGTCATGATGGTTATGTGGGTTATGGTGTTTCTCCTGTCATGATGGTTATGTGGGTTATGGTGTTTCTCCTGTCATGATGATTATGTGGGTTATGGTGTTTCTCGTCATGATGGTTATGTGGGTTATGGTGTTTCTCCTGTCATGATGGTTATGTGGGTTATGGTGTTTCTCCTGTCATGATGGTTATGTGGGTTACAGTGTTTCTCCTGTCATGCTGGTTATGTGGGTTATGGTGTTTCTCCTGTCATGATGGTTATGTGGGTTATGGTGTTTCTCCTGTCATGATGGTTATGTGGGTTATGGTGTTTCTCCTGTCATGATGGTTATGTGGGTTATGGTGTTTCTCCTGTCATGATGGTTATGTGGGTTATGGTGTTTCTCCTGTCATGATGGTTATGTGGGTTACAGTGTTTCTCCTGTCATGCTGGTTATGTGGGTTATGGTGTTTCTCCTGTCATGATGGTTATGTGGGTTATGGTGTTTCTCCTGTCATGATGGTTATGTGGGTTACGGTGTTTCTCCTCATGATCATGCTGGTTATGTGTTTCTCCTGTCATGCTGGTTATGTGGGTTATGGTGTTTCTCCTGTCATGATGGTTATGTGGGTTATGGTGTTTCTCCTGTCATGATGGTTATGTGGGTTATGGTGTTTCTCCTGTCATGATGGTTATGTGGGTTATGGTGTTTCTCCTGTCATGATGGTTATGTGGGTTATGGTGTTTCTCCTGTCATGATGGTTATGTGGGTTACAGTGTTTCTCCTGTCATGCTGGTTATGTGGGTTATGGTGTTTCTCCTGTCATGATGGTTATGTGGGTTACAGTGTTTCTCCTGTCATGCTGGTTATGTGGGTTATGGTGTTTCTCCTGTCATGATGGTTATGTGGGTTACGGTGTTTCTCCTGTCATGCTGGTTATGTGGGTTATGGTGTTTCTCCTGTCATGATGGTTATGTGGGTTACGGTGTTTCTCCTTTCATGATGGTTATGTGGGTTATGGTGTTTCTCCTGTCATGATGGTTATGTGGGTTACAGTGTTTCTCCTGTCATGATGGTTATGTGGGTTATGGTGTTTCTCCTGTCATGATGGTTATGTGGGTTACGGTGTTTCTCCTTTCATGATGGTTATGTGGGTTACAGTGTTTCTCCTTTCATGATGGTTATGTGGGTTATGGTGTTTCTCCTGTCATGATGGTTATGTGGGTTATGGTGTTTCAGTGTTTCTCCTGTCATGCTGGTTATGTGGGTTACGGTGTTTCTCCTGTCATGCTGGTTATGTGGGTTATGGTGTTTCTCCTGTCATGATGGTTATGTGGGTTATGGTGTTTCTCCTGTCATGCTGGTTATGTGGGTTATGGTGTTTCTCGTCATGATGGTTATGTGGGTTACGGTGTTTCTCCTGTCATGCTGGTTATGTGGGTTATGGTGTTTCTCCTTTCATGATGGTTATGTGGGTTATGGTGTTTCTCCTGTCATGATGGTTATGTGGGTTACAGTGTTTCTCCTGTCATGCTGGTTATGTGGGTTATGGTGTTTCTCCTGTCATGATGGTTATGTGGGTTACGGTGTTTCTCCTTTCATGATGGTTATGTGGGTTATGGTGTTTCTCCTGTCATGATGGTTATGTGGGTTACAGTGTTTCTCCTGTCATGATGGTTATGTGGGTTATGGTGTTTCTCCTGTCATGATGGTTATGTGGGTTACAGTGTTTCTCCTGTCATGCTGGTTATGTGGGTTATGGTGTTTCTCCTGTCATGATGGTTATGTGGGTTATGGTGTTTCTCCTGTCATGATGGTTATGTGGGTTATGGTGTTTCTCCTGTCATGATGGTTATGTGGGTTATGGTGTTTCTCCTGTCATGATGGTTATGTGGGTTATGGTGTTTCTCGTCATGATGGTTATGTGGGTTACGGTGTTTCTCCTGTCATGCTGGTTATGTGGGTTATGGTGTTTCTCCTGTCATGATGGTTATGTGGGTTATGGTGTTTCTCCTGTCATGATGGTTATGTGGGTTACAGTGTTTCTCCTGTCATGCTGGTTATGTGGGTTATGGTGTTTCTCCTGTCATGATGGTTATGTGGGTTACAGTGTTTCTCCTGTCATGATGGTTATGTGGGTTATGGTGTTTCTCCTGTCGCGATGGTTATGTGGGTTACGGTGTTTCTCCTGTAGATACATCTTGTGGTATTTTAACAGGTAGGCCGTATGGTGGTGTAGGTTTTTTATGGAAACATTCCCTTGATCAATACATCACCATTCTTGACCAATGCTATGATTGGCTATGCGGCATAATAATTTGTTGGGGTAACAAGGAGTATTATCTACTAAACATTTATTTACCTTATGAATGCGAAGAAAACAGGGACAGGCTCACTGATTATATGTCCAACATTGCTGTATATGTTAATAATATTAATAGCTCATGTATCACTATTGTTGGTGATTTTAACGTGGATATTTCCAAGAAATCAGTTTTTGGGAATATCTTACTTGATTTCTGCAAAGAATTTACTGGCTATATGTAATAAAGATACACTCCCAATAGACACATATACATACGTTAGTTCTGCCTGGGTAACTACATCATGGTTAGACCATATCATATGTACCGCTGATGCGAAGGATTGCCTATCTAACATGTCCATACTTTCTGACATTATTTATTCTGATCACCACCCGATATTGTTCAGCATAGACAGTGATATTGTACCAGAGTGCGTTAGTGGTAGTGGCAATACTAATTAAATTAAGCAAGGCATACTGTGGGACAGACTACACCCACAAGATATTGATGCATATAGAGAATGCATGAACGTTGAATTGAGCAAACTAAATGTTCCACCGGGTGTTAGATGCACTGATCCCAATTGTCATAACTGTAATCATCATCATGATCTCAATGACTTTTATAATTCTATCGTGATTACATTGAAGAGGAGTGGTCACACACTTCGGTCAAATCGCAAAAGTGCTTATAAGTATAATGCTGTACCAGGTTGGAACAAGCGAGTGAAAGAGCTTCATTGTGCAGCCCGTGATGCTTACTGTATGTGGAAAGAGATTGGTAAACACAGACAAGGTGACATTTTTAATGTTATGAAATTATCCAGAATGAAATTCAAGAAGGCGATCAGAAATTGTAAAAGGGAGAAATAAACTATCATTGCTGATAACACTGCAGAACAGTTGTGTTAAAAAGACCACCGCAAATTATGGAAAGAAATTAAGCACTGTATGAACAGTAAAGTAAAACTTCCGACAAACATTGATAATATACAGTGACATAAACATCGGGTCAATGTGGAAGCATCATTATGAACATTTATTTAATGATGTGGAGGATAGTCGATGTGATAAAGTTTGTTATGATTGTTCCACTGGCAATAAGGGAATGACTGTTGGTGCAGTTGAACTGATGGATATTATTAATGGACTCTCAAAAAATAAGTCGCCAGGTCTGGACGGTATCAATGCAGAACATATTAAGTTCGCTGATTCTCAATTCGCTGTGCTTTTGTCTATCCTTGTGTCTTCGATTCTGGTGCATGGTTATATACCAAAAGAAATTTCACAGTCTGTTATTGTACCAATTATTAAAGACAAGAATAAACAAGTAAACGACAAAGAGAATTATAGGCCAATATGTCTATCGAACATATTTTCAAAGATAATAGACACTGTTCTTTTTAACAGAATGGAAATGTACTTGGAAACCACTCCTAGTAAATTTGGCTTTAAGCCTAAACATGGAACGGAGTTATGCGTGTTTGCATTTAAGGAATTATTAAGGTTCTACACTGAACTGGTTCTGGTTCAGCTATGCACGTCGCGTTTTTAGATGCATCAAAGGCGTTTGATCGTGTCAACCGATATAAACTTTTAACAAAACTAGAACAACGAAATGTACCGAAATATATCTTAAGAGTACTCAGCAATGAATTCAATAATCAATATGTATGCATACGATGGGGAAATACCTACTCGGACTTCTTCTCGGTACGCAATGGTGTTAAGCAAGGTGGGAAGTTATCCCCTTTACTTTTTAACATTTATATGGAAAATCTGAGTATACAACTGCACAACAAACAAATTGGTTGTAGTCTTGGTAACATGGTTGTTAATCACCTTATATACACTGATGATCTACTTCTGTTTGCACATTCGGCTAAAGGACTACAAACACTACTAGACATGTGTTACTCATATGGATGTGAGCACGATGTGCAATACAATGCAGGTAAATTCCTGGTCATGTACTTTGAATCTAGAAAGTTAAATTTTTCTAAAGAAATGACATTAGGAGGAAAGAAGTTAAACTTTGCCACCTCTTGTAAATATCTTGGACATGTCATTTCTAATAACTTGTCTGATGAGTCTGACATGCAAGCCAAAGTGAGACTTTTGTATGCCAAGAGTAATGTTACGTCAAAAATTCCACTTTTGTTCAACTGCTATAAAAAATAAGCTATTTACAGTGTATTTTGGTAATATCTATATGTGTGCGTTATGGGTGAACTTTAGAACAGTTAATTTTCCGCAATTCGTTGTTGCATATAACAACTCTTTCAGGATATTGAACAATTTGCCCATGAGATGTAGCGCTAGCCACATGTTTGCTACAGCTAATGTCAGCTCGGGTAAATGTGTAATCAGAAAGGCTATTTTTAGCTTAATGAATAGGATTGACGTCATTGAATCCCATTATTTATAGCATTAAAACTAGCGACGTGTATTGTACTTCGAAACTGGGCACCAGTGGGTCCGGGATTTATATAATATTGTTCTTATCGATGTATTTTTATATTTATTTACATACTTTTATTGATGTATTTTTATATATGGACGTGATGGTTGTCTGAAATAAATACATTATCATAAAATATATATATGCTTTGCAGCTGACATGAATACAAGACCTCATCAATGATGTACATACACCAGAATGATTAGACAATCGTACATGCGCAGACACACTATGTATGTTGGTTCAATTCTGTATTCTTCACTTGAAATTCCATATAAATCTATAATATTTTGCATTGGTCAAGCTGTCCCACTCCTAACAAATCTCACCTTCTCCAGACTACAAAATGTGATCATACATAAAAAGAATCTGTATCAAATACAGGAATAGGCATAGCTGCATATTATCAAAGCTGCTAGCTTCTGTCGGGAATCTGCCTCGTATAAACAGTACTTTTTTATCTTTGACTGCTATAACTGTGACATTCAATGTTATGCTTGTGGGATGAACATAAGAACATATGTACCATTTTATAAACATGACGTGCCCGTATTACTCTTAAAATCAAAACAATTTTTGTTAGATAAAGGAAATCCAAATTAATCCATACAATATGACATATCTGCTTGCTTATAACCTTCACCATGTCTGCGTAAGTACACATGCACCCTGGAAACAATGTGTGATATCACTTCATATGGCTGATGGCTGATATACAGGAAGATTTGAAATTAATCCAGTAGCTTATATGAATACTGATTGAGAAATTAATATCTGATTACAGATCTATACGGTCTATGCATCAACGTGCACGATACTCAGATAGTCACAGATGAAATACAAATATAGCAAAATAACAAGAAACATTACTGATCTTAATTGGTATAATTATTTAATAAAATAGTAACACAATTTCATTGTCACGGAGAAGGAATAATATATCTGCTGATTAGAGTCAAAACATCGGATGTAGGTGACCACAGAACTAGAAGGCTACCTCTAACACAAATGTATATAATTATAACAATAATTAAAGCATAAAAGTTGTTGACAGATGGAAGGATAAATTTTTAAATGATAGCTGTCATATTTTCAACTAATTTATGTTATCTACCACTAAGAAGGAGAGCCAATTCCTAAGAGTCTGCACACATCCACACTGAAAGCCACATATATAATAAGTAACATATATATAAATATATACAACTTGGTGAAGTACTAATTACAGTAATGATCATGATATATGCCTGCATGCCTATCGATTGGTTGGCTCCGCATACAATCAGTGAGTCCCTGTCCTCGATGTATTCGATTGTTCAGGCCACCGCTTACACGGCACAATCATAGATGCAGTTATTACTACTGCAGCATCCGCAGCTTCATTTACACTTGGAGCACATTTGGTGATGCAGCAGAATCCCTGCTACAGACCATTGTGATAGGCCATCGTCTCGGTACGGAGACTGCGCTGATGCAAGTATAGTCACTATTATGAGAAGCGCCATACTTATGGGTAATCCCGGGTCGATCAGGGTCACACACACAAGGGCTTCGTTATTGTGGCAACGAGGTCGGATGACTGCTCAGACCTGTTACACAGGCTGTGGAATATGTGACACAGTGACATGACACACAGAATGACAGTTGATAAATAATATAAAAAGAGAAGACAGATGACACAGACAAATGAACAGTGCAGGGAACAGGAGATGACACTTGAAGTGGACACGTGAGATGCTAGGTGACAATGATACAGGAAATGAGAGGGACATGAGATGACACTGAATGACAGCAAGGACCCAAGAGGTGACAAATGACAGATGATGGCAACTCAAGAGATGACATTTGTTTGGTACATGTGAGAAGACACAAAAGACGACATTTGATTTGTACACAGAAATGACACAAACGATGATGACATTTGATGGGGCACTGAAGAGATAACACAAGATATGAATCACATAACATTTGATGGAGACAAAAAAGACGACATTTGTTGGGGCACAAGAAATAACATTTATTGGTGACACAAAGATGACATTTGATGCTGACACAAGAGATTATCATTATGTTTCCTTTAAAGCATTTATTTAAATACAACTTGACCAAGGCCACTACTCTTCGACACTAACCACTCCCTAGGCTCACATGAATGGCTAAAAGTACTATTATATGTACTATTATTATTAAGTTTATCAATTTGGCTGAGAGGAATAAGTTATCTAAGAAAAATGTATGCAAGTCCAGACTCTCAGTCTCAACATCTAACGATTACGTGACCAAAGAACCAAGACATTCACAAAACAACAAACCCTTGACTCACCCCCGTTGGAACAGGTCGACATTGTAGAATTTTCCTAGTTCAACCTGGATCTCGATAGCTGCCTGTAGCTCAGTCATCCTTACGTAGCTGCCTGCAAACACACAGTCCACAATCAACATCTTCCTGTCACATTCCAATGCTGCGAACTTCACAACAACGGCCAGTGGTGAACCCAACAACCCCAGCCACACTAAAGATGAGTTATTATTACAACAGTCCACAAAGCAACCTCGCCTGATAGGAGACAATGGGACGCAAAGCTACACTGTATATGTAGATTGGATTCATTGGAAATTCAATTTGTGATGTTTACTCCTATTAGATCACTGCCAGTCAGACCTGGTGTAATGTGTAATATAAAATGTTGTTATTACATGTATTTATTACAACAATTAATTAGGCAATGTTTTTGTAACAAGCCGGTGATAGTCACAGGTCTGGGTAAAAAGCGAGAAAATCTTTTAGTGGTATTACTATTATTGATTATTATATTAGTAGTAATATTACACTACTGGCTTTGATTTGCAACATATTCTATTACTATGCTGTGGTATTGCGACTTCAATTTCCTCCAACTATCTGATGCATTGTAACAGTTTCTACCCGCCTGTACACACAACACATGGGAGACGGAAGGGTAGGAAGTGGTCCCAGTTCACAGTTTGTTAAGCACCTAGTCTTCCTATCCTTATGCTAGATGTCCGTTGATGTCTTCCTTTTCCTGGTTCAAACACACACAGTTCTAACTGAAGCCAACTTTCTTCCCAATTATGGGCTGATCCTCACCCAGCCGCAGACTAACAACTCCGTGTTAGACTTAGATGCCAACAATAATCATAAGGATTAAAGTTAGTCCATCAGGCAACGGTATAGCACATCCGTACATTTTATTTCTGTGCCCTGGAATTTATCAATCTTCTGTTATCACAATTATAGTTCTGAAGAAGATATACCTGGGTATTGCCAATACAGGGTGAGTCCATCCAGAGACAAATCTAAACATGCTTCACGATATCCATTCTGCCAATTTTCACAGGAACATCATCAGTCCCGAATAACTTAATAGATGGAATAATAAAAATATATATGTTTACTTCATGCTATGGAAAACACTTCCAATGCAGTTTTAAAATTCTTTTGTGCCTAAATCCATCAAGACAAATGGGTTGGTCAATTTCAAGACAGTATTCAATTTCAAGTTGTCAACAGATTGATGTACTAAAGATTTTTAGTTTAGCTAATTATTGTGTCTGTAGGGTTAGGGTTAGCACAAATGGAAGAACCTTGAGAGAGTGAGAGAGCACGAGAAACCACGAATAGTCAACACAAGGGCTGAGGAAAAACGTTTTAGGAATTTGTTATGTCTCAGACCCCAAACCACAGAGAAGTTAATAATAATTATGTACATACACGTGCAATTAACAATTGTGCATTCTGTTCACCCCACTGGTTCCTTCTGTTGGAGGTTTCAAAGTACACTCTCACATCTATAGTGTCACATCATCCAAATAAAATATACTGCATGTTTAGCGTACACAAACTCTGTCTGCTTTCATTATATCGACTGTCAAGCTGCACTGCACCACAATGCAAGTAGCCTTTGCACAAACAATAAATTATATATTTATTTGTACTTTTCTCAACAAATTTAGGAATTGAAAACAAATATGCAAGCATTAATTAACACATTCCAGTTACTAAGTATGGGTTTAGAACATCTGAGTGCTAGCAGCATTTACATTTGGTACACATGTTGCTTCATTTTGAAACCATACACACTTCACTCTACTGATTTGATTTCCCCGGGAAGTGTTCCACAGATACTGTATTCCATGCAGTCTTGCAAATCACATAACCTAGACAGTTAGTTGTATCATAGATTGCCAGTTACACAGCCACGTGAACTGGGAGAGATAGAGGTGTACCACGTTCACACTACACATCACGTGGATATGGTACCATTACATCCAACAGGACAGACCAGAATTCAAACTTCTGTATCGTGGCACTGCATTCTACAGAGTCTTTTGGACCGTTGTCTCACATGTGTGACAGTGGTATCCATTTTTGGGCTCTGCTATAGTTACTATTAGTTACTAGTTAGCACCTAGAATGTTGATTTAATATTATCGCATACCAATTTTCCTTGTGTCATTATTTTTTCATTATTAAATAATTTTCCAATAATCACAACATCATGCTGTAGCACAACAAAGACACAAGTTTTAGACCTTCTCTTGCAACCTACACCTTAGTGTTTCCCCTGGTATATGACAAACGAGGCGGGCCGCCTCACCGTTTTTCTTTGCCGCCTCGCCCAAAATATGCCAAAATTGCTGCCTCGTAGCTATTTCGTGCGCCCATTTTTTTTAATTCTTTCGCGATATATTCAGCATCGGCGAGCGGCTCGAAACGATACCACAAAGTCACTTATATTCATGCAAAATTGCAGATTTGTAGCAACATCATTCAGTCATCTTTACGACGCTGAGGGCTGGTTAGGATTTATCTCTTGGAATTAACTCCATTGGACAACGTACATGACATCACATGTCAGTTGTCCAATCACGGAATATTCCCGTGGGATCCCCGGTGTTTCCAATGGTGACACCTTGCAGAGTTTCGACATACTAGAAATCTAGACATTCATGTAACATGGCACCCAAATCGTAACTGGGTTTGGGAGACACGTGGAACTCAGAGAAAAAAGAAAACGGTAGCTGAACTAAGATGTCTTTTGCATTCAATTTTACTATTATAGTATGTGCCCACATTAAATCAGAATGCTGGTGTAAAAACCGTGCAGGCTGATGGCACTACGTCACTAGTCGGCATTTGTGTCGAATCCGGACCCTTTTGAAGCCCAAATAAAAGCCATGCATCATATTCACTAGTCGGCACTTGTATCAAATCCGGACCCTTTCGAAGCCCAAATAGCGACCCAGTTTGCACAGCGTACGTAAAATGAGCAATATAGCAGTGTATATCGATACAAATCGGGGTGCTATTTACGCCTCAAATGGGCATAAGACGCAATATTCTTAAAGGTAAGTATGCCTAGGATAATGTTGAATGATGGAACTATCTCACTGAGGTATCAAAGTTAGGCAACACTCAAGTTATAACGGCGAAATCGAGGTGGGTCCAGATTCGACACAAGTGCCCACAAATCTATTTAACTAAAGTTCTATGCCGTGTTTTTTTTTAGCAAAATAAGGAATGTGATTCGTAATATGTCTTTGTGCTAAATATATAATACATATTCCAACAAAGTTGTGCAAATAAAACTTTTGGGAAAGTTGATTTGAGTGAAGTATTTATGAATATAAACCACCGAAGTGCACATCTCATAAAAGATGCCTATTGCCCAAAACCGTGTATACTAACAGGTTATCAATAACTTGGGCTTGACAATGATATGTTTGCACAGAAATTGGATTTATTAAACAACTTATATTATTTTATAAAAAAGAGCACAATTTGTGATTAAATTTAATTTAAAGGTGATAATGAAAGAGTGTTCAGATGATACCACTGGATGCTTCCCAGAGAAGTCGAGATGGTGTTCGACTGAACAGGTCTGCCAGGGAGTAAAGTGTAAAGTGCTTTGAGCAGTCCTTAGGACTGGATACTGCGCTATTTAGGAACTTACCTTTTACTTTTTTACTGACTCTATCAGGGTGGTAACAAGGCCTAGGATTAGGGCAAGAAAAACATCAACATAACCAGTGGTCAAGTGGAAACCATACTTCACTAAGTACAAGTGGTCAAGTGGAAACCACGATGAAGCAATCATGATTACTGACTTTTATTAATCATGATTACTGACTTTTATTAATCATGATTACTACATTTACAAGTAGTGACTTGTTGTTTTATATCTTCCCCTCAATATTCAAGCGTAAAAAGTTAAAACATACCTCAGAATGCACCATTTTAAAGCTAGTTTTTAAAAAATCTCCTAGGGAACATGCCCTCGGACCCCCCTAGCAGCGCTTCGCGCCTGCGGCACTCGCGTAGCCCAGCCCTATCACCTCGCCATCATTTTACCCAGGGGAAACACTGTCTTATAACTTTAAAAATGGGAACTTTCAAGTCTCAGCTAGCACCTGTTGCCACAGGAAAGCCCCATTAACACACATAGCCTCTCTGTCCATTAACGAGGCAGCCAGAAGATGTCTAGAACATCTGCCACTGCTAGGGTTAGGAGTGGGAGAGCGTAAAAAGTCCCGGCCTCGGGCACTGGAATGCACACAAGGTATTCACCTGGTCAAAGGGCCAAGGAAAGTGATATATAGGGTAGCCACTAAGGCAGGCAGACGCTTACTTATGTGTCATAGGTGAGTTACCTGACTGATACCTGCATTGAAGCAGTCTCAGGTCGGACAATTGCAACCGATCACGTTTTGATCCGTCGCAGTTGTCAGACTGGACTAGGTCAGATTAGAACTGACCCAAAGGCTAACATTAACCCCCACCAGTGGACTGTCCCTATAAGGAACACACTGGGACTTAGTCAAACCATTCTGTACATCCGATATTCCAATATCCATGGAAGGGCCTGGATATTATAACCCCTTGCAGGTAAAAGCAGGGATTTCATGTAGATGTTCCTATCACAATCCTTAAAGTGAGAGTCCATTTTACATGGAGTTATGTGGATAAGATCAATTTATAGTTAATAATTAGTCAGTCGGTATACAATGGCTATTACATATGTTCTGTTGTAATACGAAATCAGTGGATCCCTCATCCCTGCTTCGGAAACTCAAAAGCACAATTTGTGGTGATTTTTGAGAAGATCCCCGCAGAGTGTATAATTATCGATTGCAAGCAATTTGCATTTAGGGAAATATTTCAACCTGTGTGCATTGCGTCTTACTACCCTTAGTAACTCTCTAACTTTCAAACTTCTATGATCATACTGCTTACACTGGCCTACTAACACCTGTACATAAACCCCACAGAACACAAAGTAGAAGAAATAAACACAGACCTGTGTTAAGCCTATAGAACTTAGAAGTACACTACACCCAGAACTACACCCAGAACTACACCCAGCAATGATTCATAACAGTCATCGATGGATTAGTAATCCAGATAACTCTAGGTAGCAGTAACGACTGACAGTTGATCCAGATAATGTTGGAGACTGTAAGCAAGTAGAAAAGAATCATATACAACCAACTGCTACATTGTACCAGTTGGTTTCCCCTGTACAAGACAGGTTTTGGGAGGAATATATAGACATATCCTGATTTAATACGGATTTGCATCACATTTGGAAAACATTTTATAAAATACATATTTTCTTGTGTTTATACCATAAAGTCAATAACATCAAATTATGAACTACTTCTCAGTGTAACTAAGTAATAGCGGTCAAAGAGAAACAATACCTTTGTCACCAGTGGATTTGATTTAACAGATACTGTTTAGTTAAAATAGGCCCCCTACGTGTATTTTGTAGCCTTGTACTTGTAAATGATGACACTTGATTAATCAATGTAAAAAACACTGCAGATGCACAATTTCAAGTCAAAATGTCAACCAAAAAATTCCCGGCATATTTCACCAAGCATTCTCTATTTTGTGGAGAGGTACCGGGGTAGTAGCGATCATAGATTTTACACAGGGATGGATCAGACTACTAATGAGATAATTTGACATTAGAGTCAGAGATCTAGGTGCTGATTTACTGCCACAGGTAAAGAGGCAAACAATTAGCCCACTCAATCATCAATGCAATTATGTGGCAGCAATTAAATGACCTAAATCTCTTCAATACTTCCTCACCAGAACAACTGACTAAACTAAGGAGATATGCAACATTCAAAACAACTGTTCGTCGATCCATCTCTGCAGGCAACATCCAATATTTGTATTCACAGCACACAGAAGCGTAAGACTAAGAGGCAAGACTATTAATAGCACCTGCATGACACTGATGGCACTGTTCATGCCTCCAAGGACAACAGGTATAAAGGAAGCATTCAGCAGTGGGCACATACTATTATTGTGCGCATTTTTAGACAGATTTTTGTGTGCACGAGCAATGGTACCTTATCTAAACAGCACAGCAACAAATTTACTTCTATGCATTTATCTTGGTAATGGTTATAGGTGACCTTCATTAATTCATGATACAACGCACAGGTTATATTTTTACGCCATTCATATCCACACTTTTTATGACACTGACAGCACTGTCGCTGTCTGTCAGGTCTACTGTTTCGCACTGAGACGTGAACAAAAATGCAGAAATAACACATACGTGCAAATTGAATTAATAATGCACAACATGTTGTCACATGCACATTGGCACAACAAATGTTGGGTTTTCATTTGGAAGAACAATTTTTTTTTTTAATGTTGATCAACTCATTTAGCCAGCTTTGCCTTAGCTGCTAAGTCTTTATATATATACTAGCCGTATATACCCTGTATATATGGCTAGTTGTATAAAGCAATGCTTGTCATTTTAGAATCAGAATTATGATTAAATAATTGTAGTATAGCTACAGTACAAACTTACCAGAGGAGTCCATTTTGTGGTGTAACTAACAAGTGTGCCTTGTGGTAAGATGCAGCCTGCCGACAGTGTCAAGTATTATAAAATAATACCAGTAGTTTCGCTTTGTCCAGGTCACATGACAGTGAAGTTAAACAGAAAGTGATTCAGTCTGCAGTTGGTCACCAGTCATCTTGGGAACATCATCACAAGACATTTTCAGTTTCACTATCCTGATCAGATGCATTTAAATTAAGAACACCAACCAGACCCTGTGAATGAATGTTTATTTGGTTACTTGGTTACAGTGTTATTACATGTAAGAATATAATTATAATTTCATCAACTCAGGAGATTCTGCAGAAATTCTTTAGTCTAGACATACGTGTATAGCGTCCTCTCAAATTTTTGAATTAGATGCACCAGCATTTTTGTTACAAATATTTGTGTTAATTCACATAAGCCCTATTTGCCTTCTTTTTATGTGTTGTTATGTGTTTTGTTGACATTTGTCTTGGGTAATGGTGTTCCTTATAAAAAAAACCTCAACGCCAGTCAGGTTCACTGATCTTCAAAATTTATTTTCACAAAAGTATGCATTCCTTCTCTGAAGCGTCATACACAGAAATTTGGTTTAATGAAGGAAAACAATGGACAGATCAGCATATTTCTTAATTCACATGTCAAGGCTTCTTGGCATGTGAACAGTACTACAGTCAGTGCATTTATTGATATTGTCGGCTCGGTGTGCCAACACTGCAGGCATTGTTGTCTGAATTAAAAACAGCAAATGAACGAATCTTTGAATGAATCTATGTAGATATTTATTTAACAAACCATTGTAATGTTTTGCTGGTTTCATTTAGTACTATATTACACAAATAAGAACTGTAGTTTGTCAAAAAGGGCAAGAAGAACTGTAATGCATATATACAGCTTTTAAATGACATTAGACAGTGTCAAATACTTAGAGTATCACAACTGAATATGTATCAGACTCTTTTCAGACTATTTCTATACCAGTGTACATTTGTCATTTGATTAACACAATTTTTGCATCAATTCATTGCTGGTTGAACACAAATTATTAACTCGATTTCCATGCCAACCCATCACCACAGTTAATCATCGGTTTGACAAGAAAAACATGAGACATTCTCCCCTTCTCAATATCACCCAATATGACTGAGGAAGACCCAACCTGAATATTATACTGGATGTCTATGGCAGATCATGCAATACAGATGATTAATGTCCCAGGCTCCCCTCGTCGGAGAGATTCCTGGAGGGACCTACTTGGTGATGTACATGATGGCGAAACTATCTCTTTTGTTATTGCTCCTGCCACTCTCACCGCTAGAGACACTCTACCAGATTCAACTGATTCAAGTAATGCATATATTGAGCTGCTCCATGCATGTGCTCAGCATCAGCAGGTAAGGAATTTGGACAAGACTGGTGAAACTGTGATGGTCTGAAAACACAAACACCCCTTCCTAACAAAGTCTGAGCTGTAAGATTACGATATAATAATTCACCCTTGATATGGTGAACTGTGAATGCTACTGATATGGAATTAATTTGAGTTTTTATATTAAATGTCCCAGAGTAATACAAATTGGAGTTTCCAGTTGGGCATTACAGCTCCACTTTAAAAAAAAAATGATTTTGTACATTTTCCACAATCTTGTTATGTTCAAAAATGTAAATTCCATTTCAAATCATCGATTCCATGATCGTGATTACTAAAAGGTTACACTTTTATACATGATGGATATGATAGTGCTCAGTTGCACTTGTTTAGATTGACAAGATTAGGTGCTGTGTGTATTTTCAGCAGTGAAACAGTATAATTGTGATATTTAATATACTAGTAAAAAGTTTTAAAAACAACTATATCTTGATAGTTCGATAGAAGATATAAGGACATGAGGAAATATTTAACAAAGATAGACTGGAATAACACACTAAAAAATAAGACGGCAACAGAATGCTGGAATATATTAAAGAGTGAAATTAAGTGCATAGTCGATAAATTTGTAACCTTAAAAAAACAATGGAAACAGTAAAAAAAACACTTATCGAAAGAAGACATTAAAAAAATTAAGTATAAACAAATGATGTGGAAGTCATATAGATGTACTGGAAATGATGAAGTTCACTGATTCAGACTATTTAGGACAGTTAATTGTAACCCCGGAAATGGTAGCTAAGAAAATAAGGCCTATGAAGGATAATAAATCACCTGGAGTGGATGGGATTCCACCCAAACTACTATTAGAAATTTTAGAACAAATTAGCGTACCGCTTGCAACAGTTTTAAATTTGTAATTAGAAGAGGGAGTGGTTCCTTTAGAATGGAGAGAAGCAAACATTATACCGTTATTTAAAAAAGGTTCGAGAAACAAATCAAAGAACTATGGACCAGTGAGTTTAACATCAGTGATTTGTAAATTATTAGAAAGACTAATTAAAGATCACATGGTGGATTTTCTTGTTAAACATAACTTGATAAACCCATCTCAACATGGGTTTTTTAAAGCGAGGTCATGCTTAACAAACATGTTATGTTTTTTGGAAGACATCACTAAGTGGGTAGATGATGGATCACCAGTATATATCATCTACTTAGATTTTCAAAAAGCTTTCGACAAAGTGCCACATCAAAGATTACTGCTCAAACTAAAGGCCCATGGCACAGGAAATGGTATAATAAACTGGATAGAAAAATGGCTGATTGACAGAAGACAACGTGTAGTAGTTGATGGGGAGGCTTCAAACTGGAAATCGGTATTGAGTGGGGTACCACAGGGATCAGTATATATCAACGATTTGGATGATGAAATAACAAGCAAGGTGTTGAAATTTGCGGATGATACAAACATTTTTAGAAGGATTAAAAGTGATGGAGATAGATAGCATTTACAAGATGATCTTGGCAGGTTGATTAAATGGTCTGAAAAGTGGCAAATGCTGTTCAATTTTGGGAAATGTAAATGCCTCCACACAAGACATGGGAACAAAGAGGTAGAATATACGATGGGGGTACTGTACTAAGTACTACTGTAAAAAAAAGGACTTAGGTTAACCATTAGCGTTGATATGAAGGTTTCAGAGCAGTGCGGAATTGCAGCTTCAAAGGGAAATCAAATCCTTGGATTAATTAGGCGAAATATAGCGTATAAGGAATAAGAACTAATAATACCGCTGTACAAAACAATAGTGACGCCTCATTTAGAATATTGTATAAAAGCGTGGAGGTCATATTGCAAGAAGGACATAGATATGCTAGAAAGAGTACAGAGGAGAGTGACTAAAATTATATCAAAACTGAGGGATCTTAGTTATGAAATTCGCCTAAAAGAATGTGGTTTAACAACACTAGAGACCAGGAGATTGAGAGGAGATCAGATAGAAGTGTTTAAAATAATGAATGGTTATGAAAATATTGATAGATTTTTTTTCAGTTAAGAAAGATAGGACTAGAGGACATGAAGTTACATTAACAAAGGAGCAGTGTAGATTATATATAAGAAAGTTATCATTTTCACAAAGGACTGTAAATGAATGGAACATATTATCTGCTGATTGTGTGGGTGCTAGTAGCATGAATGTTTAAAAACAAAATCGACACATACCTCAGAAGGGCGGGATACACATAGATAAAAGGGTTGGACTCTCGATAAGCCAAAGGGCTTCCTTGTCCACCTGCCACCTAGAGTTAATTCTCTGGGTGGCAATCTTGTTAAATCTTGTTAAACTTGTGAGTGTGACTGTGATGACAGAAATTACAACATCTTGATTTTATTTGACCCCTCTCTGTACCATCAGTCATTGAGACCAAGTCTGAGTGAGTTCCTAGTACATGTATCCTTAGCCTTAGCCTTAGTTCCTACTCAGTGTATCGTCAATGATAATGCCAATGCCCAGTCATGTTAGTAACTTGTTTACCTGGCTTGACTGTTATACTTATGGCATATGCCTGTGGATAGCACTGGTAAAATAGGCGTAGAACAAAATATAGAACCTCTTTGTAAGGTCATCTTTACTAGATAATTGCAGTAGTGTTGAGCGTTACAGGTTTCGGCAGTGGCCAGTCCAGGCTCCGGAGATACTCGATTTCCTTGACTGAGAGTAGGGAGGACGGAAGAAATCCCGGAAACGCGTTTGCATTGGGACGCAATGCTAACTCGCCTATGTTTAAAAAATGGTAAGTCCTTTGATTTATAAAGACTGATCATATATTTTATATCAAAAGAAACATAAATATGTCTTCTTTGTGATAAAAATACCTGCTTTTGCGAATTCGTAATGCTTCATTCAGATACTCGTGATGAAACAACGACACCCACTGAAATTTCGTTTCGTTGCGGACACAGCCATATTCAATCTCGCGGAAGGGCGGTGTTTTTCATAAACTCACGTACTCGCGTTATTACCCGCCATGCTATGTTTGGCGATATGGTTGAAATCGCAAAATGATGCTCTTTCTTTTGGCGTGTTTCTTGTACGAATTGAAATAAAATTAAGAAAAATATGATATGTTGAACATCGGTCATATTTAGAGAGGATCTAAGGTATGAACAGCTTGCGGAAACTCTGGCAAACTACACCTGTGCTATTTAGTAATGTATAAACGTAATATTAATGCAAATTTGGCGGAGATACACCTTTGCCCATTTTTGCCCCAAGCTCGAACGTAGCGGTACCCCATGTCCGGCAACGCATTTCTTCTGTTATCGCTCACATACCCGGCGTACACGTTATTGCAATCATGTATTCTGAAGTTGTGTTTTAGCCATGCATTTGTTATTCGTGTTTACATATGCACAGACATGCTATCAGGTATTACATGGTGGACGTTATATGAATATTTTAAGTTTATTGTCATGTTATAATCATGCAAAATAAATAAAAAATGACAACAAATAAATGACAACCCCTCCATAAATTAGACATCTAATGTACTTCTAATTACACTGCATTGATCTTGCTGTAACTAACTGCATGTATAAACATTGGCTTGGTGGTGGTTTTTTGGGTGGTTTTTACTGTATCTTCCTAGAAGTATTTAATTTGTAGATGAATATATAACATGATTTCACATTTCCTGGTGTTGGTACAGTGCAACATTTTGCTTCAGCGGTGATTGATATGCATGCTTTTTCAACATTTTATTTTTGAATGCTGCAAGCAATGAAATGCGGTGCTTTCTAAAAAAAACAAGGTGCGTCAAACAGGTTGTTGAAATCTGTTCTAAACGTCTTAGAAACGCCACAGTTTCTCGCTGGATGTAAAACACTTGGACTCATCAGCAAGCTGGTCACCTGACCCTCTGATGCATGATCGAAGACAAGAGTGTTCACATCTTGGACATGAATATTCACTACCAGCAACTCGTGTCATTCTGCCAGGAGTCATGCAGAAACATCAATAGAGTTAATGAGTGGGACGAGTACGCCTATCTTTGGAGACGCTACTCGCATCAAGAAGGACAAGGTGTTTGAAATGCTGACAACGCTTTCTGATGTAGATGCAAATGCGGAAGTGATTCTTCATATCCTACTTCCAGCCATCGCTGTTCTCTGCAAACGGATCTTTGCAGATACAACATTACATCAGACAATTCAAAGTTGCATAGCAATATATATATATATAATGTTGTACATGCATGCTGTGTAGCGGAATGCTTATTGTTGCTTGCAATAGTTGGCTATCCTTCTCACTTTATTAATTTTACGCACACGCACACATGCGGACACACACACAAACCTACATATAAAATATGTTTACATAATTATATGGTGCAAGGCCAAAGCAGAATGTTTACATTAATGCATGCAATATCTGGCTATGTTTATACTCTCACACACATTTTACTAACTTTGCATACATGACAAGCATGCACGTACTCACTAACGTCTACATGATTTTGCTGGTATACCTGCCACTTCTAAAACATGTCAGATTTTTTTGATATCCACATAATGGAAACCATTAAAGCATATCCTCCAACCTGTGGGTAGCAGGCTTCCCAAGCTGGTTCAATGTGGAGTATGACAACGAGCCAGATATGTATATTGTGTAGACATACCTGTATATATATATATGGATGACGATTTGAAAGTGGGGGACCTGGAGACACTTTTATAAGCTTTTCCAAAAGGTTAGTAGCTTAGACTTAGTTAATTAACTTAATTTTATGTATAATTCCTTTCGTAAATGATATTTAAAGGAAATACATAAAATATCAAGTGTTAGCTAAGTTGTTTGTATTGTACAAGATTATTTTTTTCATATTTCCTTCAGATCAAAAAAACTGTCACACAAATGTATTCAATGGCCTTTACATAATTGTCTATAACTTCGCCAATTTTCATCACAGAGAGTTAAACTGGTATGGCTGTTTATCTCTTAAATAGACCTTTCCAATGGTGTATCACATTTGCCAATCTGATGAATTATTGCATTTTCACCGACCTCCCTACTGAGAGGCCGAGTCACTGACAGCAACTGAGCAAGTGAGTTAGTGACACCGTCGCACTGTCAAATCAAACATTTAATACTAGAGCACAAGCCATGGCAAAACACTCACCTGGGTATACTAGAAAACGATCTGAAACGCATTAACTGGACAGTCTCCACCGTTTCTCTACGACTACGTACAAGTTGACCATTCTGGAATGAGTGCTAGATTTGGTGAAACGACAAAAACTTCTTCTACATCCCTGTAGTTCTTGTTGTTTGCATTGCGCATGCGCGCACATGATGTGGGAGCGGTCATTATTTCCACACCGAGATTCGTAAAACTCAAGTTTCAACGAATGAACGAATTAATGATCAGAAAAGTCTTAATGAGTGTGCGAATGTTGTGTTGCTGTTTCAGTTTTCCCTTTCCAGTCTTACATCCAAATATTTGTTCTGCTGTCGGACAATTTAAAGTAGCCTACGTCTGCCCTAGGGCCTAACGTAGGCTACTTTCGTCTTCTGCTGACTTTCGCTCACCTCAAATTGCTCAATGCGTAGCACCTTTCCAGTCTTACATCCAAATATTTGTTCTGCTGTCGGACAATTTAAAGTAGCCTACGTCTGCCCTAGGGCCTAACGTAGGCTACTTTCGTCTTCTGCTGACTTTCGCTCACCTCAAATTGCTCAATGCGTAGCATACAGGGGCGGATCCAGACAGGGGCAGAGACTCAGAGAGGGTAGTCAAGAGGAACAAAACCTCCAATTGCACCCCCTGCCCCGAGGCTGGCAAAAAACTCTGGTAGCCGAACCAAATTCATATTGGGTGGGCTGAGCCGGAGCTTCAGCAGCACAACCCCGCTGTCGAATTCCGACATCGTAAGTCCGCTGTCGGATCCTGACATCATGGGGTCCACCATGGGAAAAAAATAAGAAAGACAAGGAAAAGCCAATAATGACTACACACCCACCTAGACTAACTACAGATGGTAAAACAAATGTAAATAAATATAATCTTAGAGACGTATGCAGCAGTCAAAGCTTCTATAGAATCTATACAAATGCAGACCAACTAAGAAATAAGCAAAACGAACTTGACAAAATAATTACAGCTCACATAGGCCTCATAGCTATTATTATTAATGAGATAACCCCCCCCCAAATCCTAAATGTAATGTGACAGGGCACTCTGCTATATTTGCCCATCACAAGGTGGCAGCACCCATAGACATATTATCATGTGTTTTTATCATGTTATCTTTAAGACATAATTCCCTTATCTTGCATGATGGATTGTCTAAGTAATTAATTACTAGTTTATTAATCTGTCCTGTGGTAGTGGTCACGTGAGATGCTGTTAACTGTCTTTGCCCCTCTGACGTGACCTGAGCAGGACACCGTCCTTATCATACTTGTGTCACATAATTCATTCTGTTCTTTTTTATAATATTACCATGATATGTAGTATGACAGAATTGTGATGTAGGTTTGATCAATAGTGTTAGTTAATATTTAATAAGTATGGAGCACTTGTTTGTCAGGCTCGATCAGCCTCCAGTAATGGGACTGGAATGACTGATGATTAGTGAAAGAAAGGAACTTGATCTAGGATTTAGTTAAAACAGAGAAAATATTGTAATTACTATTTAATCATATCATAAATATATATCATATACCATATTAGCATAATATTACATTGTTATGAGTAGTGAACTTAGCAAACGTTGACAAACATATGAAACAGGTATCCAGTGCTTCCCTAACAAATGATCTTCTCGCCGGTTCAAGCCAGCAGTTGATAGTGAACAGCTTGCCCACTGTGGAGTAGTAGAGATGTCCTGCAGTGTTAATGACCTGGCTGTACACGCGGTGCCTACACTGCATAGCTACAACAACAAATGCAGTGGCTTGAGTTTAATAGATCACAGACAAATTGTACCCTGTAACTGCGTATTGGATATTATATATGACTCTGTGGAACAAACTTCCCATGAACATGTGCAACAACGGCAATCTCCCTCAATTTAAGAAACAACTAAATACATTGTTCTTCTCCACTTAAAGGGAATAATAATAAAGGTTCTTTTACCGCGCGATATCTAACTAATAGTTAATCAATGCGCTCACAATATAGAAACATTATAAAAACAATTAAAATAATATATAAATTAGTAATAAATAAATTAATTTACAAAATAAAAAATAGATTAATAAATTAACAAGAGTCACTAAAACTGTAAAGAGTCCTGTAAATAAATCTTGCTATTGTCCACCATAAGTTTGTTTAAATAAATATGTCTTCAGGTGACGTTTAAATAAAAACACAGACGGAGCATCTCGTAGAGTCAGTGGCAGTTCGTTCCATTTGGCCGACCAGTTATGCCAAACGCTCGCTTGCCGATGGATTTTGATGCTCGTGGAACTGCAAGCTGAAGATGGTCATGAAGCTGCCGAAGACGAGGGTTGCGAGTTCGTGGATGTAGTAGATGTGCAAGGTACTTCGCCGCCAAACCATGGAGCACCTTGTAAATATACACAAGTACTTTAAACACAATGCGTTGTCTGACTGGCAACCAGTGCAGATCGAAGCGCCAGTACTGGCGTGATGTGTGTAGATATAGGTGTGAGGACAACTAGGCGGGCTGCCCTATTGTGTATCTTCTAGAGACGTGCTAAGTGAAATTCGGTTAAGTCCAGCAGCAGAGCGTTGCAGTAATCTAAGCTTGAAACAACCAACGCAATGACCAATGAATGGCAGACAGGCTTCGTGATATAGGCCCTGATGGAACTAATACGTCTCAGATGGTAGTTACACTTCTTGCAAACAGCATCAACATGCTGCTTCATGCTCATGTGAGTGTCAAAGTGAGCTCCCAAATTCCTGACAGAGACAACAGGTTTATGTTGACTCCACCAACAACGAGGTACTCTGGAAGTCCAAATTTCTTTAGATGATAGGGACTGAGGGCCACCATAAATTCAGTCTTAGTGTCGTTTAGCTTGAGTTTATGCTTAACCATCCAACATTTGACCTCACTGATGCAGTCACTAAGTCTCTGAACAGCGCACTCCAAGTCACCAGATATGTGAGGACAGTAGGATGTGTATATCTGAAGATCATCAGCAAATGTATGATATTCCACAGAGTGCCTCGTTAGTATGTCCTGCATTGGTGCTGTGTACACAGTGAACAACAACGGACCCAACACCGAGCCCTGTGGAACACCGTATCTCACAGGGCGTTCTTCAGATGCATCCACCCCAATCCGTAGACGCTAGGTACGATCCGACATGTACGAACGGAACCATGCAAGTGCCGCGCCAGATATTCCCAGATGTCTATGCATAGTCTTTAGTAGGATAGCAGCATCGATCGTATCGAACGCAGAAGATAAATCCAGGAGAACCAGAAGGACACCCCTGGAGTCTGCCATGTAACTGGTGATATCGTGCTGCACTCTCATTAAAGCAGTTTCAGTGCTGTGTCGGGGTTTGTATGCCGATTGTAGCTGCTCGTGAAGGCCATTGTCACTTAGATGTTGAATAAGTCGTTTGGCTGCTACCTTTTCCAAGACTTTAGACACGAATGGCAAACTTGAAACTGGACGGTAATTTTTCAGCGTGTTTCGATCCAAGGTCGGTTTTTTCAACAGCGGTGTTATGACAGCCTTCTTGAGTTCCCTCGGAACAGTGGCCGACTCGAACGACATATTGATAAGATGAGTCAGTATTTGAATATGAGCAGGAAGAGTGCTCTTTAGTAGCGATGTAGGTAGAGGGTCCAAGCATGATGACTTGGGTTTAGCATCCTGGATAATTTTCTGCACTTCACACATACTTGCAGCACACATTTCAGTCATAGGATGTTCAACTACTCTCTGTGTCGCAGTTTCGATATCGCTCATGTTTGTTTCCGAGGCATCAATTTCATTCATGATTTTCGCAATGTTTTCTTC
Source organism: Paraescarpia echinospica (assembly GCA_020002185.1). NCBI lineage: Eukaryota > Metazoa > Annelida > Polychaeta > Sabellida > Siboglinidae > Paraescarpia > Paraescarpia echinospica. The sequence continues at coordinate 45,987,660 of CM034544.1, read as the reverse complement.
AAAAAAGTTCAGAAACTGGCAGCATAATTTCTCCCTTGAATCAGTGTCAGGCAGTTTGGAAGATTCCACCTTTAGCAGGCTGTTCACGGCTTCGAAGGCTGTATTCTGATCGGCATCTTGGAGTAGACTCTGATAATGCTGAATTTTGGCTTGCCGTATCCTCGCGCTGACAGCATTACGATGATTCACGTATATTCGTCTGTGTACGTCTAATCCTGATGCACGCCAAATGTTCTCATTTTGGCGACGTAACTTTCGCATTGCACGTAATTCCTCGCAGTACCAAGGTGGAGTTCTTCTCTTGCGTGGCCGCCGTAGCATTACCGGAGCAATTTCTTCCAAGGCCGAAATAACAGCACACGTATATATATATCAAGAATGGAATCCGGATCTGTGAATGATGTATCAAAGCCAAATAAGTTGGAACTGATTTCACTGGTCAGTGTTTTACAATCAACATGTCGAAGATCTCTTCTGGGTTGTAGTTTAGCCTGAGGGTAGTTCTTGTCGGCTATGTGCTCGATAGAGAATGTTACTGATTTGTGGTCAGATATTTCGCTGCTGATCACGGACACTTTGCTGATGATAGGGTCGGTTGCCCGCGAGATGACAAGATCCAAAGTGTGACCAGCCTTGTGAGTTGAACAGTCAACATATTGATGTAAATCATGTATCTGTAATAAATCCATGAACCGGGAGACCCCAGGTGCTGAACAAACATCAACATGCAGATTGAAATCTCCCGTGATGACAACTCTACCAGCAGCATTCAAATCATCAAATTCGTCCAAGAACACTGGTATAGGTGACGATGGTGGACAGTATATTACAAGCACTGTCGGATGCTTACATCGCACTGTTAGATGCTCGAACGAAGAGTATTCGGTAGTGATCGTAAATATAAAAGGCAGTTCGATTTTGTGTACAATGCCAAGGCCACCACCTCTCTTTTCTTTTCTTCCAACTCCGAAAAATGAATAGCCTGGAGGACACAGGTTGATGACTGTAGCAGTGTCTTCCTCTTTTAACCACGTTTCTGTAAAATTAGCGACATCAGCCGCCGTGTCAATTATGTGTTCGCTGACGAGGAATGCTTTGCCAAGAACAGAGCGTGTGTTCAGCAATAGGACATTCAATTCAGTTTCCCTCGCCGATCTCTGTACTGGAGTAAGGTTAGCCACATTCACGCCTGTTTGTTTATAAACAGACGCCTGCCGCGCAGAAACAACACACTTGATAGTACGGACCTTCCGCACGCCGGCCCTGCAACCGCGCTTTGTTTTGTGTTGGCCACAATACCGCAATAAGTTCCAGTTCGTTGAAGATTGCCTTAGTGTTTCAATGCAGTTCCCGATGTTACGTAGCATGGTTGCTGAGTAACGCAGGGTCATGGCGCCAAGTTCAACACAAAGCATCCGGCTGTAGATGATTAAAACTCGCAATTTGTAGTCAGGTAAAAGCAGATAATATAAAATAGTTCAGATCTCTGTGATGCACAAACGTTGACAATAGTCCAGACTTACGTTGATAGTAAAATGATGATGATCAACGTTCCGAAATGCACAAAACAACACGTGCTTAAAAACTGGTGCTGCCACAAGGCGCGACCGTCGTTTGTTGAATAAAAACATCTATGGCTTGAATTCATGTTATATTACATCCTGCTATCTATTTCCATGTCCACCAAGCCAAAAACAATCAAAAAATCAATGAATTAGAAATTCCACATTTAATGCTGTGCATCCGGACATTTTCGAATATGCATATTTTTGGAGCGCTTTTCGGGATGCCGAGATGTGACGTCACTTATGACCCACATTTGCATCAGGCCGACCCTTTCCATGCATTCAGAGCATGTTTACAAGTATAGCTTTTAGGTCGAAACGAGCGTCAGAATGAGTTATTGTGCAATATTCCGATGAAATACAAACACTAGTCATCATAGAAGAACAAGCAGTTATCTTACGGTTCCACATGAATTCAATTTTATTCAAAACAATGAATGCGAATGGGCCTCCAAGTTGACTAGGTATCGCCGAGCTTGGGCTCGTTTTCAGAATAATTATATCGAATGCAACCAACGGGAGATAATGTACACCAATATATATACATAGCAAACATATATCGTATCCAGCTATAAAAAGTAAGGTGTATAATCTCATAATATCACTAGAATATCGATGTATGAAGGAGGAGTTGTACAATTTATCATAACAACGTAAATCAGTCAGTGAATTTCTGTCGGTCCTGCTAGCTCGGTTAGTAAAGGCGTTGGTTCCTTGGCGTTTATTTTGCAATCGGGTGACGCCGGTTCAATCCCCACACCAAACCATTGATTTTTTTACACTTGTTGGTTTATGTTTTCACGAAGTAATATAAACCAAATCATTTTTATACTATGATGCACTGTTTGTAAATATTTTGGTAGTAATTATTTATTCGCCACAAAAATGAAAATATGGTAATTATATATAACGCGATGTTTCTAAATTTTATTTATCCAGACAGATCACCATTTGTTTTCACATACATAATTACAATATATTACCGTACAATATATATATATATATACAATTAATAAATTATATATCCATTACATTATATCTGTTTGGATAAATAAAATTTAGAAACATCGTTATATAATTCCCATATTTTACTTTTTGTGGCGAATAAATAATTACTACAAAAAATACTTACAAACAATGCATCATAGTATAAAAATGATTTGGTTTATATTACTTCGTGAAAACATAAACCAAAAAAAGTGTAAAAATAAATCAGTGGTTTGGTGTGGGGATTGAACCGGCGTCAACTGATTGCAAAATAAATGCCAAGGAACCAACAGCTTTACTAACTGAGCTAGCAGGACCGACACAAATTCACTGACTGATTTAAGTTGTTCTTCTTCTTCTTCTTATGTACAGCTTAGAACTCTGTATCAGCCACATGTATGTGGCTAGAGTATTGTCGAGCTTGGGTGGGCCGTCGCAAGTAGCGGGTGGTATAGCGTTGGTTTGGGTCTTATTTGGTGACGTTTAGACAGATCAGAAGACCGGGGTCGGGGTGCCTATGCTATGGCTTTGCCTTTGTGGGCGTAGATTACTTTAGGCAGGCGAGAGGAGATGCTGTCTAAATGAGTCCAGTGATTGTTTGCTAACTAGCTGTTGTGTGCATTTGTTCCATGATTTGATGGTGCTTGGAAAGAATGAGTGCTTGTATGCGTCGATGCGGGGGAATGTCTGGAAGTAGCGATATGCGTTGCCTCTGGTACGAGTTGATGCGGCGGTGAGTGAAGTCATTGTTATGTCCACTAACTTGTTCCTGGTGGGGTAAGACCACATTTAAATTTTACATAGGCGGCCATTATAACGTTTCCTTCATTTCCTGCTAAATTTGACGAACAATTTTCTTGAAAATTTCACAGCATATTTAACCTCCATTGACACAAGTGCTGGGGAAAACTCGTAAAATTCTCATACCTCAGTTTTCAGAAAAATCCACCCAAACCTGACACCCCTCAATTTCGCCCCAATCTGGTGACGGATTTTGAAATATTGGTGCGTTCTGCAAAATAGCCACTGTGCGAATACGCGAGCGACTAGCGTATGTTTATTGCTACCTCGTGAAAGATCTAATGTAGTAGTACATTCAGTATTCACTGGACTGACATGTGCCATGCCAAAGTGCTCGAACAAAATTCACACATGACACCAAAACGGTATTTTCAAGGGCACTCTTTCGGTGGGTAATGGCGGACGAATCCTTAATGTGGTCTTACCCCTGGTGCGGTAGAGCATTATGAGCTTGGCATTAGCCCGCCCACTCGCAAGGGTCTCCCATTTCAGCCTTTCGATCATGGTTGTCACACTGCTGCGTCGACGGTAGTCGCTCTTCACGAAGCGAGCAGCTTGTCGTTGTACATTTTCCACGGCCTTGATGTTCTTCTCTGTGGATGGATCCCATGCTGTCGACGCATATTCCACGATGGGTCTAACGAACGTCTGATAGCATAATGCTTTGATGGCTTGTGGGCATCTGCTGATGTTCCGCTGTAGGAAAGCTCTGGTGTTGTTAGCCTTCTTTGTCACGTTGTTGATATGTTCGCTCCATGTTAGTGTCCTGTCGATGGTTACTCCAAGGTACTTGGCTCCATTGACCTCCTTCAATTGTTGTCTGTGGATAGATTAATCACTGACAATTATCTTCTTCCTTCTGTTGGTAATTCGGATAACTTCGCACTTGTCCGGATTAAACTCCATCAGCCAGTTTTTCCCCACATCTGTAGCTTGTATATGTCATCTTGTAGTTTATCTGCATCATCTCGTGAGTTGATGTTTCGGTACAGGAGACAGTCATCGGCAAATACGCGTACAGTAGAGGACACTTGGTCTGGTAGGTCATTTATGTAGCAAAGGAAGAGGATGGGTCCAAGGACTGAACCCTGTGGGACGCCTGAGGTCACTGCAGCCGACGATGATCTTTTGCCTTCCAGAATGACTTCCTGGGTGCGGCTGCTCAGGAAGCTTTTGACCCAGTCCAGCATCTTCCCTCGCACTCCATAATGGTGAAGTTTGGTAGGCAGGTGGTGGTGGGATACTTTGTCAAACGCCTTTGAGAAATCCAACAGCACAGCGTCGATCTGGCCACCCTCGTTGAGGCACATCGCTAGGTCATCGACAGCTTGGATGAGTTGGGTTTCACAGGACCTACGTTTGCGAAACCAATGCTGGTAGTCAGATAGGATGTTGTGTTGTTCCAAGTGGTCCATCAGGTTACTGTGTATGATGTGTTCCAATGTCTTGAAGGAGATGCTCGTGAGGGATATGGGTCTATAGTTTGAAGCAGTAGTTCTTGTTCCCTTCTTGTATACTGGTATGACCCAGGCATGTTTCCAGTCTGCTGGTACTGTACCTTGGTTGAGTGATGCCTGGTAGATGAGTGTTAGCACTGGTGCAAGTTCTGCGGCATAGTCTTTCAGGAGCCTGGCTGGGATCCCATCAGGTCCTGTGGTTTTGTGGGGTTTGACTGCTTCCAGTAGTTTTCTTACTCCTGCTTCAGATACGCTGATATGCGGAAAGTCACTGTATGGGCTCATTCCAAGGCTCAGTACAGTGTTCGTGTCTCCGTCGGTGAAGACTGATGAGAACTACATATTAAGAATGTCAGCTTTAGTCTGGCTATCACTGTGGACGATGCCATTCTTCGTGAGTGGGGCTACTCCGCTGTTGTCCTTTTTGCTTTTGATGAAAGACCAAAACTTCTTTAGATTACCCTCATTTTTATTGTTTTCGCCTATCATGGAGTTAATATATCCGTAATAGGCCTTTCGGCACTCAGATTGGGCCAGCTTTTTTATTTTTCGATATTTTGCCATGTCGCAGGCACTCTTGGTACGCTGGGCCTACTTGAAGTATTTCTTTTTCTTTCGTGACAGGTTTCTTATTATGCCATTGGCCCAGAGTTGGTTGTAACGTTGGGCGGACAGTCTTGTAGGGACGTGGTTGGATAGTACGTTTTGGCACTTGGCAGTTAGCAACGCCCACAGCGTTTCCACAGGTGTGTCTGGATTGTGTTGGGTTTGCATTTCATCAGCAAATGTTGCTAGCTCTTCTTGGATCTGCTCGGTGTCTGCTTTTCTCCAGATGTGGATCTTCCTCTGGATAGGTCTTTGTCTTTTTGGTAATATGTCCGAGTTTACATAAACGGCTACATCGTGATCGCTGACCCCTGGTACGGGTTCGCATCTGTTGACGAGGGATGGCCGGTTCGTGAGGAAGATATCTAGGATGTTGTCAAGTCTTGTCGGGAAAGTGACCATTTGAGATAGGCCCAACATGGAAAATGTGTCGAGGAAGAGTTCGTTTATCTGTTTTGTGTACTGGTGTTTCAATACTGTATTTGTTTTCCAATCAATATCCGGGAGGTTTGTGTCCCCTGCAATCCATAGGGGGCTGTTTGGGAATTCCCTGGCTATGTTGGATATGGCGTCACACATAGAGGTTGAGTAGTCAGCGTTATTATCTGTAGATCTGTAGATTCCAAGTACTAAGAGAGGAGTGTGTGCGGTCTGGATTTTCACGGCAACCATTTCACACGGTGTCATTATCGATATCTGTTCAACAACCAATCCAGTCTTGATGGCAATCATGACGCCACCGTAGCTATCTGCTCGGTCTTTCCTGAAAGGGGGGTCATATCCAGGCGGCATGAATTCACTGCTATTGACAGCGGGCTTCAACCAAGTTTCACATGCAACTATGACGTCAGGTTTTGCGTCGTCTATCATGAGGTGAAATTATAGTTTCTTTGCACAGATTGACTGCGTATTGACGTTAAGTAGGCTGATGCTGTTTGTTAAGAGGCTTTGACATTCGATCCATAATTAAATATCTGTATCGCTAGGTTCGTCGTAAGAATTAAAATCTAAGACTAAATGGGCCCTCGACCAGGAAGGACTTTGCCTTAATGTAAGTAGAAGGCGTAAGATTGTTAATAATAAAATGATGGTTAAAAAAGTGTGTTAAAATATAAAACGAGTACAAATAATAATAGCAAACGTCTAAGAAATCTAAAAAATTCGAGTGTCTACATCAGAGAGCACACATGAAGGCGGTGCAGGATGAGACGGGTTTCAAGATTAACTTAAGACTTTAAGTCGTAGCGATCTGGGGCATTCTCAGATCATGTAAAGCAGCGTTAATAAAAAAAAACCTGGTTAGTACGAGGGGTGGGTGTGTGGCAGATATTTCGCAACTGTGAGATATGTCGGTATGTGTTGATACCCGATTTCGGGCGTCTACTATTATATAATAGTACTAGGCTAAGTTGCGTTAAACAAGATGAGGTTGGTGAGCTAAGAGTGTTTGTTTACATCCGGGTCGACCTTGACCGAGGAGGCGGGAAATGCAAATTGATCTGGCAGGCTTAGGTACAAAATAAATGTTTACTTAGCTGATTTCATCATTTGGTTTTCAAATTTCTCCCGTCCAGTTCTTTGTGTGGTATATCATCTACGTGTTGATTTATTGTTAAGAAGACTGCCTGTAAGTTTGTAAAAACAACAAATTCTGCCGGAGACCAAACCAACAACACCACCGCTTGCGCCACCTAGCGACCACGACCAAGTTGTTATGATAAATTGTACAACTCCTCCTTCATTCATCGATAATCTAGTGATATTATGAGATTATATACGTTACTTTCTGTAGCTGGATACAATATATGTTTGCTATGCATGTTTATTGGTGTAGATTATCTCTCGTTGGTTGCATTCGATATAATTATTCTGAAAACGTGCTAAAGCTCGGCGAAACCTAGTCGACTTACAAGTAGGTCCATTCGCATTCATTGTTTTGAATAAAGTTGGATTCATGTGGAACGGTAAGATAGCTGCTTGTTCCTGTATGATGACTAGTGTTTGTATTTCATCGGAATATTGCACAATAACTCATTCTGACGCTCGTTTCGATCCAAAAGCTATACTTGTAAACATGCTCTGAATGCATGGAAAGGGTCGGCCTGATGCGAGTGTGGGTCATAAGTGACGTCCCGATACCACGTGATCGCCTAGCTCATTAAATTTTTATTTTCCGCGGGAATCGCTACACAGACGGGTTTAGAATCGAATTTATGCTACAAATGTATTTTTCTGTATTTTTTAATGTTGTCAAACGTTACATACAAGGTTAAACTTTGTGTACACATGGAAAACGGATTTTAGCTAATGCCTTATTTTTATTTCCTTTGGGTTTTACATGACTGACATTGGACTTTAACACACATATTACATATTATCTTATTTATTATCATTGTAGTATTCATTATTTATTATCATTGTAGTATTTCATGGTATTAGTGTTTTTTTAAATATTTCACACATTTAATATTACTTTTAACGAATGCAGTTTAATTTGTAAATATATATTTAAAATAATTTGCACAGAGGAACATTCTACAGTTTTATAGCCTATCGTTATTATTATTTTATTATTTACCTGGACTTATTATAACTATTTAGTATTTTAATGCTGGGGCAACCGTCCCGGATTTGACGGTGTCAAAATAAAGTTTTATTATTATTATTATATATTGGATCCTAATGGACAGTCTTAAGAATTAAGCGAATGTAACATTGTTACCGTAATCCAATATGTTCTATTGTAAACGCAATGCTTCTTACACGGCTAGGTCTAGAACATCAATAGAATCAAAATAGATAAGCGAGCGAAAAATGAACAACTGTCAAACACGTTCCAAAAACGCCTTTTGAACGACTGCTAGTACCATTACGGTTCGTTGGATCCCAAGAATATTGATGTCGTTTGAAAGTTTAAGCTTTCTGCTATTCAAACATATAAATAGTTTCCTGATAATCCTTCCTAAAATTAACTAAAAACGGACCTACAACCTGGCCCGTTCCGGTGTCTTAGACACTGCGAACCAAGGAGCCTCTATTTGGACAGGAGGCGTAACTGAACGAGAAAATGGCAGTCTACACTGAAGGTTTTTGTCCGCCATTCGGGAGGCAAGCGCATGCGCCTTGCGGGACCGGCAGCGCGCGATGTTAGCGTATTTGTTCAGTCACCTCATTTCATCAGAATAATCACCGAGCTACTTTGCGTCATATAAAATGAAAGATATAAAGTAATCCTTGAAGTTTTTTACCTATCACAATTAAAAATAATGAAATTTGCTTGTTAGGAGCAGACTTGACTATTGCAATTCCCTCCTTTATAATATCGCTAGCAAGGATATTACAAAACTACAGCGTGTCAAAATCTTCTACTTAGAGTAGTTACAAGATCTCGTTTTTCTCGCTCTGTACCACTTTTGAAGTCTGCATTGACTTCCTGTACGATATCGTATAATGTTTAAGATCTGTACCATTACATACCAGACACTGTCCAGTAAGCAACCATCTTATTTGCATCCATTGCTTACTCCTGTAAGAAAACCAATCGAGCTTCGATCATCTAATTCTGACCTACTTTTTGTTCCTAGAGTCAACACTAACATTGCAACTAGGACTTTTTCTTTTGCTGCACCAACTCTTTGGAATATGCTCCCTTTTAGTGTTAGTTCAGTTGAAAATATTACAAAATTCCGTCATTTAAAAAAAAGTTATCTTTACAACCTTGCTTATTCGCCGTAGCTCCCCAGCGCCTTGACCCATCTGTTGACAACTGGTATACTGTTTATGGATTTTGAGATTGACCAATCTTTTTGTTTTGATGCGCCTCTGAGCTTAGTTTCCAAGGACTTAGGCGCAATTTATTGAGCTACCCGAACTTCGTCGTGTTTCATCAGAATAATCATCAGGCTGTACCACTTCTTATATAATTAAAATATTGAGGTTATCGTTGAAAATGTTAAGCAATGATAATGCAAAGAACTGCATTTTCTGCACGAGTATGGTCTGGCTTGGCGCAACTCCAGAATGGCGGACGAACTGCTTACGTACTTTCCTCGAACAATGTAGATAGCGCGCGCTGCACCGTCTTGTACTGATATACGGTCTTTGCTGCGAACGATGTTGTTTCGTCGACACAGTTCACCAATCTACCGATTGAGGCACCACTATCCGATTTCATGGTATAAGCTCCACCCACTTTCAAACGGCTGCTAAAATGACATACGCGAAGTAGGCGTGACGTCACAATCATGTATGTCAACCAACCAACGCAACGAATTTAGACCCGTTGGGTGGCGTACGTTATTGTGACGTCACGCCGACGTAGAGATATATCGGTTTCGCTGCGATCAAAGCACATCAATTTCGCCGCGGTTTAAAAGTGGGTGAAGCTTATAACATGAAATCAAGAAATGGTGAAGTGCGCATGTCTGAACCTATGCAAATAAGGAAAACAGCGCCGCAATCGGAAGATTAGTGTACTGAATACCCGCCGCCAACATCGTTCGGAACCGTACAGAACACCGAAAACGGCGTGATTGTAGGTCCGTTTATTGGTGTTCTTTAAACGGTTACCGGGAAATCTAGATGACGCTAGAATAACAAAAGTGCATCCTTTCAAGTGATACCAAAATCGCCGAGACAGGACGAGCCGTGAGGGTGCTAGCGACCGTAGAATTTCATGTTTTGGACGTGTTCTGAGTTGTTCATTTTTCGCTCGCTTATCTATTTTTGATAGAATGTACGTATAATGTTATTCATGTGTTCTAGTGCACCAAACTTCTCAAATGTCAACTGCACTAATGTGGAATCAAATCCCTTTATTGAGGTTCGTTTACCAAGTTTGGCGTTACATTTTCACTTCAATACGAACAAAGAGACGACAGAAGCGAGTCATCTGCGAACACAAACAATAATACTAATGTCAGCACAATCGTTTTAAAAGTAAATAAAACACAAACATCGTCCCAGTGAACTGTATCGCATCTAGGCACAAAGTAAGGGAGCAGAACAATCACCAGAGAAAGAAGACAAGTGTCAGTCTTACAACAAAGGACACAGTGATCATGACATAAGACACAACTGTAAATGTTTCCATATTTCTAAAGTAAGAAATATGTCAGTATTCTACTAAACATATTGCGATTGCAAATAATTGAGCACTGGCATTGCCATTGGCAACGGAGCAGCTTATATTAAACTGTCATGATATCAGTTGTACATTCTACGTCACAGTATCAACAATGATTACAAAAGATAAACAGCCTGCCAGTGTGATCTAACTATTTACAGATATAATCAAATCAAATCAAATCGTGACATTTATATTGCGCCGTTCCAACAATCGTTGCTCACGACGCCTTACAGAATGTTCGGGAAAACAGGTAAGTCTTAAGGTTTGATTTAAAATCAGTGTTTGTCAAAGTTCCATAGTGTTGGGCCTGCCACGCAAAAGGATCTATCACCCCAGCGACGCGTTGCACGTGGTACACATAGATGATTGTGTTCACTGGATAATAATGTCTAGGTATGAAAATGGAATTAATGCAACTTGTCACAAATACAATCCCAACTATTTCCCTACACACAAGTCACAAACATTTGTTTATGAGAAACACATCGATTCTATACTATAGTGAAATCGAATCACCATCTTAATAATAACAACGCAACGTTTAGGTCGAATAATATCATTAAATGACTAGTACGTGCAAAACATCAGTTGTAATATTGTTGTTTAGGTAACCATCCCGATCCACACCCGTTAAGCCATAAATTATCCCAACAAATAAACATGTTCTCACGACACAACCTCGTGGCAAGGACATTTTCATCGCGCTGCAGAAACGGTGTCGCACCGTAATTAAGCGCCGCTAAAAGAAACTGCAGAGAACGGGGTCAAACTGAAATTGCGCCACTAAGAGAAAGAACGCCCTAGTACACATGTACTGACTTATAGGATGATGTGCGTTCATTGACCTACTACTACACACACTGGTGTAGCTGTGGTGGGGTAAGTGTCAGGAATTTATCAGAAGGTGTTACGTACATCTAGTTAGCAACATTGTTGTAAACAAATGTGAATGTATTTCCCTTGTTAAGACAATTATGCTTGTGTTATATCTATTCGTATCTTTGCTACTGGAGAACAATGTTGGATACATTGATCGTATTATGTATGTTTTATCTGTAATATAATTATGTACGCAAGAGCGAATCTCTTTCACTTGCTAATATATTTGTACTATGGATGTCCGTGAATTTGTAATTGGTTTAGCCATTTTGTTTTGTTTTGTGTGTTGTAGGAATTTTAGAAATTTGGAAATGTACAGGATTTCATAAAACCTTAGAAACTTGCCAGTAAATAAAGCATTGGAAGCAATGAATCGTTGTTGTCTCCCGATGCACCCACGCTACAGTAATATAACAATACCAGACTTTTCCATAGACGGTTATACCTTATTCTATAAAAAAAAAATAATAATGAAGGAAGGGGTATGAAAAAATATGTTATAAATTCCCTACATGCAGAACAAATAAACATATACACTACTATCCAAGGGTGCCTTTTTATAGACATCAAACTTAAAAATAAAACCAATCTTCTGTTTGAGTTTGTGATACTACACTCGATGCATCTCGATGATGGAAACTCACAAATATAATATTAGCTATACCTTGGCTTGTAACGTGGGCCAAACATGACCATCAACCAACAGTTGCGATGCCAAAAAGACAACATACCTGACAACATAGATAAATAGCTTGATATGCAGTGTATTGAAGGTCGATGCTACAGCATCGCATCAGCGGCCATATTGTTTTTTCTTTTGAAAATCATGATGAATTTGTGAAGCCCTTTCAGCAACAAAGCAGACATATCCCATAGTCGAAACAATGTAGTTATCACAAACTGCTCCAGCTCAAGAAGGACTATGAACGTTGTTTTAATTATTTCTTCCGTAATCCCTAATATATACTATATACAATGGGGCTACTGTACGAAGTACTATTGTAAAAGAAAAGGACTTACGGTTAACAATTAGTGCTGATATGAAGGTTTCAGAGCAGTGCGGAATTGCAGCTTCAAAGGGAAATCAAATCCTTGGATTAATTAGGCGAAATCAATATAGCGTTTAAGGAAAAAGAACTAATAATACCACTGTTCAAAAGAATAGTTATGCCTCATTTTGAATATTGTATACAAGTGTGGAGGCCATATAGTAAGAAGAACATAAATATGTTAGAAATAGTACAGAGGAGAGCGATTAAAATGATACAAAAACTGAGAGATCTTAGTTATACGAAATACGCCTAAAAGAATGTGGTTTGACGACACTAAAGACCAGGAGATTGAGAGGAGATCAGATAGAAGTTTTTAAAATATTGAATGGTTATGAAAATATTGATAGAAATATTGTGTATCAGTTAAGGAAGATAGAAGGACTAGGGGACATGAAATTACATTAGTAAAGGAGCAGTGCAGATTAACTATAAGAAAGTTCTCATTTTCACAAAGGACTGTAAAAGATTGGAACAGATTATATCCTGATTGTGTGGGTGCTAGTAGCGTGAATGTTTAAAACTAAAATTGACACGTATCTCAGAAGGGCGGGGTACACATAAATAAAAAGGGTTGGACTCGAGATAAACCAAAAGGCTTCCTTGTCCACCTGCCATCTAGAGTTAATTCTCTGGGTGGCAATCTTGTTAAATGTTATTTTATTAACTAATTCACACAATGAAGGGTGCACACATACTTATTTATTACCACATAGCGATTCACTATTGTTTCAACAATACGCATTATGTATATTTATGCCCTACACATGCCTATCTCGGTGCCCGTCCGTTCGCAGCTGGTGTTCTTCCATACTCAACTTCTGCCTACGGGTATAGCGTGTGAACAGTGTTCAGTTTTCTCTCATGCAGGGTAAACGTGGGCTAAGCAGAGTAATAGCTTACCACGCAAACGTCGTACACTTTGTTGTGTGGAGGTTAAGTGCGTGTGTGTGTGTGCGTGCGTGCGTGTGCGGGTGTATTTGCTTGTGCGCGCGTGTGTGTTTGACCAGAAGCGCTCACAAAAATGCTCAAACAAGGAGGAGACCTAGCTTGCACAGCCGGATGTTTGCTTTCCTGTCTAGGGATCGGTTCGTCGGGATAGTGGAGCCGAGGTAGGTGAAGTTGTCAATATTTTCCAGTGGGGTTCAATTTGTTTAGTTTGTCTGTTTCTTGGCTCAATATTACAGTCTTCTTTAGACTGCCATTGAGGCAAATTTCGTTGCAGGCCTTGGTAACTACGCAACTAGGAAACATGTTTGTGATGAAAATCAGTACTGTGTTTGCTGAGATATATAATATATACTTATTTTATGTAAATAGCATTATTATTACAGAACCGTAGTATACTAGACACAACTGCCAAGAAATACCATCTCAGTAACAGTCTCTCAGATGTTGCAAATTTCATCATGTGAGGCAAATCACACCCAGCTGTACTTTGGTCCCATTACTGTCTAAAAATGTTATAAGACATGCTGGTTTTAAATACATATCTAAAAATAATGTTTCTATTTATCAGAATACTGAACTTATTAATGTCCCACATCTCTCTCTCTCTCTCTCTCTCTCTCTCTCTCTCTCTATATATATATATATATATATATATATATATATATATATTATATATATATATATATATATATAAGTAAATCTGCTTGTGCGCCTACATGGCAGCCTATTAGACAGTCTCGGATATTAAGCATGTGATTTGATATTTTAAGGCTATTATTACTTGCCACTTTTTGCACAATGCTCTATGAAGGTACAGTGAACGAGGTGGGAAGTTAATTTTTAGGATTTGTACGTCTATTCTTTAGATTTTTGAACACTTTTATCAAAAAGCAGACAACACAAGAAGAGTACGTGACCAGTCAACCATGACGTCTGCCTTTCACTATTCAGCTAAGGCCCTCCACCAGCTGACTGATATGCACTATAGTGGGAAGGCCAGTCAGCAGACCATTGTGGCAAGCATTGCCTACCATTGGCATTTCTAGGGTGCAGCCTACAAGAAGGGGCCAGCGTGGTGGAATGTATCTGCGTCGACCGATTGCAGTGATATTGTCTGCATTCAGACGCAACCTTGGTGTCCCCCACAAGGACTCGTTGCACTGTGATGATGCAACGTCGCGTATTGCAGCTTCAGCAGTGACAGCAGCAGCAACAACAACAGAAAACGATGATGCGTTTGGCATTCGTGGTGCCAGGACAAGCATACATCGACACAACACTAGTATTAATCTAATACGTGTTAACCAGCCAGTGCTCAACAACAGCGGTGTGAAATCTATCACCACCAGTGATGTGACTTGTGTGATACTCAACGCGCGATCTGTGTGTAACAAATCCGTAACAGTTAAAGAACATATGCTTGATCATAAAGCCGATTTAATGTTTTTGACCGAAACATGGTGCAAACCAAACAAAACTGCCGTTCTCAACGAATTAACCCCGCCAGGCTACAGCTACATTGGGGGAATGCCGTTCATCGAAGCGTGGAGGTGGTGTCGGACTGTTGTACAAGTCGGCATACAAATTCCGTAAGACTTCAACCAAACGATATGACACATTTGAACATTTAGATGTTAAATCAACAAAAACATCGAGACCTGTACGTGTTGTTATCATCTATCGCCCATTCTATCCAGCCGTTCCTTTATGAATTCGAAGCATACATAAATGAAATAGTAGTTACACGACAAGACATTCTAATTGTCGAGGACTTCAATCTCCACTGCGAACTGAATAGTGCGCCTGGTGTAAATGTGTTGAATGACATTTTAGCAGAAAACAACTTAAAACAACATGTCATTGAATCCACGCATATGAGGGGACACATGTTGGATTTAGTGATAACACGTACATCAAGTTAAATAATGTCGTCAACCATAGCGTACCCCAGCAGCATATCGGATCACTATAGTGTCGTTTTCCTTCTATCGTCTACTAAACCAGTGTCTGTTCGTGTCGTAAAGCAACTTTCGCGGACTTGATCTGGTTCGCCTTGAAACTGATATTTCTTTGCAACTGAGGGATCTGAGGGATCTTAGTTATGAAAACGCCTAAAAGAATGTGGTTTAACAACACTAGAGACCAGGAGATTGAGAGGAGATCAGATAGAAGTGTTTAAAATATTGAATAGTTATGAAAATATTGATAGAAATATGTTTTTTCAGTTAAGAAAGATAGAAAGACTAGAGGACATGAAGTTACAATAGTAAAGGAGCAGTGTAGATTAGACGTAAGAAAGTTCTCATTTTCACAAAGGACTGCGAATGAATGGAACAGATTATCTGATGATTGTGTGGGTGCTAGTAGTGTGAATAAGTTTAAAAATAAAATCGACACATACCTCAGAAGGGCTGGATATATGTAGATAAAAGGGTTGGACTCTCGATAAGCCAAAGGGCTTCCTTGTCCACCTGCCATCTAGAGTTAAATCTCTGGATGGCAATCTTGTTAAATCTTGTTAAACTTGCATCGGTGGATACTGAACTAGATGCGAATACAGTGGTTGGCCAGTATGAGCATACAGTCGTATCATCCATTAACCTGCACGCCCCCGTCACGTCGAGAATGAAAGCTTGCCGACGCAAGGGGCCCTGGTATAATGACGACATTCATCAAGCCAGGGCATTGAGACATGCAAACGAGAAGAGATGGAGAACAACGAAGCTCGAGGGGCATCGCCAGATTTTTTTTGAGCACCGAACAGCGGTCAACAACATGATCAAGCGAGCTAAGCGTGCTCACTATCAGTCAGTATTGCCATCACTTGACCAGCGAACATGTTTTCGTGTATTTAATACCCTGCTAAAGCCACCGGGTACGACTCTTCCACAATCCGCTAACACTGAAACACTGTGCATTGACTTCGATACCTACTTTGCTGAAAAAACACAAGGAATTAGAATGCAGATCCACGAAAAGCTGATCAATGACGAAGAATATTCTGGTTACGTTATCGATGCTGGCAGCCAACGTGTGTCAAATGAATTCAACCAATTGCTACCTACCAGTGAAGATGAAATTAAAAAAATATCATCAGACTATATTTATATGCCGCTCAAAGACATGCAGTCTGGATTTCTGCCCCACTGATCTTCTGAAGAAAACACTACGTGTCCACATTCCCTATCTCGTGGCAATAGTGAACAACAGCTGTAAGCAAGGACTATTTCCGATCACTTTGAGAACAGCAATTGTAAAACCACTTCTAAAAACCGACACTCTCGACAGAGACCTGCTGAAGAACTACAGACCGGTCTCCAACATAGCATTCATCGGCAAAGTCCTAGAGAAGGTTGCAGTTCGTCGTCTGATTGATCATCTCACTGTGAACGGGCTGCATGAAGAATACCAAGCAGCATATAAGATGCTTCACAGTACAGAGACTGCCCTATTACGTGTTCAGCATGATATTGCTGGTGCGCTTGACAAGAATCGTGCAATGCTGTTTGTCAAGCTGGATTTATCAGCCGCATTTAACACTTGATCATAAATGATAAACACTTGCTGACATTACTGCATGACGAGTACGGTGTGCGCGAAACGGCATTATCATGGTTCCGGACGTACTTGGGAGACCGCACCTATTGTGTCCAGATTGACTCAATAACATCCAAGTCTATTCCGCTACAGAGTGGTGTGCCCCAGGGCGCGGTCCTTGGGCCAGTTATCTTCACTATATACACCACACCAATGCAGCGCATATTCAAAAGATATGAAATAAAGTACCATAAATATGCTGATGACATTCAACTATATGCGTCATACAATCCAGCTATACCAGGCGACCAAGCGGAAACAATGAGGCGATTCACATACTGTATTGGGGAAGTCAGGCGATGGATGGCGATGCACATGCTGAAACTAAATGATGAAAAAACTAAGATGACCATCTTTACATCAAAACATCATCTCAAGATGTACGGAGGTTGCTCTATGACCATTGGAGACGATATAATTTCACCAGTAGACTGCATACGGAATTTGGAAATTCTCATGGACCAACATCTAACGTTGACACATCACGTGACTACTGTGTGTGCTGCATGTAACTACCATCTGTACAGACTGTCAACAATACGGTACTATCTCAAAGCTGAAGCCTCGAAAAGTGCTGTCAACGCACTCGTCACCTCTCGCTTGGACTATTGCAACGCATTCTTGCACAACTTACCGTTATCCCAGACAGCTCGGTTGCAGCGAGTCCAGAACAATGCAGCCAGACTAGTAACACGCACCGGCAGACATGACCACATAATGTCAGTGCTAAAGGAATTGCATTGGCTACCGGTTGCGAGTCGAATTGTGTTCAAGGTGTTGGTGGTGACTTACAAATGTATTCATGGTTTAGCTTATCTGGCAGAACTTGTGCAGCCACGAGAGCGTGATGGACGCCTACGCCAGGACCATGCGCCAACACTGCAGCAAGGCATCACGAAGAAATGCATCGGCGACTCGGCATTTGGCGCAGCAGCACCGCGATTATGGAATGAACTACCGGTGGACATTGGTGCATCAGGGACACTGAATAGGTTTAGAAAGTATTTAAAGACTCATCTTTTTATTATACATTTTAATTAATTTAAATTGTTTCGTCGTGACGGACATTATTTTAAAATGTTTAGTATTATTTGTCTCAACATTAGTGTTTCTATTTTAATGTTCAGTATAATATGTCTTAAAACCAGTGTTTAGTTTTTAATATACATTTATTTTATTGCTTATACAACGCATCGATCCGCTATGCGGGAATTAGCACTAAAGAAATACCGTATTATTATATATATATATGTGCATATATATATATAATATAATATGTATATATACCTTGTATATATATATATATCCCCTATTTAGTTAAAAAAGATATATCTACCCCACCGCACAAACCCATAGTAGGCTTAACTGTATACGCCACCGGAACGCTTAATGATTCTCCGTCCCAATAAGATATGACACGTTATGGAAATGATTGGGCTGACAAATAGTACAGTAGATGACTTTGTGAAGCTATGGTAAGCCCTCCGTCATTGATACTTTCAGTAAGCACAGTAGATGACTTTGTGAAGCTATGGTAAGCCCTCCGTTATTGATACTTTCAGTAAGCACAGTAGATGACTTTGTGAAGCTATGGTAGGCCTTACGTTATTGATACTTTCAATAAGTCGCTTTTATATACATCCAGTTAACAGGTATGTAACCATAGGGGTTCTGAAAGCCTTTTTACGTCTGAACCCACTTCCAAAAACGACACCCCTGGTGAGATCTTGCCTGAGGTGCCACACGCCATGTGCCACACGTCACGAAGAAGAAAAGAAAGTAAATGTAGAATGTCAGCATGTTTCATATTGCATTTTGATAGCATTTCACTGTCCAGCGCAAACTGGTTATCATTATTATTAATTACCATGACAAAACGAGAAGACGAAGTGGTTCGGGGGGACGGGAGGGTCGTTTTAAAACGATGTAAAGAGGGTGTAAAGAAGGAATCGATGTGCTGGCCTATTACTTGTGAAGCGCAGTGGTGCAGTAGCTAGAACATCGGACTCTAATTCGAGAGAAACCGGGTTCAAATCCTGTGCTGCCGTGCCGAACCTTGAGCAAGTTCGTTTACTCTACGTTGCTCCTGTTCACTCGGCTGTATGAATGAGTACCTGGCTATAGACAATGGTGGATATGTGTGTACGAATAGTCTTCGCGCATTAATTGCAACGTGGCTGAATTCTTTCCCAGAGAAGTCGAGATGGTGTTCGATTGAACAGTTCTGCCAGGGGCCAAATGTAAATAGCTTTGAGCTGTCCTGAGGACTGGATACTGCATGCGCTATATAAGAACTTAAACCTTTTACTTAATTTCTTGAACTTGAAAAAAATGGAATCGCTAACGAAAACGTTTATTTCGCATTATGTTTATATTTCTGACGTCATATTATTGGTTCAGCAAGAAACTGGGTGTGGCTTTGCCTTTGAGCGGGAAGGGGGTTCGTAGAAAGGGGGTTGCATCTCCGAACCTCCCTTGGTTGCACGCCTGCGCCAGATAATTATCTATCGCCACCGCATTTTAAAAAGCGACCAATATACCGCTATTATGCAGTAATACCAAAGCACGTAGGCATACAGACGTGCTATGGTATTATTCGGCTCTACGTGAATTACGTTTGTGTGACGTCACGCGAGTGCGTTGACGTGAAAGACCCGAGGCGCCGGCCATGACGGGACAGCGGCATCAGTCCACGGCTGTCTAGCTCGAAGGATTGTCACGGTGATTTCTCTTAGCGGCAGTAGAATGACATTCAACTTGTTCGTGTTGAGTTACTATGGGTCCAGGTAAGCTGACATCCTTGATTAACGAGATAATATAATTTATTATCGTCTTGGTCATAATGTTGTCTAATGTTCTGACCACGCCAAACCCTGTTTAGGACTACAACGAAAACATTTGGTGATCTTAACAACTGACCCCCTCATATAAATATTTATTTAAGGAATTTCAAGTTTAAACACATATTTCAACCAAACCAATGTGACAGTCTATCCTTTATTTGAACCTGTAAGAAGGACGAGTTCTTTCGCTTCGTTCGTAGAGAATGTCGTGGGAAGATGCACAAGTATTTTAGAATGACATCTGATGTGAAACACCAATGATTGGTCCAAGTAATTATTGCTTTGTTCCAGCAGGGAACGCGATTCACCAATTGTAGACAGACAGACAGACAGGCAGGCAGACAGACAGACATACAGACAGACAGACAGACAGACAGACACACACACAGACAGACACACAGACGGACATACGTATTTATTTAGAACATCCATACATCACTTGTAAACAAGTTTTTCAAATTGAAACAACATAAATAGAAAGATCAAGGAGACTCTCATTAAAACATGTAAATGTCGTTAATATGAGGGCCACCTATACGTAAATAAAAGTAAAAATATATATAATGGTATCACATAATGTGTTCAGTATTCATTTTAAATCATCAAAGAGAGACAAAAAAAGAAAATTGCTTTTGTCAGCTTTTAAAAATAATTATAACAACAACAATAATTAAATGTTTACACATGATGCGCTTACCTTTCAAATAATTTATAAACGTCAATTTCAGTACAATTTATGAAAAAAAATTATATAAAAGTTTAACGTATATTATAAAATTTATTATATTTCCCTTTTCTAGTTATTAGTATTTTGACATGTATACCAATTTGAGTTTTTATATGTCACGTCATAGTTTGAGATGCTGAAATGTTTAGCATAGATAATGAATACATTTTAGGGAATGAGTGCGAATTTTGTCTGCGATTAAATTTGAAGTGTTGTTCAAGACTTGAGCGATACTATATCTTATGGTTTTTTAGCAAATAATTCTGCGTTTACTCTTACAATGTGAACCTCATTACTACTGCCTCTCAGTATATGTATATATATATACATATATATATATAATTATATATATATATAATTGTATATATATAATTATATATATAACAAATAATAATATATACATACATATTATATATATATATACATACATACATACATACACATATGTTTACATAAATACATGTATATATACACGCACGCACATACGCACACACACTCACGTATGCATACATACATACATACACATATAAATAAATACATACATGCATACACGCACACACGCACGCACGCACGCACGCACACACACACCCATACATACATACATACATACACACACACATACATACCTAAAGTACGTGCTGCAAATCACACCTCCACTATGGATACAGTCGATGTTCGACAAAAGCGCTACACAGACATTATTTGATTTTTATGCCCACATTGTAATATATATTAATAGCCTTAACCAGTTCCATGGGAAAATTACAATTAAAAACCTATTTACATGTAGCGTAGATGTTACCATGCCAGGCGGCATTAGCTCAGCCAACATTAAGGTGAACGGTGAACGATTGCTGTCGCTGAGCAGCTCCAGTAATGGAATGAAAATGTTACAGGGATGCACTTTGCCCCACGTGATGAAATTTGCTAAATGTGACTCACACAAATTCTAATGGTGTTTGTTTGTTATGTTCTGTAATTACAATATTATTTATATAAGAGAAGGTTCTATGATAATGTATTAATTGTTTCTGTTTTATTTGAAAATAAATAGACCAAATCGTCTTTGTCGCTAAAGGGATACGCATTGCCCAACTATGTTCGTGAAATACATTTATAAACAACAATTGTATGTATGTATGTATGTATGTATGTATGCATGCATGTATGTATGTATATATGTATGTACGTACGTACGTATGTATGACAACCTTGTCAGAGGTTCTGTAAGACGTGAAACATAGGTGGTGGCAACGATATACCATCTAATCACAGACCCATGATGCATATAAACCCAAACAGAAATACACGTCCAGACTCACACACGGATGCACGCACGCACGCACGCACGCACGCACTCAAATACGCTCACAAACAAACACACACGCACACGCACACATAGCGGTTTAAATAAACCGAATACATCAACTGTGTTATTGTTCAAATACTTCATTATAACAATTACGGCGTACTCTTATCCATTGTTCACAATTTATACTATCTGTGATGCAGGGTTAATGCCATCTTGCATACTACGTGGCATCAACAACTTATTGAAATCCGAACTTCTGGAGACAGGGTTCAGCAGCACGGAGTCAGTCGTATCGTTCATATCATCGGGAGCCAGTGTATCAAGACGGCCTCGTAATCCATCCATGTTTCCTGAAGGTTCCATTGGCGCTAAAGATCGCACTGCAGATATGCCAGAACTGATTTCATCGCATACAGCTTGTGTCAATAAAGAAGTACATACGCCCAACGAGAAATTTTCGAGTAAAAATCGGCGTCAAATCTTAAGAGGGGAGACGAGAAAAAGAATGCCTGCTAAGACCGCTTACACATTCGGGACGTCTGTTCCCGTTGGAGAAGAGACTACAAGAAAGGCGTTGTCCAGCAATGTACACCGTGAAGATATTTTGAAAAACGACAGGGATGGAAGACCGTGTATTAGAGCAGCTCACACGTTTGATAACCCTGATCGCTTTGGTGATACGTGTGTTAGACAACCGTCATTTCTAAACGACGATCGGGACTACTTGCTAAGACATAATTCGAAAGCAAAGCTAAGCACTACGACTGCTGACACATTCAAGACGTTTGGTCCCATTGGTGGTGGCTCCGTTCGAAAGCAGTCATTCGTTAACGAAAACAAGGAACATTTGTTAAGAAACGAGATGAATGCTAGAACGAACACCAATACTACTAACACATTTCAGAACTCTGGTGTCACTGGAGATATTTCCGCCAAACAATTGTTGTTCGTTGACGAAGATCAGGATCTTTTGTTAAAAAACAAGACGGATCCAGGACCAGACACTAAGACCGGTTACGCGTTGACGGAGTCTGGTCTTGGTAGAGGTGGGTCCATCCGAAGCCCCTCATTCTTTCATGAAAACCAGGACAATTTATTAAGAAACGAGATGAATGCTAGGACGAATACTAATGTCGCTTACATGTTTGAGAGGCCTGATTCTGTTGGTTGTTGTAGGCCTGCACAGAAGTCATTGTTCGTTAATGAACATCAGGACGATTTGTTAAGACTAGAGACAAATGCAAGGCCGGTTTCTAAGACGGCTTACACGTTTGCGAAGTCAGGTCTCGTGGGAGACGCGTCCGTCGGAAAGTCGTTCTTCTTTGCTGAAAACCAATATCACATGCAAAGAAATAATACGAATGCAAGACGATGGGGTAACCCGCACGCATTTGTCAGCTCTCGTCCCATTGGTGATGGCGCTACTCCCCAGTCTTTGTTCTGCAATGGAAACCAACAGCATATGCTGAGAGACGAATCGACTGCAAGAACGGGCATTGAGACAACGTCTAAGCTTAAACAACGTGGTATCTTTGGTGGACACGTGTCCTACGGAGAATCGTGCTTCGTCGACGACCACAACCACCACTGCCCGAGAGGCAAAGAGAGAAAGTCAAGAACACACGCCAAGACGCCGTACAGTTCGGAGCGGTCTAGCCCCACCGGAGATATACCAGTTCTAGAGTTCCCGCTACACGGCGCCCCCAACAGTCATTTGACAAGAATCGACATGGCGAAAACGAGGGACGTGCGTACGTCGAGCTTTTCCCAGCGTCCCTGTTCCGTCGGAAGCACTTCAGTCGTGGAGCCATCCGTCACGAACAGAAACAGTGCTTATCAAACAGGACACACAAGTAGGATAGCCAGAATGTGTGCTCAGACTTCTCGCACTACAAATGTGTCAGGCCACGCAGGAGATGGGTGTGTGACGCCGAGCCCTCGGCAGCCGGGTGGCTGTCTGCAAAAGAGGAACAAGCGTGCCCGCAGGAATTCGCAGGTGAAAAACAATCGACTCATACCATACCATACAGAGCAGCGAAGAACCACGAGAAGGTCGCAGTCTTTTCCGGTATATCACCGATTCTGGCGGCAATGGGAGGACTATGTTACAAAGGAAGTATGTTCGTCGGACTGCGTTTGCAAATCTCACCAAGGAAGCGACGATGCTGTTCTCAAGAGCGGGCAACTGTTGTACGATGGACAAACATGTGTGAATGTGGTCGCTAAGAAACGCGAACAGTCGCCCAGTTGTAATAGAACCGAAGGCGAACAATTAATTACGTGGGACCAGCCGCTCGGCGCAAGCGATTTATTAATGTATGATGCCGCCGAAGGTTTGCCGGCAGATATGTGGAATGTAACGGAGGACAGAAGAGAAGTACCAACTGCCATCAAACAGGCATCATCAATGCAAACTCGTGAACGTCATAAGACATGGCCGAAAGGAGGAAAGGTTTGTTTTGTGGAAGAGAAGCCGCGCGGAAAGCCGAACGAATATAAAATCGTTGATTACGAATCCAACGTTTCATCAGATTCATATTGTGCAGAAGAATACGAAGCAATTGTCCCTGAGAAGACGCCGTCGCAAACGTCCCGCACTGCGGAGCGTAAAATGCTAAAGTTTATCGAAACTGTGCGGGAATCCCCGTTTAATTGCCGCCCTTCGCGGACAGACGTTAATGCTGAACCGGAAACGGAAAACACCCCTTTCCCGAAATGTGCATCCTACCAACATGAATCGACTACTTATCATACAGGAAGGTCTAGGGTAGGAGATGGATCTAGGAACAGATCTAACCGGTCTCACCACAGCTTGAATAACAAAATGATGAAAGAACGTGACCACTCACCTTATGCCTGTAGCCCTCTATTATCGAACACTGATGATCAGAATACTCCCTATCGAGAGTCGTCAAATAACTGTCATCCAATACACCTAAGAGAAGGTGATGAACTCTTTAAAAGGAGGTCACCATTTAATTCACAACAAACCAGCCGTCGAAATGACGAAACTGCTGGTATCGAACAAACGTCGCCATATCAGTACAATCTGCCATTTGCAAAAGCGCACAAAACAACTATGAATTCGACACCGTGGTCACCGAGAGGAACGGAGAAAACGTGTGCCGCACGGACACAGTCGCTTCAGCAACAACCCTATTACGCGTGGCTAGATGAGGACGGACGAGTGGCCAAGGAACGAGAAGTGCCATTCAGACATCGACAGACGTGGGTCAGAGAGGAAGCGAACTTAGATTTTAGACATTCGTCACCGTCGCAGATGTCGCGTTCATCCCACCAATCAGTAGCCACGGCTCTGGACGACGACCACGCAGACTTTCGGCGGAAGTTGTCGCTTCAATCTCTTCCGTTTCGGCCTGACGAGCCCGCCGACTCGCCAAGCACAGCTACCAAGTGCCACCCGGTGGACGAGGAAACAGTTCAACACAAACAAACGCACGAATCTCCCGAGCGACAAAAAAAGAAACAATCAGAACACAAAACACAACCGGAGTCAACGACTTCGCCTCAAACGCCCACGCCGAAGAACGAAGAACACGCTCATAAACAGGAGCCGCCCAAACACTGGCCATGGGACGAGCAAGTGGTCGGTCCCAAACGACCTTGCATTGCACCAAACACCCGGCCCAATCCTGCACCGACAAATGACAAACTTCCGGGCACTGGAGAGAAAGCGGCGCCGAGCGGAAACGGAGAGTCGGGCAGTAGCCAAGACATTGGGAAAGAGTCTGCGGAACACATGGGCCCTGATGAATTCGCGCAGCAGGAAACAGACTACCGGAAACGCATGGCAGGTAACTTTCGCTCCGATGTGCGCGTGTATGTACCGTTGTATCGATAACTGGCCATCTTATTCAGACGATTGTCTGTAATTCGTGGCATTGTAAATTCACATTCGGACAGATCTTGACATTTAATGAATTAATAAATAAAAAACTTGCAGAAATTCATATATCTTATTTAGTGATAATACGTTTTATTTTATATACCCATACCATTAACTTACCTTCAATGGTTGGGCAACCTTTGGTTGTTTTCTCAAAGGACTAAATTGTGGGATTTAGTTTTTGTTGCGGAAACGTTGAAAGTAAGTTAACTTCATATATACATGTGTGAACAGAGGAATGTTACTATAATTTTACTTCCAACTTGATCAACATGTTCACCAATCATTTTAAAATGTCTAATGGAATTTATGATATTAATATAACATGTTGTTAGGCTTAGCTAACAATTGTCGACATTTCACTACTCGTACAGAACCTACAAAAGTGAGAGGAACCAGGGACTATAATATAGTTAATAATATAATTTACCAAGATATAACATTTTATAATTATGTTTATTTCTTAGACATTTCTTAGACATTCCATGCAAATGTTTATAATGTACGCGCTTATTAACGGACTGTAATACTAATAACTATCTATGACGTGTATTTGTGTGTGTGCTGTGCGCGCGTGTGCACATGTGTACAAGAGCATACACAGTTTGTTCGAGTACACATATATATATATATATATGTATATATATATATATATATGTATATATATATATATATATTACATGTATATATATATATATGTACTATTTGTAAATACTTAATTATTTAGTGACTATACTGTATAAAATAGCAACGTTTCACAGGTGATTTGTCCAGAATCTATTGTCAAAACTGAATACTAAGCCAGTAGTCAAACACAACATAGGATACACATTGCACGTAACGCTATTGTGTTCTTGTTTGCCAGACCGTGCGAAGGAACAGTTAGACGTACTGTTTGACGGTCCCAAAGCACGGGAAACCACGCTCAAACTTATATTGCACCACATGGACACAGACGCGACAATTAACGTATTTATCGGATGCATGGAGTTCTTCTGGAAGCAACTTGGCAATATGTTGACCGGGGACGAGTGAGACGTCAATTATTTAGTTGTAGGAGTTTATGAAACTGGTAGATGACAGTTTAGTTTATCTCGGAATAAAGTTGTTCAGCTGCCATTTCACAAACTGAATCGTTGTCGTTGTCGGAACGTTACTCTGGAGCTGTGGTATTCGGCCAGTTTTATACGAAATGGTATAGGATGGTACATAAGTGCAATAACGCAAATGTATGATACTCTGAGAAGTTAGACAAACCTAACTGTCGTAAAGCATTCTTCATTGATTAAGTATGAATAATGAAGAAAATCGTACACACACGTAAGGAAACATGCACGCAGACATGCAGGCACACATGCGCGCGCACTGCCCCCACGACGAGGCAAACTAGCTCGCTTGGGAGGAAGTAGTTCAACACTGCCCCCGTTCGACTGAGAACGACCAACAACACACCTCTCAACCAGGAAAATGTCCAACATTATCCCCTTCAACTGCGAACAATCTCCAACATTATCCCCACCTCACACGAAAATCTCCAACATGCACTACCCCCTTCGACTCAGAAAAAATATCTCCAACACTAGCCTGATATACCTCCAAGAATAATACACACGGACATGCACACACAACCACATGCACGCACGCACAAACACACACATACACATCTTCGTCGTGATTTTAGGTAACAGTGACACGAATACATACATTTGGCTGATGGTGATGTGAAAT
The DNA here is from genome assembly GCA_020002185.1 of Paraescarpia echinospica. Lineage (NCBI taxonomy): Eukaryota > Metazoa > Annelida > Polychaeta > Sabellida > Siboglinidae > Paraescarpia > Paraescarpia echinospica. The sequence goes on along the minus strand of CM034544.1, from coordinate 45,960,123 downwards.
AAGGTCGGTGACTGTGCACACTTTCATTGGGTTCAGGACTTTTAATTATAACAAAGCTTGGAAGTAAATTTATAATTGCAAATAAAAAAAAGTCAATGGCTGGATGGCTGGGAGAGCGACTCAATGGAATACGTCTACAGCAGTTGCTGTAAGTGCTACCTGTGTGAGTGTAGTTTAACCTTGTGCGGGCGTCTGGTGTGGGCATCTGCTGTGGAAGGTTGGATGGCACGTGTTATGAGTAGAACCTATTCGATAAAGGTATAAGAGTGATACTTTCAACTTGAGAGCATTTGGAACAACGGTTGTTTACAATCACTTATATACGAGACATCGTAAAGAACCATCCCTTGTAAATAAGTCACCCCTGATTACATCGTATTTTAAATGAGCCCCGTTTGCCAGAGGTCAAATGTAGGTTTATGTGGACAGCAGTGTTATATATATGGTGATTGTATGCTGTCATGACATGTATTCGGTGCCATTTTCACAATACAGCTTACCCTGGTTGATTGCCACGTTTCTGGTTTAGATGGAAATCGTATTCGGGGTTACGTTTTGAAGTCACGAATAATAGTTTGGTTTATTCTGTAGAGCATAAAGCCGTGGCTTTAGGCGCTTAACACAAATAACACTTATTTATATTTTTCCGCTCTTATGAAATCGAAGTCACAAAACTGTCATTTTGTAATGCGGTTGGACGCACCAATCGTTTGTAAAAGGTGTGTACCGTTCGATTTGATCGGATACCATTACATGGTGACAAAATGATTAAATTGGTCTCAGCTATCTGTCGCATGAATGGGACGTCTGTTACAACCAGTTATGTAATAATCGACCAGTAATGTAATAAGACCAGTATTGTAATAACGAACAGTAATGTAATAAAATGATGAAGATGGTTATGACGACGATGATGGAGATTATGATGATGATGTTAGTAGTGATAGTGAAGATGGTGACGATGTGGATGATAAATGATTATGCTGATGACGATTAGGATGATTAAGACAATTAAGGGGTCATCTTAATGATGAGGATGATGCTTCTGCTGATGATATTGCTGGTGATGAAGATGACGTTAGTATTGATGATGATTATAAATGTTTATGATGATAAGGAGGAAGAAGATGAAGACAATGAAGGCGCCATCTTAGTGATGATTATGAATAAAATGACGACGACGATGATGATGACGGTTATAATTATTATGATGATCAGGACGACGACAATTACATCCTTAACGTTATCCTCCTAATCATTGTCATCCTCGTGTTACCCTTATATCGGCTAGACATGCGAGCCAATTAATTAAAGGAAGGGTCATATCAAACGACTTAGGGGAAATATCAAAATCCAATGTTAATGAGTGATACTATAACATCTTTAGAAGCCAAAGGGTAATTTCAAGATAGTAAAATAAGAATCAACTGAAACAAAAGGGGAAATCTAAAAACATGAAGTTAAGGGTAATATCAGTCAACTACAAGGTTCGTCTAAAAGATACCGGGATCACAAATGTTTTAAAATATGACTACAAATAAGGGATTGTATCAAACAAAATTTAAATAATAGTTTTAAAAGGAGTCATTAAGAGGTAATTTAATAATGAACTAGACGATCCTATCAACATATTACGGGGTCATCTAATAAATCATGTGATCTTCTCTCCTCTTCCTCCTCCTCCTCCCCCTCCTCGTCGTCGTCATCCTAAAGAGGAGTCATTAAGAGGTACTTTAATAATGAACTAGGTGATCATATCAACACATTGCGGGGTCATCAAAACCATGTGGTATTATCGAAATAAAGTTAATTAAATTAAGAGGCCATCTCGGAAAAAGAATGGGTCTTCTCAAAACGCTAAGAATCGTTACAACATATGTAAGAAGCCAATAACAAATCAACGTGCTGATTGTCTCAACAAATTGAGGGACTATCTAAAAAAATTAAAGGGTATTCTTAACAAAGTTAAGGAATCATATTAAAAAGTATAACTAGTCATTACAAATGAACCAGCTTATCTTCACAATAAATCAAGGGATCATGTAATATAATAATGCTCTCTTCCCAACCCAGGTAAAAACAATATAAAAAACAGGGATCATAATTTTAATTATCTAGCTGATCGAGTCAAATAAAAAAGGTGTCACGTCATATAAATAAGGGAAATATAAACAGGTAAGGGTTCATAGCAAAACAAACTTAAGGGGTCATCAAAACAAATTATTATATAAAAAGTCTAAAGGGCCATCTCAAATAAATTAAACGGATTTCATAAATAAATTAAGCAATCATGTTAAAAAGTGTACGGATCATTTAATAAGGGGACTAACAGATCACCTGACAGAATTAAGGGTAATACAATTAAAGGGTTATCATAAAAGAGAGTCATATCAAAAGAAACATTTAAAGGGTCATCAACACATTAAGGGTCATCTAAAATTTAACAAGAGAGTCCACCAAAATTACTCCCAAATTTATTCGTTTTGATGTGGTCGCTTTTTATTTTAAAGATACCCTTTAGTTTTGGAATTACGTCTTAATGTTGGAAATCGTAAATGTGTCCCGACATTTTACATGATAAGTTATTTGCTTAAATGTATAGACAACCCCATTAACTGGCAACTAAAATTCATTAATATTTATTATATCTAATCGGTATGTGTGTGGGCTATAAAATAAAACTAAATGTATAAACTACAGTTATTGCATACGTGGTGCGGTAAAGATACTGAAGAAAAGACTGCAAGCTTAAGTCATCACGAGCAGTCCGTACCATCCACAAAGCCAAGTCAAATTCGAAGGAATGCACAGCCAATTTACACAAAACATTGCGTACGACCTACTACGGTTTAAGAAAAAAAGAGTTTATTGGGTTCGCGAGCTACCGTTGTACGAAGCCCTCCTAAATAAGATCCGAAAGAAGAACTGGGTTGGAAGAGACCGTTTGAGATATTTTATGGACGCAAAACGCAACAAAGTGATTTGTCCTTTGTTGGACAACAGTCGACCGAAACAATCACAGCCGCTGATGCTCTAAGCTATTCATCACGGCGTGACGACTTGAACCGGTTTAAGAAAAGGAGGGAACAGTTTCGAGACGCTACCTGATAGGCAAATGAACGCATGAATCGAATGATTAACAGGGATTTGTGCCGTAATCCCCCAGCGATTTACAACATATATTATATGATAATGAGCTACCCAGATATAAAGACTGTGCCACAAAGTGCCAAGAATGTATCATATCTTAAAAGGCAAAGTAATTAGCAAGGTAACAAGCGTATTCTTCGTTTATCAAGATATACGCTTATGTTTACCCCGCCACAGAGTCACGGAGCGGTTGCTGAATGGTTTACCGTGAACGACACTACGAGCGTGTCCCAGGACATTGAAAGAAGACGAGCGAAGTCACACACGGTATAGACCAACACACAGAGCAAATACTACACATTCCATGTACCCGTGAAGATGGACTGGCTTCATTTCAATCTGCTGGGTTCGCAGTATGTTTTGAGCCGACCCCCAATGGCAATTGCCAGTTTTCTGCAATCGCGGACTAGTTACGAGGAATTGGCATTCTGCGGTCGGCGCAAACTTGTAGACAAGAAATGACACATGGTCTTCGGGAACATCCTTTCGCATCAAATGGAACACGCCTTCAAAATTTAGTTGACAATAACAACGTTGACAATTGTTTGACAGATATGGAACATAATGGAACATTCGGCGATCATATCACACTGCAAAAAGCATAACAATTCAGTTCGTTTTAATAAAAAATTACATTTGAGTGTGAAATATCTTTTTAACTTTTTTGAGAACTTATTATTTTATCAGGATATCCCTTAATGTTTTGAGATGATCCCAGAATGCGTAGACCTGCTTAGTCAGTTCTTGTTAATCAACACTTGTATTTTTTTAGATGATCCCTTAACATTTTTGAGAAGATCCCTTTATTTGTGAGAAGGCCCTTTAATGTGTTAAGACGCCTTAATATTTTAAGACGATCAACTTGTTCTTTTTAATGAACATTTGCTTTTTTATATGACCCTTTTGGGACAACCCACTTATTGAGAGATTACGATTTACTGCCCAGATATGATCCCGTAATGAGTTGAGACGACCAGCCAATTGTTTTTTTAAATTATACACATATTTTTCAATGATCAATTTATTATTTGAGACGAAAAGTTGGTTCATTGTTAATGACTAGTTACATTTTTAATATGATTCCTTGACTGAGTTAAGATCCCCTTCTGATTTTTTAAATGGTCCCTCAGTTTAGTGAAACAATCAGCTCGTTAATTTGTTAATGGCTTCTTATATATTTTGTAACGATTCTTGGCGATTTCAGTATACCCATTCTTTTTACGAGATGGTCCCTTAATTATCTTTATTTCGATAAGACCACTTGGTTTTGACGACCTCGCAATGTGTTAATAAGATCAGCTAGTTCATTATTAAAATACCTCTTAATGACTCCTTTAAAAATTATTCTTTAAACTACGTTTTAAATAAAACACTTGCGTTCCCGTTATCGTTTACATGAAACTCATAGTTCATTGAGATTACCCTAAATTTCATGTTTTGAGATTACCTCTTACTTTTTTCAGTTGATCCAATTTTGAGATTACCTTTAGCTTCTAATAATGTTATATATAGTATCATTCATTAACATTGCATTTTTAGATTTCCCTTAAGTTGTTTGAGATGCATTTTCCATTAATCTAAAAAAATTCAAGGAAGGTTAAGCTATTACGCTAACACACTTATTTCATGCTTACTGAGAGTAGAAACGTCCAAAAATAACAACAAATATGCAACTGGTAACGACATTTTAACACCTGTTTTATCCGATCACATCATGCAGTACCCATGAAATCTCAATAATGTTGTTTGCCTTTTTAGACGTAAGTAGTAGGTGAGCCGTTTTCAATAAGTAACTCAGCAGGTGCATGTGCAGTTTTGTCTATTTTAGCTGACAAAAGGGCTTTTTTTTTCTGTCGTCATTTGCTGACCTAAGCGTCCCTAGCAGAGAGAGAAGTGGACCTAGCCGTCTCATCTAAGGTATACAGTGCCTATAACCAGACACAGTGTTGCTAGACAACTAATTTTCTATCATCATACACTTCCGTTTCCTGTTTTCCTATAATGTATAGCAATTCCTGTCACGTGACCTGAGAATAGTAATACCTTCTATTGACCTTCCCCTAGCGGAAAGATGTGGACCTAACCGTCATCTAGAGTGGTGCCTCCGGTGACGGAGGGGTGCGCGTGTGTATGTGTATGAATGCACGTGTATGAAATAACGAACGAAACACCAAAGTATACGTGTGCACACGAATTTTATTGACTAAAGATACAAGCGTAATGAGTATAAAACCGCAACAAGTGTGATGACACGACTTACGGGTGAGCTTACGGGTGTGTGACCACCGCGCCAGTGGCTCGTGATGATATTACGACTTACGGGTGACTGAACACCGCGGCAGAGGTCGTGAGCTTACGGGTGTGTGACCAACGCGCCATAGGCTCGAATCATATGATGACGATGATAATGAAACGCATGTGTATCTTAGTTCAATAGTTTAAGCCAGTCGAACACACGACTATCGTTTGCTACCAAATCAGTGCCGAAACCTTTCACGAATTCCTTCATAGGAAGTCCACGACAACGAAACATGAGATAAGCAACACTGTATTGTCCGCAAACGTTAGATACGGGACTCTGAAGTCTCTTTGAATTATGAGTCCATTCTACACAATGTTTATCCATAAATCGTCGGAATTCGACGTGTCGTGGCGGCAAGCCGTACGAACAGAAGTATTCGCCTTGTCCATTATTGTCCACGTACAGTGCTATCCAATGTTCTCCCGGTTTCGTCCTGTTGTGCGTGTTGCAGACGAAGGCGACCGGGTAAGCGTCTATCGTCTGGGTGAGGAGTACGTCTTTGGGTACGACCTTACGAACGATGTCCTTGGTGTGTGTATCCCGGAAGAGTAGACGGGCGATCTGCAGGGTTTCCATCAATGATCGAAGATGACGTTGCGATTCTTATCGATTTCTAGGACGCCCTCGAACTCGGCGTAGACGACGATGTCCACAGTGGTTGGCAGTGCTTCACAGAAATGAAGCTCCATGCGTAGGTTGCTATTTTCTACTAGATGGAAGGAGCAGTCGTCGCATCCGTCAGGAGTGAGATCCAAGTCGAAGAAGGTGTAACCGTGACGGAAGTCCTTGAGAGTCAAGCCGTTTCCTTCGTCCTGCCACACCTTACCCGCCGAGGTGAACAAGCTGTGATAGGACCTGACGAAGAGGTTGCTGTCGAATCTGGGCTGGAAAGGTTTGGTGGGTATCTGTCGTCCGTCCGCGTACACGGCGAAGAAGTTCATGTGGTTGTTTTTGGCGTTGAACGGGTTTTTTCGAAGGATCCGTTGAAGGCATCGTTATCGATGCAGCACACCACGAGACGTTTTGGAAGAGCACCAAGAAAGAGATTCTCGTGCGTGTACGAGCGGGTACCTGCGGGAATGGAGAAGACCTTGCAGTGGACGGGTCGCATCGGGAACTTGGCTGTGGTTTTTTCGAGTGTCTTGATGTGAGCCATCTGCACGGCCGGATTGAGGGTGACCTTCTTGACGAAGTGCGCAGCGTTGACGATCTTTACCTTGTAGGCGGTGTTGCCTCCACCGGCCATGAGCGCGAAGGCGTCCTTGCTGCGTACCATACGTACCTTCATGTCGACGCCGTTGATGAGGAATTTATCCTGGAGGAAGAAGTCCGCGTGGATACGACCCATCATGTCGACCACGTGACTCCCAACCGTACTGGCGCGTCTGGTGACGAACCCCACGTTGCTCGTATCTCCGGCGTCTATTTTGACGGATTCCATACGATTACTCGTGTCCTTGCACCACAACTGACTGGTCAGTTGCGACTCCTTGGCGTCGTTGCCGTAACTCAGCAGCGTCTCTATGTAGGCGCGGTACGGGTACGTGTTGGTCGAAGGGGTGACGAGCGTTCCGTTCAGGTAGACGTCGACCTGGCTGAAAAGGGAATGGAGCCAGTTATTGACTGGACCGACGGGCTCGGCGACATCGAGGTCGCTTCCGTCGGCTTTGGTTATCTTCGCTTGAATGTGTAGCATCGTGGCGGCGACATCCGTGTAATCGTCTCCGGAACCGGGTATAAAGAATTCTATCGGACCACCCGAGTCGAGTGACGACATGGGTTGATGTTCCACCACGTGACTATCGATGATACTGGTCTGAGTCGGAGGCACGGTGAAGAGATCTAGTTCGCTCTTGACTCCCTCACACGATTGTTTATGAACGAACGCCATCGTCGTCGAATATGTCGGGCTCGCGTGTCCTTTGGAGAGAGGGGCGTTGGCGGCGGCGACGGCGGCGTGTCTTGATCGTCGTCCGTCTTCCGGCTGTACTGACTCGATTGGCAGGGTACGCGCGTCTTATATTCCTCGGCTTACGCGCTTGTACACCAGCAGGGGACATGAGTTGACTCAACATCTCCCTACCGGCGGTCGTAACGCGACGTTTGGCGGACGTTTTGATGTTCTCTCCCGACAGGACGTCGTTGGCTATGCGCGCGCCGGTCGACACCGCTCTCTTTCCCAATGCCACGGCTCCTCTCTTGACGAGGGGCATGATGGTACGCAGTAGACCTTCGAATAGACTTCCTAGACCGTGTCCTTGTTTGTAGCGGGCACCTGTAAAATAGGGAAGCGCGCCTTCCGCTTGTCGAGCGTAGTAGTCGTTGTAATTCATCGTCTAGAACAGTGCCGTCCGTCGTCGTCGGAAATGAAGTGTCGTCGTCAGTTTTCCGCGTTCGAATGGTACGTGCCGACCGGTATCGTCCCTTATATCGATCTCGATCGTGTCGAAGTCTTTGCACAGGACGGGTATGTACTGTATCTTTTCGAAGGTCAAATTCACGGTGTCGCTTTGTTTACCTCTCACCGGAACTATACGCAACAGCGGAACGTGGCTGTCGCCAACGATTCGAGGTTCGATAACGCTCGTGTAGACGTAGAGCGACTCGAAACCCCGCGTCATGTCCACCACGTACTCGGCTTCGATCAACGTTTCCTTCCTGTTCTTCGACATATCTCCTAATAGTATGGTGTCGTCGAAGCCTAGAATGGTCTTAAACATATCACCGGTCAATATGGCGTTCGACGCCATCAGCACTGTAATCTTGTGCGTGATGATGCTGTAGTATAGGCGCACGACATTATCCGGTAGCACACGTCCTAGAGCTTTGTTTATCGCTTTGTTGATATTGTTCGGTCCGTGATAATACCCGCCCTCGATCTTGGTTTTCGTCGTAATGACCTCCTGGTCGTCATCTTCATCGTCATTTCTTAGTCCTATACCGAACCACGTGTCACTCTCTCTCACGTTGTACCAACTATGGGGATAGATTATCTCCGACAGACCACACTCCCACTGACCCTTCGACAAGTTGACACGTTGCGGTAGCATCGTGATGTAGTGGGTCAACGTGTTGTCGGGATGGGTGTGCATGGAAGCGTTGCTAGGTAGCGTCAGGTAGAAATCACTGCTGGCGGTCATCTTGTTGTTGTTGTTGTCGCAACGTCAGACTGGGTAGCAGGTAACCCAACGAACTACTCAAAAGGGCCGTCCACAGAGTCGGGTTCTCGTGACCGACGGATAGGTTATATATACTGATCAATATGACACTGTACAAGACGATAACCTGACACACAAAAACGATCTCCTCTTTGGGACACGCGGTGCCGAAGATGTGCCACGGAGTCCTCTGTGGCGGCGGTGCGTCAACTTCTTCTTCTTCTTCTTCTTCTTCGACAACTGTTGTCGTCTCGTCCGTCATGAGTGGATGAATGACATCTCGTCGAACAGGTGACTAGTCTTTATAGTCCAACGAGACCCTTGGCATCGATCCAGCTATTGAATTTCGAAGGGTATCCAAACCATTTCACCAACACCTCCCTTCGCCTCCATACCTTGCGTCTCTGCACTATCGATTCCACGCGGTACAGTTTATCGATCGGAACCGTCACCTTCTGCAACTCCGGTTCTTAGAAGGTGCCGTCCAGTATCTCTCCGAGATCGTCCGTCAGTCGATAGACGGGCGGATCGGACGGATGCACCTCGCGTATCGTGAATATTTCCTCTGTCCAATTCGGCATGTACCCTTTGTCGAATCGTCTCTTGACCTTGCTGATACGTACGCGATCCGCCACGTGGTACTTGGGCACGCCCTTACCGTGATGACCACCGTACAAGGTCTGCCACACCTCTTCCTGATTAGTATCATCCACCTGCGACGGAGCCATCTCGATGCTGCGGTGGGGTGTATCGTTGTACGTCCTCACCAGATCCGGAAGGATATCGATGTATCGCCACGTTTCCTTGTGTGTCAGGTATCGCCACATCCGCGTCTTTAGTGTGCGATTGAAGCGTTCCACGACGCTCGCCTTGGTCTCCTCGTTGTAGGTGGCGAAGTGTTGGATACCGTGCTTGTCCAATACATTCCGAACGGTACGGTTAAAGAATTCCAGACCTCTATCGGTCTGCAACAACAGCGGCCGAACGCCGTCGTCGGTGAAGAGTCCGTCCAGTGCCTTCGCCATCACCGTCGCCGACTTGTTCTTCAGAGGAACGCATCGGGCGACTTTCGAGAAGACGTCGATCACCGTGAGTAGGAACGTCATACCGTCGTTTTCTTTTTTTAGACTGGACACGTCGACGAGACCGGCTTGCCACTGTTGATTCCGACCTCCGACGAGCACGCGTCGCTTCTTGAAATGAACTCTGACCGGTTTGTGTAGAGTGTAGGCGTTCTGTTCCGATAGCCATTGTTCGACGATCTTTCTCGGTACACGCTGTATAGGTTTGAAGTCGACTCGTCGCAAAGACGCGAGACCCCCGTAACTCCCTACCTTAGCAGGATCGAAGTAGACTTCCTGGAGCTTTTTCCTCTGAGCTGCCATAGTCGTATCAGATAGTCGACGGTGATCCCGGTCACGACCTGAAGCGTGGCGTAAGCGATACCGATAAACAGACGAGTGCCCCACGTCATCATGCGTCGTCGTCTTTAAAGACTCTTCCATGATGACTTCTTCTTCTTCTTACGTCTTTCCTGCGGTGGTGTGGGGAATGGGGTAGAAGACGAGTCCATCCGTTGACGACGCGTGAGGGGTGTCCACTGCAGGGTTCGTCGCGCTCTACCGAGCGATCGTGCAGCCGCTACCACTACCGCGCTCTTCTTTTGCGACTGCTGAATGTGTCGTTTCCTGTCCTGGTTACCCACCAACTCCATGGATACGTTCGAGTCACCGAGTTGACGCGCAAACGTCTGCCATCCCGTCGGATTGCTGGCGGTCTTGCGCTTGCGTAGGTCATCGTTTACGAGATCAACCATGTTACTTCCGCGTACCGCTGCTCCTCTGTACATGAGCTCTCCGCGTGCGTTCCACGTGACGTCTCCTCCTTTGAGACGATCAATCAGTTGCGTGGCTTTACCTCGAAGGGCTTTTGGAACGCTGTTGACGACTTCCGCTTCAATACCTACCGCCCCCGCCGGAGGCGGGGGCGGCGGGACAATTGCCGCCGCCGCCGCCGCTGCGTCAACTGGCGATGATGGTGGTGGTGGTGGTGGTGGCGTCTCCACGTTCGTCACGCGCAGCGGTTCTCGCGCATGACGATTGGACAACGTGTTGTAGCGTTGCAACACTTGATTATACATCATGACCTTGTCTCCGTCGGTGATATCCTGTCTGTCGAGTATGACTTTCATCTCGTTATCGAGGTCGTTTACCTTCCGTGCCAGGATATCCGTCGGTGGTGCGCGAAGACTATCCAACAGTCGCGGATCTACCATCTTCCGTGCATGTTCCATACTTGTTGTCGTCTACTTGAGTAGCACCTCTTTGAGCAAGGGTAGAATGACCGAACTAGCCAAGGGTGCCAGCAAAGCATCCAGGAATCCACCGGTCTGACCCTCTCCGACCTGGTTATTATTATTACCTCGACGACGAAGACGTCTCCTGCCCGGTACATTTCTTCCTTCCAAACCCTGCAGCAGAATACGACGTCTCCTGTCCGCTGTCGCGCCTCTCTCTGCCAACTCGCGCAGTTTTGTTTTGTATTTATTCAAACGTTGTCTCTGCACGGGAGTCAAGGGAATGTTCTTCTTCAATATGTTGTAGGCGCACTCGGCCAATGCGCACAAGAGATCAGCGTCGGCGTTGATGAGGATGGCTCGTCTCAATTTCGTGCTCTTGTATCTGTTGAGAGCCTGTATTCACAGTATATGTCTCTTCACGAGCTCCGACATCCTGCGACGGAAGAGACGATGTCCATGCGCAGTCGTCTTATACCTTGGGCTGGTACACGTACTGAATACCGTCGTCCGGAAAGATGGCTGTACGCAGACGCATGTCTTCGGGTGTGTCCTGTTTCAGATCGATCAGGAGATAACCGTACGGTAATGACGTGGCGTCTTTGAACGCTTCCTGTACAAACTTCAGGCGTCCCGGATACATCTGTCGCGCCAAGTGATCTATCTGCGACGCGTCACGAGGATTCTTGAAGACCACCATGTATTGTGCGTTCAGACTGATCGTGCGACTCTCCTTGTTTTTCGGAAAAAGGTTCTGCACGAGATAGAGGACGGAAGTGTTCTGATGATGACTCTTTTTCGTGAACAAGGTCGTGACCCTTTCATCCGTTTCCGCCATCAGATCGTCTATGACCACGAGGTTTCGCGTCGATGCATCGAAATCACCCTTCGGCAAGCCTTCCTCGAATCGCACCGAGTCGTTGTCTATGGACGCGTAGGCGTTCTGCCACTCCATAATACCACGTTGTCTTCTGTGGAGGCGGATCTATCATCTTTGCGGCGTGACGTAGAACACGCGTCACGAAGGTACTCTTACCGCATCCCGTCGGACCCGCGACTATACAGGTGAAGGGATGTTTCCATCGTGTATCCATGATCGTTGCCGCGTCTTCTAGTAGTAGTAGGCGGTCGCGTTCTCTGTGACGTTTGATGATACGACTATACCTCCACCGCACGAAGAGCGAAGGGGAACGAACAAGAAGGTGTATAGGACGTACAGGTACACTCCGATCGTTCCTACTATCGATACTCCTACGACCGCTCGCGTCCGTGACATGATGGTCTATGACGTGACATCTGTCTAAGTAACTTTTTTTTGTCTACTGTGTACCTACTAACCACGTGACAGCAAAGCGGCGCCTATAACCCCAACTAACGTAGGGGCGCATTTCCTCTTTGTGTCAGTAGTGTTTCGACGTAGACTTACACCACGGCAATCGTCATCACCCGTCCACCGGTCCCGTTGTGACTCCGTCCTCGTGGACCACGCGCTAGGCGTAGAAGTAGGTCAAAGCCGCGCGTTCCTGCATGTACGTTAACACGGACGACTTATTCACCCGGAACCCACGATTGTTTCCGCTTCCGCTCCGTCGATTGGTGAGCACGTCCAGGAACGACTGCTTGTCGATGGTGTTGAGTCGCTTGTTCAGACCCTTGGTGCTGTATTTATCGACCGTACCCGAACAATAGTAGGTCTTGCTGAACAGTCCCAGGAAACAGTCGCCGGACCATTCGACCTTGAAGAGTCCAGGTGTTCTCTTGTCGTACGCCTTGCGCACCTCGCAACACGTCTCGGTACCGCTCCACGGACGTCCGGCCAGTCGACAGAGCACGTACTCGGTCCGATGATCATCGCAACATTCGGACGGAAGCCATTCGGAGCGGTGACGAAAGTAGTCTTCGCGTAGTTCCGGGGTCACGAGGTCATCGACGGACTCACCTGCTAGAGCCAAATAGGCGCTGTCCGTATCGGTCACGACGTCGAGTTGACGGAAGCGACGATCGTTGATCGCCATCGATGCCCTCTTCTCCGTACAGTACCTGACTTCGCGGTGCCTATCGACGTTGGTTATAAATTTCCCATAGGAAGAATTCCCCATAAGTTTGTTGGTGTCTGCGATCATGGCCCTGTCGGGGTGGACGTCTCCTTCGCGACGCGCAGTGGACACCGCCTCACCGAATCGTCGGAAGCAGGCGATCGGTGTGTACTCAATGACCTGATAGACGTGAGTCACCTCGAGTCCGTGTTCCAGATACCATCGCAAGAGAGGTGTCGCGAGCAAGATCTTAACTCCACGATAACTTCCGATGAGCATGCGACGCGGGGTTCTCATGATGTCGTGTTCTTCGGCGTATCGACGCATGTACGGTCCGAGGTCATCGCGGGTCATGTGAATGTTCTTGAAGATGGGTTGCATCTCGGCAAAGTGCGCGCGCAATTCCTCCGGTACACGAATGTCGCACTGAATCATACCGAAAACCCTGCCATTACGTACCCCTGTCAGGATCTCTTGTGACGTCATCTTCCATGGCACGTGGCGGCGGCGAAAGGAGACGTCCAGAAACAGTTTCACACACGCATCGCGTCTCGTGACCTTCCACTCGCATTCCCACATCTCGACGACCCTGACGAAGTGACGAAGGTAGGTCGTGTTCTTTCGTGTTTCGGCGAGGAGTTGAGTCATGGGTTTCCCGTTGACCTTGTTGACCTCAAGACCGGTGCACGGACATCCGTGATAGAAGCATCCGTGAAACTGATAGGCCGTCTTTGTTTCACTGCACCAACCGTCCACCAGGAGTTTACCGATGCGCTTCTCTCGACCGTTGGACTGGTGACGTATGACGCGTCCCGTGCTTTCGGACTCCCACGACAACCATTCGGCGGCCATCTGTCCGGTGGGCTGTCCTGCTTCCGGTCGGAACTCCTTTTCTTCCCGTCGTCGCGTGTACCATCCCGTCGGCATGTCCTGTGATAGAGACCACAAGTACAATGCATTCGCATCATATCCGACGATGGAATGAAACGTTCGAGCCGCATCACCGTAATCTTTCCGACGTATCTTCGTAACCCCTTTCTCGTGATGTCTGGTGAAGATGAGCGAAGGTCCTCCGACGTTGTTATCTGTGACCAGTTGATGGACATCCTTGTTCGTCTCGTTGAAGAGGGTGAAGAAGGTCTTCTCCGGTACATAGTTGAACAGGTGGGCCAAGGTCAAACCGGGTATACTGATGGCTTGTTTGAACATGTCGAGACCGCGTTGTCGGTAGAAGGCAAACTGTTTGTCGATGGCCTCCAAGAACGGTACGACATATCTGTTGTTGTACCAGACGAGAAAATCTCGCAAAGTCTTCATGTCGTTGTCTCGCCACGCCTCTTGACAACGGGTATAGTCCTCGTCGGAAATACCTTCGTTCTTCAGTCGACTGAAAAAAGACTCTTTGGGAGGCAGAGCGGTGTCGTCGAGTCTCTCCAACCTGTCCATGTATTCGTACGGGAAGTGACCTTTCGTAACCTCGCAACCGTACGCTTTCAGGTACTTATCGTACGAGAATCCCGGAGCGATATAATGAGTCATATCGACGAATTTCAGGTTATCCGTCGAGAGACACATAAACGTGTTGCCGCGTTTGATCACGTGAAAGTCTCCAGGACCCTCCTCCTCCTCCTCTCTTTCTTCCGATGTGGACAGGAAGTAGGATACCAGGAACTGTTTGATGACGTTCAGGTCGTACCTGCTTGAGTTGAATCCGATGACGGGCAACTGATGAAGCCAACCGTACAATTGACCCATGAGTGTCTTGTAGGGATTGGTCGGTTGTCGCTTAGACTCGTTGTCTGCCGGTGCTTCCTACACCGCTGCCGCCTCGTGTTCGTCCCAGGTCGCGATGGCTTCCGCGAGTTCTTGAAGGACCCTCTCGTAATCGTCTATCATGGCTTCGTAGGCAGCACTGCTCATAGACTGAAGGACGGACATCATGTCGGACACCAACTTGTCGCTATCACCATCGGTGATAAGACATTGCGCTTCTTCGAATCCAGGCACGTTGCTCGCCAGTGACACGCTCAAGGGTACGTGACGAGACACCCAATGAACCTTGTCGCTGTCCGACGGAAGGTGTGACGTATCGAACCAGGACTCGAAGTCGAAGGTAGCACGATAGGGGTAGTTGCGCAAGCACTCGGGAACATGAATGTTTTCGTCGTCCAAACGCTGGAAGACTGTCGGCGTCGGACGGTAGACACCACCGGGATAGATCTTTCGCGTGCCACCCTTACACGTGCGCTCGTGTCTCTCTAGTTGGTACGCGTCTTTCCACAACGAGTCAGCGCATTTCCTGCAACGATAAGAGTGACAGTACATATTTGATGTCTTGTATATAGGAAAAGTATGTGTCGTACACATTGACGTACAAGGTGTCGGAATAATGACACAATGAACGACGTACGAGCTCGGCAGTCGTCTTTCCGTCTTCTACTTCCTTTGGTTCGATGAGGGTGTAGACGCACACGTTGATCTCAAAGGTGGTCTCGATCCGATAGAGGTCGTCCATCGTCACTCCCTCAAAGTCTTTCATAGACACTCCGTCTTCGTGGTCGTACTTCTCGTAGAGTACCTTCACAGTGGGTTCCAGGTAACGTGGGTCACATCCACGATGCAGAGCCAGACAACGGAAGAAACACAGATTGTCGGTGTACTTCTTGTTGTTGTTGACTTCTCTTTCCAGTCCGATGACGGCACGGTTCTTCTTGATGTACCTGGAAAGGGTGATGTCCGCGCATCCTATAGGATGCTGTACGATGTGATTGACGAAGAAGGTGACGTTCGTGACCGCCTCGCATACCCATTGACTGTTCGGACGTTGATTGATAGCCCACTGCAACACGTCTGTTTCTCGGATACGCTCTAGAAATGCATCAAAGTCTTCGGTGTTGGTAATCAGACACGGTTAATCGAGGTAACGTCCGCAACAGTTACATGACGAATGATAATACCGATGTCTATTGGTGATCTTGTTCCTCAGGACAAAACCGTAACTAAGATTGATCTTAAAGGCGTGTTTCTGTTGTTAAAACATGATCTTCAAGGATGGTTCTAGATGAGTCGTGTCCGGTGTCGTCACCCTGTAATTGAAAATGGATTGAACGGGGCCTCTGATCACGTGGCTTCTGATGGTCGACCAGTGGTCTCGAACGACATCTCGCAGATCACTAGACAGATGATCGGGCAAGGGGAGTTGCGAGGGAGGATGTATGGGATCGACGACGTCGTCACGAGGTTGCTCTTCACGTCTTGTTCGCTTGGGTGGCTTCCTCCTCTTCCTCGTGACTTCATCTCGTCTTCTACATACCTTGATATGTTGTAACAAGTTGTCACGTCTCGCGAATTCACGTGCGCAAATCTCGCAGCGGTGGTTTTTCTCCACGGGTACCTTACCACATGACGTCTTCATGTGACGTAACAAGGTGTATCGTCTCGCGAAATCTTTTGAACATACCTGACATCGATGGGTGGTTCTTTTGGATTCAGCAGATGGCGCCACTCGCGACGGTGACTGAAGGGATGAATGCCTTTGCTGGATGTGACTTTGCAAATCGTCGTATGTATCGCTGACGATACCGCAGTGACGACAAACGTGCTTCTTCATGACGTCGCGTCCGCCTACAACTGAAGGACGAAGGATGCTTGTCTATTTCTATATAATCATACGTGGTGGTGGTGGTGGTGGTGGTGGTGGTGTAAAGATTGACTATATAGGGGACACTATGTGATAACGTGGGCTACGTATAAATCGATAACTGTGTGTGTGTGTGTGTGTGCGCGCGCGCACGTCGTATACCAGCAAAGTCACTCTTTGAAACGAAAGAACAACGGACACCCAAGAAGACTATTACGTATACCTTTTATTTCTCACTAAAGATTACACAAGCGTAATGAAATTCAAAAATCGAAAACTACTACTACTACTACTACTACTACTACTAGGTTACTATGACGAGGCGCCACTAACCTCAAACAACATTGTAGAGGTGCATTTCCTTTTTTGTCATAGAACCCTTCTACACAACTAATTTTCAAATTGAACATGACTATAATGTTCTCTATGGATACTAGATACGACAGCGTCGATATGTTCGTCCCGAGTTATATTTCGGGCAATGTCAAAGCTGCAGTGTCGCACCGCTTCCCTCACAGTAGTCGGCGTCGACGAATACAACGCGTTAGACAAGTGCGCTATATTGTTCTGTAGAGATGCCAGAGCAACGAAAGGCTCTCTATAGCCTAACGGTATGCAGTTCAGAAAGGTCGCCCATATTAATAGTCCATGGGGTGACAGGTCAAATATAGATTTACTCGACTGAAGTTGTTCGTATTCTGACGACGGTGATGATGTGTCGTCGTCGTCGTCAACGCATGTCATCTCTAAAGACAAGTCAGCAGGAGATGCATCGAGGGTGACGTTATCGCATGTCATATCGAATGTCGTCGTCGGTGACGTCGTATGAGGACCCTGCTGACGACGCTCATGGAGTACTTCGAGAAGGCGACGACGCAAGAGCACCTAGACACGCCTTCGATGACAGATCTTTTTTTTCGGTGCCCATGTAATGTGCTTTTGTGTATCGACGTCATCATCATCATCGGTGTCGTCGTTGCCATCCGTATAAACACGACGTATACGACCTAATTCACCGTCATCCTATTAAACACAATAAAAAAGAACAAGGTTATATGATGATGAATGTAAGTGACAGTTTCGTTAGACGCCCTTGTTAATTAAGGTCAGACGTCAGTGCTATACCACAAGTGCGCAGGATGGCTTCGACACGTGGAATAGTATCATGTGTCCACGACGGAAAGTCCACTTTAAATCGCATATGTCTCACTGTCCACCTCAAAGTGTCATAGATCAAGTCACTGCTCACTCTGTACAAGTCAACGTCTTGATCTTCGAAGGTACGGTCCTGTCTGTTGGTTACACGCCGAATACAGGCGTTGGCTGCAGTTGAGTACAACAGGTACAAGTCCCTCATTTCCGATGTGCGCTCGTCTTCTTGTTTTTTGAGACTAGCTCTCGCCGGCACCTCCTTACCTTCATTCAGCAAGGATATACCTCGCTCACGTAGAGTCTCTTTCACTCGTGGGATGGTATAGTCACCCCACTCCGGTGTATGCGATGCATATCCGATTTGGTCCACTGCCTCATTCAGTGCATTCAGGATTTTGCTCTGATCCAGGGTGTACAGTGACATACAAAGGCCTTCGTGTTCACGACACAGTGACTTGGACGCGTAGAGCACGCAGGCGTTGGAGATAGTCGTTATAAATACATCTTCGTCTATCATTTCCTCCGATCGTTTTTGAATGGCATTGATCTTCTCTACACTCTCCCGTAAATCGCTACTACAGTGAACAACATCGTCGTCGTCATCACTACTCCATCTACACGACCCACAAAAAATTTCACTTGCCTCATCATCGCTGACATCCGAGTAACTCAGATGTCTTTTCAACGTTTGAGATCTCTCGGGCGACGATGATTTGACATGCTGATAGGTCTCGTCTTCCATACACTCGGACAGGTATTCAAACTACAACACATGAAATTACAACCTGGTTATTTCCGGTGACACCTTGCCACAGTTACTGTTCAATCACTTCCAGTGCTGTCACGGAATAGTTCACGTAACAGCCTTTTGATGACTTTCTGATAGTCACCCTAGCCTGTTTGCCGAACAGGACGCTCACTACACCATAACGCTCTTCGTCTGTTTTCTGTGACATATAGTCATTGGCCGACAGTCCTATAACCCGCTGGGTTATGACGTCAAAAGCTGTGACCCACAATTCAACGCCTTTTCGATCACCCAACAATATACCCATACAGTATTTATATACAGGCGCGCCCTTCTGTCGACCGTGGACCGGAAATGCCATGACGGTGTGATGACCTTTCGTTTCAAGCAAAATTTTGCGGGTACACTGACGACAAGACGCGTAACATACATATTTCGAATTCAGAGCGCATGTTACAATATTCAGAGGTCTATCGAACGCGTAGCAACCGTCACTTACCGTTTCGAGACCTGTCAGAACGAGCGCTTTGTCGGAGGTTCCATTAGCGGTCGCCATGTTGTTGCTGAGTCACGAAGAATGCTTGAAGAGAAATCGACGGTTGAGAGCAAGAGTTGGTTATGTTTTCTACAATTTACCCTGGGTTTATATACACAGAAAGTGCCTCGGTTAGCAGTCTTGTGACTGTTAGTCAGGAGGGCGTTAAAGAAAAAGCTGTCAATCAACCATCTTGTGACTGTTAGTCAGAGCGTTAAAGAAAAAGCTGTCAATCAACTATTTTACAGAGCAAACAAAGAAAAATATCCAGTCATCAGTCTTGTGACTGCAACAGGATACTAGGTAGACGATAAGACACCTGCAGGATTCTTACGGTGCATTTTCCTGTCTTTAATAAGATGCCCAGGATGTTGGCATCTATTTTTACGGACTAGTTTAGCGAACACAAAGAAAGACAGGACGTACATCCTTTAACCGTAAACAGATGGCTCGTTAAAAACAGGAAGACTAATCCGAGACGGGACGTCACAAGACACCACCTCGTTTACAAACGTATAATTAGACGCCTCATTATGATGCGGGAAGTTGACTGGCTGTCTTGAAAGTTCGTGTGTTAACTTTTCAATTCATTTCATAACAACAACAACAACAAGAAAGATGACTGTCGAAGGCGGAGATATACCCTGGGGTAAAATAAAAGAAGAATGGAAAGAAATAGAAAGGAAGATGTGAGTATCTATTATTATTATTATTTACTTGATGTCATGTGTTTTTTTATGACTATGTATTTACTTCATTCAGGTAATTACATAGGGTTATTTAGACGTTCTTCATACTTAACCGCTAGTTCTCCTACATATATCAAAACTTTGAAAAGTATATAGTTACCCATAATTATTCATTTATCACATCTAACAGTTGACTATATATCATTTTTTAAGTTCTTCATATTTAACCGCTAGTTCTCCTATATATATATATATCAAAACTTTGAAAAGTATATAGTTACCCATAATTATTCATTTATCACATCTAACAGTTGACTATATATCATCTTTTTAGCGCTGCTCGAGAAGAATATGATGATGAAATGGAGGAAGAAGAAGAAGGAGAAGAAGAAGAAGGAGAAGGAGAAGACTTGGAGTGCACGTAAGTGTTCAAATTATTATTTATTATTATTATTATTATTGCTTTTGCTTTGTTACCTCGGTAAATTCTCTCTCTCTCGACCTAGATAGACGGCGACTTCCTCTTACAAGACGATTCGTTAAAGACAGGATGTTACATAGTAAAAATAGTTCTCTCCTCGGCGACTTCCTCTTACATGTCACAAGACACTTCGTTAAAGACGGGAAGTATGGGTCACAAGACACCTTGCTAACGAGATGCTGTATAGTAAAAACAGTTGACTGTTTTCAAGATTTTGTTTATGTATTCAGTTTTAATTCCTATTCATAGACGAACTAGTTCTGAGCAGTTCTGAATGCTGACTCTTCTCTTTGACCGTCCACGCACTCAAAATAGCTTGTGGTTGCCTAGCAACGCTATGTCTGGTTATAGCACTGTGTGTGTGTGTGTGTGTGTGTGTGTGTGTGTGTGTGTGTGTGTGTGTGTGTGTGTGTGTGTGTGTGTGTGTGTGTGTGTGTGTGTGTGTGTGTGTAAGATTTATCGTCTCGTTGGTATAGTTTTCAAAGTTTTAATACTTACCTTACAGCGAAGAAGAGCTTCGTTATGAGCATCGTTGTCAATTCTACCAAACCATGTGCGATATAAAAAAAACGCCTACGTATTGAACCGGCATCTCCATTGTATGATTTCGCGTCACCACCGTCACCACCTTCTATGGACACGGGCGACCATGAAAATTGGGGATTTATCCATAACGGAGATATTGTCGATGATGGCTATTGTTGTATGGATGATGATGAGTAAAGAGGTAAAATAAAAAAAAAGTTTCTACATTTATTATATGTTGTTGGATTATTTTATTGTCTCTCACCTTAGATGAGACGGCTAGGTCCACTTCTCTCCGCTAGGGGCGCTTAGGTCCACTTGTCTCTCTGCTAGGGACGCTTAGGTCAGCAAATGGCCAAAGGAAAATGCCCTTAGGTCAGCTAAAATAGACAAAACTGCACATGCACCTGCTGAATTACATATTGAAAACGGCTCACCTACTACATCTGTTTGTAATAATGTAATAAAATAAGATGTATTTACTGCCTATATGCAAGATTCTTTGCACCATAAAAATATATATTTAATGTATGAACACATTATGCCTAGAACATCAAATTAATAAACTTTCTTCTTTCCACTGTACCTATAACGTCACGTACATTTTAATTTACATATAATTTATTTAATTATTTGATTTGACTTTGATTTAAGAGCACATGTGCAATGCATTTGGAAATAAAGTTGATCTGTGACCATTTTCATAACATGAAATACTCAGATTTATACACAATTCCATAATACCCTCCAATTTACACAACATTTCCCTCCAATTTACAAAGAATTTCCTGATATTACATTTACGCATAAATCTCATGCATTGGCATTTCTGAAACTTTACGTTTTATTATAACATGATTATTAATGTCTATGGAAAGTATCCTTTTTTGTCATATTTTAATCCGATTTATGTATAAATGCTTGATTTTTCAAGATCCTCCGATTTACGTATAAATGCCCGATTTTTCGAGACCCTCTGATTTACGTATAAATCTCCTGGATTGACGTTTCTGAAATTTAACGTGTATGGTGTCTCATCTAACTTTCTTTGTTGCTCTCACTAACGTTTACAGGCATATGCAAACACCGGCTAGAACCGTCTCCAGCGTGAGATCAACATCTTTTTAAGCGTCTTGTTTATATGGCGGATTTTAGTCACGTAGTAATTCTGTGCAGATTACGGATTAACATTGATGACTAAAAATTTTGTTTGCAAAAATAACACTACTTGCCGAAAAAATAAAATATTAAAATGACACCTGTGCCAAGACATTAATTATTGCTCAAGTAACTTATGTTAGAAGTAAATTTACGTTAGTGCCATAGAAACATCAATTAATTGCATTTCATAAAGTAATTACCACCCACGTGTAGCACTAGACACACCACTACATTGGTACAGAAGTGATGCATGACCAAAGAGATAGTGTGTTTCAAAATTATGTAACCAGTAATGATTGAAATATTTCAGTTATTGAAATCTTAAATAAAAATAAAAAATAAAAGTTTTTTGTTGTTGCGAGCATTCCGTGGTTTCCTCCGCATAGACGAAATTACAGTTCGCCCAGACAACCTAATACAGTAGAGTGATGTCTACACTGTTGCAGTGCATACCGTTGAAGAATCTAATTTAACTTTTCGGTTAGCTGTCAGGCATTTTAGACATCAAACAAATAGAAGGCGTGATGTCCTGGAAATCAAGTCTCAATCTGACATTTGCCCAGTCAAACACACATCGGAACAATGGACTTTTTTCCTTTGGTCCTGTCTTTCCGGTTTGCTTGGCAGGGGCTGAGCACTGTGGTGATATAATGTATAAAACGCACAATTTGCTGTTTAAATGTAAGTCACGCTTTGACAATATTCCATCTGTCATTCCAGTCTGGTCAGCCGGTGCTGAGGGCTGGGCTGATATCATTAATAAGATGCTCAGAATGTTTCTCTATTTAGAAGTTACGCGTTGTCAATTTAGCATGTTTTTCAATTGATTTATTCTCTAGTTAAATGTTAACTTCGGGTTAACCACGTCTTACTGTTCTAGCATACTACCATATTGTTCCAGTCTGTTTAGCCGGGGCTGAGGTGATAGATTGTAGACGTTTGGTTCTCGATTTAACTGTTAGTCACACGTTCACAAATTAGCCAGTTGATAAAAATGTGCTACCATACTTCTTCAATCGATCCAGTCTGCTCAGCCGGGGCTGAGGACCTGGGTGATAGATTGTAGAAGGGTATTGAGAATAGTTCTCAATTTAACTGTTAGTCACATTGTGGCTATTTAGATGTAGATGCAGGGAGTATGTTAAGCAGTATAGCGCGTTGTGGCGTTAAGATGTACATGCAGGCAGTATGTTCCGGGATGTAGTGCGAGCAGGCAAGCAATTGTCCAGGGTGCGGCGAATAGCCGAACGTGTAGCAGACAGTCACTCGACGCTGTTGAAATGGCTGGACAGCACTGTGCAGACTTGCCGCACGATGTCAATGAACATAAGCTGGGGTACTTAACCTGTTAGTAGACAGCATATTTATAACTATAATGTTGCAACTATATAAGAAATGTGATACGTATATCGACTGCGTATATTCATGTGTGTATGTAGACCGTCTTGGTACGCTATGTGGTAATTGTTATTTTTAATTTGTAGCTGTCCAGGTTGCGCTGCAGCGCAAGCAAAGGCACACCCGTGGTAGGCGGTCGTGGTGGTGCGAGAAGGGTGCCATATCAGCGACGTGTCAGCCAGGCAGAGCGTTGGCAAAAGAGGACAACGCCTAGCGGCGACAGGTCGCTGAGTGCGCGGTACAGTGACGGGCGACACACTGTGTTTGTCGAACTGTGTATGCCGGGCTGTGAGCCCGTATGCGAACTGGTGAGTCTACAGTTGAAGTTTCTTGCAGAGCCTTGTGTATAGGGCCTGTAAGTGGCGAGATTTGGCGAGATTCCGCGCCAGTGGAGCCGACTGGCGATAGGAAGTAACTCGGCGCCTGCTTAAGAAATAGGAAGTTTTTAATTGTTGTGTGTAATCACCTGAATGACATATAAAACTGATAATAGTTCAGGTTTATGAGTGATAAATTTAAACTAAAGTG
The DNA here is from genome assembly GCA_020002185.1 of Paraescarpia echinospica. Lineage (NCBI taxonomy): Eukaryota > Metazoa > Annelida > Polychaeta > Sabellida > Siboglinidae > Paraescarpia > Paraescarpia echinospica. Next base: position 45,936,324 of record CM034544.1, on the reverse strand, counting down.
ATGGGGGAAGTTTTGTAAGTAAACATTTTACACTAATCGTTTTAGCGGTAGTTATAACTGGATACCTGTAATAGTAATACGGCCTGAGTGACGGGCGACTTTATGTAAGGCTAATAAACGCACGTTTACCGTGAACATAATTACCTACAACAGTTTCCCCACCGCATTAGTTGCCTAACAGAACAGAACATTGTTAACGAGACCGGTTGTATATATCTCATGTGGCTACTGTATCTCCGAATGACACACAAACTTCCTTACGTCAAGTTATGACGTAAACACATGGCCCGAGCAATATTACAGGTATCCAGTTAAAACCAATGCTAAACTTAATTACTCTAACATTGTTACTTACAAAACTTATCCCACCTGTTTGATTTCTTTCCATCAGTCAGAAACAGGAACATTCATCAGTCTTATGTGTCATTCCTGTTATTATACCCCAACTGAAAATATATATCCTATTCCCTATGCAGGCGACAGCGCAACGGATGTCGCCAGCTGACTCCAAATTGAAAATGAGGCGCGAAACTTATAAGCCCTATTGTATTGTGTTTTCGTAAGATCACGGAGTGATACTTATATTTATGTGTTATTATTATATTAATACATATTAAATTGTGCTATATTCGTTGTTATTGTTTGATTGTTAGGCGGCCCGATATATAATCATCACCTTGGTGACACACATGTTGACAATTTAGCCAGTTGATCAAAATATGCTATTGTATTTCTTCTGTCATTCCAGTCTGCTCAGCCGTGGCTGAGGTTGTGTCATTGATAAGATTAGGAATGTTTCTCTATTTAATTTTAAACTTGGTCAAGTTAGCCAGTTTAGTCAACTTTTACTGGTATATGTTTTCTTGTCATGCCAGTCTGCTCAGCCGAGGCTGATGTTACATAATTAAAACCATTTTGTCAGTGCGTCGTATTGTTTTAATACATCCTGTCATATATCAGATGCCGAATTGGGACTGACAGGATATGTAATGTTTAGGAAAGTTAGAATAGGAACAAGGGGAGGTGGAGTTATTTCATATATTAAAGAATCTATCCAGGCTTATGAAATAAAATTAGACAGAGAAGCAGATTGCGAAGAAGCTGTTTGGTGTAACATAGTTACAGGAAAGTCAACGTTAACGGTTGGATTAGTTTATCGAAGTCCAAACATAAGCATACAAGAAAATGAAAAAATACAAAACGCTATAAGGGAAGTGAGCAAACGGGACTGTGTTATTATGGGGGATTTCAACCATGGGCATATAAAATGGAAATCTCTGCAGAGTATGGGTAGTGAGGACCACAAGTTTTTAGTTTTAGTACAAGATAGTTTCCTTTCTCAACATGTGCTAGAACCAACCAGGGAAGAGAATGTGTTAGACATAGTTTTGTCCACACAGAATGAATTAGTTGACAATGTCATGGTATGTGAGCCACTGGGGAATAGTGATCACAACCAGATACATTTTACCATGAAAGTAAAATCAGAAAGGAATAGTAAAAAGCAGTACAGGAGAAATTTCCACAAAGGAAAATATAAGGACATAAGGAAATATTTAGCAAAGATAGACTGGAATAAAACACTGAAGAATAAGACAGCAACAGAATGCTGGAATATCTTAAAGAGTGAAATTGAATGCATCATCGTCAAATTTGTTCCCTTAAAAAAACACGGGAAACGGTCCAAAAAGAAACACTTATCGAAAGAAGCCATTATAAAAATTAAGTATAAAGAAATGATGTGGAAGTCATATAGACGTACTGGAAATGACGAAGACTACAACATTTATAAAGAAGCACTAACCCAAGCTACAGCTGAAATTAGAAATTCAAAGAGAAGCTATGAACATAAATTAGCTTGTAATATAAAACATGACAGCAAGAGTTTTTATGCGTATATTCGAAGCAAACAGAAAGTTCAGGATAAGGTCGGTGCTCTATAAAATAGTGCTGGAAATGTAATATCAGAAGGATTCTTAATGGCAGAAGACCTGAATGAGTATTTTAGTTCAGTGTTTACCAGAGAAGACACTAGTTCACTGCCAGTACCAGAGGCTAAGTTCAAGAGGGCAGAATCAGACTATTTAAGACAGTTAATTGTAACCCCAGAAATGGTAGCTAAGAAAATCAGGGCTACGAAGGATAATAAATCACCTGGAGTGGATGGTATTTAAACCCAAACTACTATTGGAAATTGTAGAACAAATTAGCATACCGCTTGCAACAGTTTTCAACTTGTCATTAGAAGAGGGAGTGGTTCCTTTAGAATGGAAAGAAGCAAACATTATACCGTTATTCAAAAAAGTTCGAGAAACAAGTCAAATAATTATAGACCAGTTTGTTTAACATCGGTGATTTGTAAATTATTATAAAGAATAATTAAAGATCACATGGTGGATTTTCTTGTTAAACATAACTTGATAAACCCATCTCAACATGGGTTTCTAAAAGCGAGGTCACAGCAAACATTATACCGTTATTCAAAAAAGGTTCGAGAAACAAGTCAAATAATTATAGACCAGTTAGTTTAACATCGGTGATTTGTAAATTATTATAAAGAATAATTAAAGATCACATGGTGGATTTTCTTGTTAAACATAACTTGATAAACCCATCTCAACATGGGTTTCTAAAAGCGAGGTCATGCTTAACACATATGTTATGTTTTTTGGAAGATGATGGATCACCAGTAGATATCATCTACTTAGATTTTCAAAAAGCTTTCGACAAAGTGCCACATCAGAGATTACTGCTTAAACTAAAGGCCCATGGCATAGGAAATGGTATAATTAACTGGATAGAAAAATGGCTGATTGACAGAAGACAGCGGGTAGTTGTTGATGGGGAGGCTTCAAACTGGAAATCAGTTTTGAGTGGGGTTCCACAAGGATCAGTAGTGGGACCTATATTATTTTTAATATTTATAAACGATTTGGACGATGAAATAGCTAGCAAGGTGTTGAAATTTGCAGATGATACAAAAGTGTTTAGAACGATTAAAAGTGATGGAGATAGACAGCATTTACAGGATGATCTTGACAGGTTGATCAAATGGTCTGAAAAGTGGCAAATGTTGTTCAATTTTGGGAAATGTAAATGTCTTCACACAGGACATGGGAACGAATATGTAGAATATACAATGGGGAGAACTGTACTAAATACTACTGTAAAAGAAAAAGACTTAGGGCTGACAATTAGTGCTGACATGAAGGTTTCAGAGCAGTGTAGAATTGCAGCTTTAAAAGGAAATCAAATCCTTGGATTGATTAGGCGAAATATAGCATATAAAGAAAAAGAACTAATAATACCGCTGTACAAAACAATAGTTAGGCCTCATTTAGAATATTGTATACAAGCGTGGAGGCCATACGGCAAGAAGGACATAGATATGCTAGAAAGAGTACAGAGGAGAGCGACTAAAATTATACCAAAACTGAGGGATCTTTGTTATGAAAAACGCCTAAAAGAATGTGGTTTAACAACACTAGAGACCAGGAGATTGAGAGGAGATCAGATAGAAGTGTTTAAAATATTGAATGGTTATGAAAATATTGATAGAAATATGTAGTTTTCAGTTTTTTTCACCCAGCGACCAACGGCCTCGCTGAGAGGGCGGTGCAGACCGTCGTCAAACAGGGCTTGAGGAAGACCAGCGGTCCAGACCTCGAGACACGACTCTACAACTATCTGGCGCGCTACCTAGTGACGCCGTAATCCACAACGGGCGAGTCGCCGGCTCAGATGTTCAACTCAAAGTTGCCGCGCATAAAACTCGACCTGTTACTACCGCAGCGAGAAAACCGAGTGCTTGGTCATCAGGAACAGGCACGTGACTACCGCACGTCCACGGATACGTCAGAAACTGCATTCTACGCAGGCGACGCGGTTTGGGCAATGAACTTCGCTGGCAAACCGAAGTGGCTGCCGGGAGTTCTCACTGATCGCACCGGACCGGTCTCGTTCATCGTCAGCATGACGGACGGACGCATCTGGAGACGCCACGCCGACCATCTACGCACGCGTCTCCCCGATGAGAACGTCAACGAGACGTTCCCGCCACCCGATCCGAGCGGTGTGAGCGTTGTTCCGCCGACAGCGCCACCCATCGACGTTCCCCTGTCCGAACCCGAGAGTCGACAACCGCCGTCGACCCCAATCGTCTCCAAACCCCAATCGTCGTCTCCAATCATCTCCACTCCACAATCGTCGTCTCCAATCTCCAATCCCCGACGATCTGCTAGAGTGATTAAGCCGCCGATCAGGCTTGATCTATAATTAGGGTGTACGCCGTGCGCTGCCCGCCTATGTCATAAGTGTTCTTCATAATTGGAGGAATGTGGTGTATCGCTGTTTAGCCTAATATTGCAATTGAACGCTATGCAGTTTAGCTTGCCCGTGCTAACGGAAGTGAAAACCGCGTTGGGTTTGTTGTGAAATAAAATGGAACCGATCAACATCGCGTTTTCAATTCTAGCCTAGTCTACCACAATACTCAGTACCACGATACATTTCAATTGGCGACGAGAAATTCGAACTACGCATCCACGGCTACGATGGATCAAGAAGGTCTGCCAGCGTTTGCAGCGGAACCAGCAGACTCTGCAGCGTCGAGATGGGAGCGTTGGCTGAAACGCTTCACGAACTAAGCAGTTGCGAAGGACATTACTGACGAGCGACGAATGAAGGCTATACTTTTACACTACGTGGGTGAGGAAGTGTTTGAACTGGCAGAATCACTAGGCATTGTGGATGATACGTCTCTGGAGAACACTAAACGCATACTTACGGCCTATTTCGCTCCGCAAAGAAATATCGAGTACGAGGTTTACGTGTTCCGCCAGGCGGCGCAACAAGGCAGCGAGAGTCTGCATAAGTTCCACGCACGACTAAGGCAACTCGCTAAAAACTGTAACTTCAACGACCTAGGCAGGGAAGTTCGCTCACAAATTATTCAACGCTGTCAACTCGGCAAAGTCCGCGATAAGGGACTGAGTGACGCACACATCACATTGTCTGAACTGTTGAAATTTAGGCGTACGCTAGAAGCTACGAATGCTCAGGGCCAGGCTATGGCTAACAACCACGCATCGATGACAGGCAATAGCGCTGGCAATGTCACCGATCGCTCGATTGTCAACAAGTTGTCAGTCACAAAATCGGCTACGCAATCGCGAGGTGCTTCCATCTGGCTGAGTCGATCACACCAGCAGGCGAAACCAAACGCAGCTGCTGCTACCTGGAGGACGACTTACCATCAACGAAATCGGAAGTCGCCGAACGACGGTGCTGACAACTGGCGAGCAAGTTCACACCATAGTCTCTGCAATGGCTGTGGGGCGGCGCCACATGTTAAACGTCCACTCCAGTGCCCGGCATGGGGCCAACGCTGTCATCTAGCTGTGTCAGCGTGAAAATCACTTCGCGAGTGTTTGTCGTTCGAAGTCGCAAGTTGAACACGTCACTGCGATCGAACCTGAACTGTCAACGGCGATACAGCATGTATCATGCGACCGCGACGACATTCTCGATTTGAACACTTTGCAAACAAAGAATGCTACTGTAAAACCATACATGTATGGTGCCATGCTGAATGATGTTGTAGCCCAGATGGAAATCGACACTGGCGCAGCTACGAGCATCATCAGTCTGCGACAACTCGAAAGCCTACGTCGCGGCACGCAGTCGTTACCGCTAGGCACCGACAATCTACCTACGCTACGCACCTACGCCGGTCAACTCATTCAGCCGGCAGGGCGCGTGACGGTCGACGTGCGTCACCGAGACGAGACACACCGGTTGTCTTGCCTGGTGGTCGACGGCGATGTTCCCAACTTGCTCGGCAGAGATTGGTTGGAGCATCTCAAGTTGGACTGGTCTACAGTTCATCGGGTAGAGGAAAATGTTGATTTCGCGCGCATGTTTCCAGAACTCTTTAGTGAATGTCTGGGCAAACTAAAGGGTGTTGAGGCAAAGCTGTACATATATAGCGAAGCTGTGCCACGCTGCTTCAAACCACGCACTGTTCCACTGGCATTGAGGGGCAAAGTCGATAGCGAACTCGATAGATTACAAGCAGAGCAGCAGGCACCTGCGCCGACATCAGTGTCAGAATTGCGAAGCTACTTGGGCATGGTGAACTATTATCACAAATTTCTGAAAAACCTGAGCGCTGTGCTAGCGCCGCTACATCAGCTGTTTCAGAAAGGCACTTCCTGGAATTGGGGGTCGCCTCAAAAACGTGCGTTTGAACAGTCAAAAGCGTTGTTGCAATCGTCGCAAGTTCTGGTTCATTACGACCCGTGTCTTCCACGGCACAGTCAGGCCTGTGGCATTCGCGTCACGTTCGCTCGTCACGGCCGAGAAGAATTACGCGCAAGTTGAACGTGAGGGCCTGGCCGTCGTGTTTGGCGTAACCAAGTTCCACCGCTACGTCTACGGCCGGAACTTTGAGATACAAACAGATCACAGGCCACTACTAGGTCTGCTGGTGGAACATAAGCTGATTTCTCCACTCTCCAGCGCGCGCATACAACGCTGGGCGTTGACGCTGTCGAACTATCAGTATACGCTACGCTACAAACAAGGGGATCAGAACGGCAATGCAGACGGTCTAAGCAGACTACCTTTGCCTACTGAGCCATCGTCCATCCCTGTACAGGCTGAAGTGGTACTCTCGTTGTCGATCGTCGACGACACACCAATCACCGCTGCTAAGATCGCGCAGTGGACCTCGCGCGACCCTATCCTGTCTGCAGTGGCGGGGTACGTGCGTCAGGGATGGCCGTCAAACACTGATGACGTCGAGGACGCATACTACAAACGGCGTAACGAACTAACCATACAGCAGGGCTGTCTGCTGTGGGGTTCGAGCGTAATCATACCTACGCCAGGGCGCGAACGCATACTAGAGGAACTACACGAGTGCCATCCGGGCATAGTGCATATGAAATCACTGGCTCGCAGCTATGTCTGGTGGCCAGGACTGGACGCCGAAATCGAGAACAAAGTACGCAGTTGCGGAACATTCCAGGAACACAGTAAGCTGCCGGCGAAAGCAGTCTTACATCCGTGGGAATGGCCTGGCAAGGCCTGGTACAGACTGCACATCGACTACGCGGCACCTTTCGAGGGCAAAATGATTCTCGTGATCGTAGACGCACACTCAAAGTATATCGACGCGCACGTCATGTCGTCTGCAACGTCTACGGCGACAATACGCAGTCTACGTCAAACGTTCGCCACGCATGGTCTCCCGTGCACTATAGTCTCCACTTTCACGAGCCAGGAGATCCGAGCGTACTGTCGTAGTAACGGCATTAAACACATCTGCAGTGCGCCGTTTCACCCAACGACCAACCTCCTCGCTGAGAAGGCGGTGCAGACCGTCGTCAAACAGGGCTTGAGGAAGACCAGCGGTCCAGACCTCGAGACACGACTCTACAACTATCTGGCGCGCTACCGAGTGACGCCGCAATCCACAACGGGCGAGTCGCCGGCTCAGATGTTCAACTCAAAGTTGCCGCGCATAAAACTCGACCTGTTACTACCGTAGCGAGAAAACCGAGTGCTTGGTCATCAGGAACAGGCACGTGACTACCGCACGTCCACGGATACGTCAGAAACTGCATTCTACGCAGGCGACGCGGTTTGGGCAATGAACTTCGCTGGCAAACTGAAGTGGCTGCCGGGAGTTCTCACTGATCGCACCGGACCGGTCTCGTTCATCGTCAGCTTGACGGACGGACGCATCTGGAGACGCCACGCCGACCATCTACGCACGCATCTCCCCGATGAGAACGTCAACGAGACGTTCCCGCCACCCGATCCGAGCGCTGTGAGCGTTGTTCCGCCGACAGCGCCACCCATCGACGTTCCCCTGTCCGAACCCGAGAGTCGACAACCGCCGTCGACCCCAATCGTCTCCAAACCCCAATCGTCGTCTCCAATCATCTCCACTCCACAATCGTCGTCTCCAATCTCCAATCCCCGACGATCTGCTAGCGTGATTAAGCCGCCGATCAGGCTTGATCTATAATTAGGGTGTACGCCGTGCGCTGCCCGCCTATGTCATAAGTGTTCTTCATAATTGGAGGAATGTGGTGTATCGCTGTTTAGCCTAATATTGCAATTGAACGCTATGCAGTTTAGCTTGCCCGTGCTAACGGAAGTGAAAACCGCGTTGGGTTTGTTGTGAAATAAAATGGAACCGATCAACATCGCGTTTTCAATTCTAGCCTAGTCTACCACAATACTCAGTACCACGATACATTTCAATTGGCGACGAGAAATTCGAACTACGCATCCACGGCTACGATGGATCAAGAAGGTTTGCCAGCGTTTGCAGCGGAACCAGCAGATTCTGCAGCGTCGAGATGGGAGCGTTGGCTGAAACGCTTCACGAACTAAGCAGTTGCGAAGGACATTACTGACGAGCGACGAATGAAGGCTATACTTTTACACTACGTGGGTGAGGAAGTGTTTGAACTGGCAGAATCACTAGGCATTGTGGATGATACGTCTCTGGAGAACACTAAACGCATACTTACGGCCTATTTCGCTCCGCAAAGAAATATCGAGTACGAGGTTTACGTGTTCAGCCAGGCAGCGCAACAAGGCAGCGAGAGTCTGCATAAGTTCCACGCACGACTAAGGCAACTCGCTAAAAACTGTAACTTCAACGACCTAGACAGGGAAATTCGCTCACAAATTATTCAACGCTGTCAACTCGGCAAAGTCCGCGATATGGGACTGAGTGACGCACACATCACATTGTCTGAACTGTTGAAATTTGGGCGTACGCTAGAAGCTACGAATGCTCAGGGCCAGGCTATGGCTAACAACCACGCATCGATGACAGGCAATAGCGCTGGCAATGTCACCGATCGCTCGATTGTCAACAAGTTGTCAGTCACAAAATCGGCTACGAAATCGCGAGGTGCTTCCATCTGGCGGAGTCGATCACACCAGCAGGCGAAACCAAACGCAGCTGCTGCTACCTGGAGGACGACTTCCCATCAACGAAATCGGAAGTCGCCGAACGACGGTGCTGACAACTGGCGAGCAAGTTCACACCATAGTCTCTGCAATGGTTGTGGGGCGGCGCCACATGTTAAACGTCCACTCCAGTGCCCGGCATGGGGCCAACGCTGTCATCTAGCTGTGTCAGCGTGAAAATCACTTCGCGAGTGTTTGTCGTTCGAAGTCGCAAGTTGAACACGTCACAGCGATCGAACCTGAACTGTCAACGGCGATACAGGATGTATCGTGCGACCGCGACGACATTCTCGATTTGAACACTTTGCAAACAAAGAATGCTACTGTAAAACCATATATGTATGCTGCCATGCTGAATGATGTTGTAGCCCAGATGGAAATCGACACTGGCGCAGCTACGAGCATCATCAGTCTGCGACAACTCGAAAGCCTACGTCGCGGCACGCAGTCGCTACCGCTAGGCACCGACAATCTACCTACGCTACGCACCTACGCCGGTCAACTCAATCAGCCGGCAGGGCGCGTGACGGTCGACGTGCGTCACCGAGACGAGACACACCGGTTGTCTTGCCTGGTGGTCGACGGCGATGTTCCCAACTTGCTCGGCAGAGATTGGTTGGAGCATCTCAAGTTGGACTGGTCTACAGTTCATCGGGTAGAGGAAAATGTGGATTTCGCGCGCATGTTTCCAGAACTATTTAGTGAAGGTTTGGGCAAACTAAAGGGGGTTGAGGCAAAGCTGTACATATATAGCGAAGCTGTGCCACGCTGCTTCAAACCACGCACTGTTCCACTGGCATTGAGGGGCAAAGTCGATAGCGAACTCGATAGATTACAAACAGTGCAGCAGGCACCTGCGCCGACATCAGTGTCATAATTGCGAAGCTACTTGGGCATGGTGAACTATTATCACAAATTTCTGAAAAACCTGAGCGCTGTGCTAGCGCCGCTACATCAGCTGTTGCAGAAAGGCACTTCCTGGAATTGGGGGTCGCCTCAAAAACGTGCGTTTGAACAGTCAAAAGCGTTGTTGCAATCGTCGCAAGTTCTGGTTCATTACGACCCGAGTCTTCCACGGCACAGTCAGGCCTGTGGCATTCGCGTCACGTTCGCTCGTCACGGCCGAGAAGAATTACGCGCAAGTTGAACGTGAGGGCCTGGCCGTCGTGTTTGGCGTAACCAAGTTCCACCGCTACGTCTACGGCCGGAACTATGAGATACAAACAAATAACAGGCCACTAATAGGCCTGCTGGGGGAACATAAGCTGATTTCTCCACTCTCCAGCGCGCGCATACAACGCTGGGCGTTGACGCTGTCGAACTATCAGTATACGCTACGCTACAAACCAGGGGATCAGAACGGCAATGCAGACGTTCTAAGCAGACTACCTTTGTCTACTGAGCCATCGACCATCCCTGTACAGGCTGAAGTGGTACTCTCGTTGTCGATCGTCGACGACACACCGATCACCGCTGGTAAGATCGCGCAGTGGACCTCGCGCGACCCTATCCTGTCTGCAGTGGCGGGGTACGTGCGGCAGGGATGGCCATCAAACACTGATGACGTCGAGGACGCATACTACAAACGGCGTAACGAACTAACCTTACAGCAGGGCTGTCTGCTGTGGGGTTCGAGCGTAATCATACCTACGCCAGGGCGCGAACGCATACTAGAGGAACTACACTAGTGCCATCCGGGCATAGTGCGTATGAAATCACTGGCTCGCAGCTATGTCTGGTGGCCAGGACTGGACGCCGAAATCGAGAACAAAGTACGCAGTTGCGGAACATGCCGGGAACACAGTAAACTGCCGGCGAAAGCAGTCTTACATCCGTGGGAATGGCCTGGCAAGGCCTGGTACAGACTGCACATCGACTACGCGGCACCTTTAGAGGGCAAAATGATTCTCGTGATCGTAGACGCACACTCAAAGTATATCGACGCGCACGTCATGTCGTCTGCAACGTCTACGGCGACAATACGCAGTCTACGTCAAACGTTCGCAACGCATGGTCTCCCGTGCACTATAGTCTCCACTTTTACGAGCCAGGAGATCCGAGCGTACTGTCGTAGCAACGGCATTAAACACATCTGCAGTGCGCCGTTTCACCCAGCGACCAACGGCCTCGCTGAGAGGGCGGTGCAGACCGTCGTCAAACAGGGCTTGAGGAAGACCAGCGGTCCAGACCTCGAGACACGACTCTACAACTATCTGGCGCGCTACCGAGTGATGCCGCAATCCACAACGGGCGAGTCGCCGGCTCAGATGTTCAACTCAAAGTTGCCGCTCATAAAACTCGACCTGTTACTACCGCAGCGAGAAAACCGAGTGCTTGCTCATCAGGAACAGGCACGTGACCACCGCACGTCCACGGATACGTCAGAAACTGCATTCTATGCAGGCGAAGCGGTTTGGGCAATGAACTTCGCTGGCAAACCGAAGTGGCTGCCGGGAGTTCTCACTGATCGCACCGGACCGGTCTCTTTCATCGTCAGCATGACGGACGGACGCATCTGGAGACGCCACGCCGACCATCTACGCACGCGTCTCCCCGATGAGAACGTCAACGAGACGTTCCCGCCACCCGATCCGAGCGGTGTGAGCGTTGTTCCGCCGACAGCGCCACCCATCGACGTTCCCCTGTCCGAACCCGAGTGTCGACAACCGCCGTCGACCCCAATCGTCTCCAAACCCCAATCGTCGTCTCCAATCATCTCCACTCCACAATCGTCGTCTCCAATCTCCAATCCCCGACGATCTGCTAGAGTGATTAAGCCGCCGATCAGGCTTGATCTATAATTAGGGTGTACGCCGTGCGCTGCCCGCCTATGTCATAAGTGTTCTTCATAAATGGAGGAATGTGGTGTATCGCTGTTTAGCCTAATATTGCAATTGAACGCTATGCAGTTTAGCTTGCCCGTGCTAACGGAAGTGAAAACCGCGTTGGGTTTGTTGTGAAAAAAAATGGAACCGATCAACATCGCGTTTTCAATTCTAGCCTAGTCTACCACAATACTCAGTACCACGGTACATTTCAATTGGCGACGAGAAATTCGAACTACGCATCCACGGCTACGATGGATCAAGAAGGTCTGCCAGCGTTTGCAGCGGAACCAGCAGACTCTGCAGCGTCGAGATGGGAGCGTTGGCTGAAACGCTTCACGAACTATGCAGTCGCGAAGGACATTACTGACGAGCGACGAATGAAGGCTATACTTTTACACTACGTGGGTGAGGAAGTGTTTGAACTGGCAGAATCACTAGGCATTGTGGATGATACGTCTCTGGAGAACACTAAACGCATACTTACGGCCTATTTCGCTCCGCAAAGAAATATCGAGTACGAGGTTTACGTGTTCCGCCAGGCGGCGCAACAAGGCAGCGAGAGTCTGCATAAGTTCCACGCACGACTAAGGCAACTCGCTAAAAACTGTAACTTCAACGACCTAGACAGGGAAATTCGCTCACAAATTATTCAACGCTGTCAACTCGGCAAAGTCCGCGATATGGGACTGAGTGACGCACACATCACATTGTCTGAACTGTTGAAATTTGGGCGTACGCTAGAAGCTACGAATGCTCAGGCCCAGGCTATGGCTAACAACCACGCATCGATGACAGGCAATAGCGCTGGCAATGTCACCGATCGCTCGATTGTCAACAAGTTGTCAGTCACAAAATCGGCTACGAAATCGCGAGGTGCTTCCATCTGGCGGAGTCGATCACACCAGCAGGCGAAACCAAACGCAGCTGCTGCTACCTGGAGGACGACTTCCCATCAACGAAACCGGAAGTCGCCGAACGACGGTGCTGACAACTGGCGAGCAAGTTCACACCATAGTCTCTGCACTGGCGGCGCCACATGTTAAACGTCCACTCCAGTGCCCGGCATGGGGCCAACGCTGTCATCTAGCTGTGTCAGCGTGAAAATCACTTCGCGAGTGTTTGTCGTTCGAAGTCGCAAGTTGAACACGTCACTGCGATCGAACCTGAACTGTCAACGGCGATACAGCATGTATCGTGCGACCGCGACGACATTCTCGATTTGAACACTTTGCAAACAAAGAATGGTACTGTAAAACCATTCATGTATGATGCCATGCTGAATTATGTTGTAGCCCAGATGGAAATCGACACTGGCGCAGCTACGAGCATCATCAGTCTGCGACAACTCGAAAGCCTACATCGCGGCACGCAGTCGCTACCGCTAGGCACCGACAATCTACCTACGCTACGCTCCTACGCCGGTCAACTCATTCAGCCGGCAGGGCGCGTGACGGTCGACGTGCGTCACCGAGACGAGACACACCGGATGTCTTGCCTGGTGGTCGACGGCGATGTTCCCAACTTGCTCGGCAGAGATTGGTTGGAGCATCTCAAGTTGGACTGGTCTACAGTTCATCGGGTAGAGGAAAATGTTGATTTCGCGCGCATGTTTCCAGAACTCTTTAGTGAAGGTCTGGGCAAACTAAAGGGTGTTGAGGCAAAGCTGTACATATATAGCGAAGCTGTGCCACGCTGCTTCAAACCACGCACTGTTCCACTGGCATTGAGGGGCAAATTCGATAGCGAACTCGATAGATTACAAGCAGTGCAGCAGGCACCTGCGCCGACATCAGTGTCAGAATTGCGAAGCTACTTGGGCATGGTGAACTATTATCAAAATTTCTCAAAAAAACCTGAGCGCTGTGCTAGCGCCGCTACATCAGCTGTTGCAGAAAGGCACTTCCTGGCAATGGGGGTCGCCTCAAAAACGTGCGTTTGAACAGTCAAAAGCGTTGTTGCAATCGTCGCAAGTTCTGGTTCATTACGACCCGAGTCTTCCACTGCTGTTGAGTTGCGACGCGTCTCCATACGGCATCGGCGCCGTGCTCTCTCATCGCATGGCAAACGGCACAGACAGCCCTGTGGTATTCGCGTCACGTTCGCTCGTCACGGCCGAGAAGAATTACGCGCAAGTTGAACGTGAGGGCCTGGCCGTCGTGTTTGTCGTAACCAAGTTCCACCGCTACGTCTACGGCCGGAATTTTGAGATACAAACAGATCACAGGCCACTACTAGGTCTGCTGGGGGAACATAAGCTGATTTCTCCACTCTCCAGCGCGCGCATACAACGCTGGGCGTTGACGCTGTCGAACTATCAGTATACGCTACGCTACAAACCAGGGGTTCAGAAGGGCAATGCAGACGGTCTAAGCAGACTACCTTTGCCTACTGAGCCATCGTCCATCCCTGTACCGGCTGAAGTGGTACTCTCGTTGTCGATCGTCGACGACACACCGATCACCGCTGCTAAGATCGCGCAGTGGACCTCGCGCGACCCTATCCTGTCTGCAGTGGCGGGGTACGTGCGGCAGGGATGGCCGTCAAACACTGATGACGTCGAGGACGCATACTACAAACGGCGTAACGAACTAACCATACAGCAGGGCTGTCTGCTGTGGGGTTCGCGCGTAATCATACCTACGCCGGGGCGTGAACGCATACTAGAGGAACTACACGAGTGCCATCCGGGCATAGTGCGTATGAAATCACTGGCTCGCAGCTATGTCTGGTGGCCAGGACTGGACGCCGAAATCGAGAACAAAGTACGCAGTTGCGGAACATGCCAGGAACACAGTAAGCTGCCGGCGAAAGCAGTCTTACATCCGTGGGAATGGCCTGGCAAGGCCTGGTACAGACTGCACATCGACTACGCGGGACCTTTCGAGGGCAAAATGATTCTCGTGATCGTAGACGCACACTCAAAGTATATCGACGCGCACGTCATGTCGTCTGCTACGTCTACGGCGACAATACGCAGTCTACGTCAAACGTTCGCCACGCATGGTCTCCCGTGTACTATAGTCTCCACTTTTACGAGCCAGGAGATCCGAGGGTACTGTCGTAGTAACGGCATTAAACACATCTGCAGTGCGCCGTTTCACCCAGCGACCAACGGCCTCGCTGAGAGGGCGGTGCAGACCGTCGTCAAACAGGGCTTGAGGAAGACCAGCGGTCCAGACCTCGAGACACGACTCTACAACTATCTGGCGCGCTACCGAGTGACGCCGCAATCCACAACGGGCGAGTCGCCGGCTCAGATGTTCAACTCAAAGTTGCCGCGCATAAAACTCGACCTGTTACTACCGCAGCGAGAAAACCGAGTGCTTGGTCATCAGGAACAGGCACGTGACTACCGCACGTCCACGGATACGTCAGAAACTGCATTCTACGCAGGCGACGCGGTTTGGGCAATGAACTTCGCTGGCAAACCGAAGTGGCTGCCGGGAGTTCTCACTGATCGCACCGGACCGGTCTCGTTCATCGTCAGCATGACGGACGGACGCATCTGGAGACGCCACGCCGACCATCTACGCACGCGTCTCCCCGATGAGAACGTCAACGAGACGTTCCCGCCACCCGATCCGAGCGCTGTGAACGTTGTTCCGCCGACAGCGCCACCCATCGACGTTCCCCTGTCCGAACCCGAGAGTCGACAACCGCCGTCGACCCCAATCGTCTCCAAACCCCAATCGTCGTCTCCAATCATCTCCACTCCACAATCGTCGTCTCCAATCTCCAATCCCCGACGATCTGCTAGAGTGATTAAGCCGCCGATCAGGCTTGATCTATAATTAGGGTGTACGCCGTGCGCTGCCCGCCTATGTCATAAGTGTTCTTCGTAATTGGAGGAATGTGGTGTATCGCTGTTTAGCCTAATATTGCAATTGAACGCTATGCAGTTTAGCTTGCCCGTGCTAACGGAAATGAAAACCCCGTTGGGTTTGTTGTTAAATAAAATGGAACCGATCAACATCGCGTTTTCAATTCTAGCCTAGTCTACCACAATACTCAGTACCACGATACATTTCAATTGGCGACGAGAAATTCGAACTACGCATCCACGGCTACGATGGATCAAGAAGGTCTGCCAGCGTTTGCAGCGGAACCAGCAGACTCTGCAGCGTCGAGATGGGAGCGTTGGCTGAAACGCTTCACGAACTAAGCAGTTGCGAAGGACATTACTGACGAGCGACGAATGAAGGCTATACTTTTACACTACGTGGGTGAGGAAGTGTTTGAACTGGCAGAATCACTAGGCATTGTGGATGATACGTCTCTGGAGAACACTAAACGCATACTTACGGCCTATTTCGCTCCGCAAAGAAATATCGAGTACGAGGTTTACGTGTTCCGCCAGGCGGCGCAACTAGGCAGCGAGAGTCTGCATAAGTTCCACGCACGACTAAGGCAACTCGCTAAAAACTGTAACTTCAACGACCTAGACAGGGAAGTTCGCTCACAAATTATTCAACGCTGTCAACTCGGCAAAGTCCGCGATAAGGGACTGAGTGACGCACACATCACATTGTCTGAACTGTTGAAATTTAGGCGTACGCTAGAAGCTACGAATGCTCAGGGCCAGGCTATGGCTAACAACCACGCATCGATGACAGGCAATAGCGCTGGCAATGTCACCGATCGCTCGATTGTCAACAAGTTGTCAGTCACAAAATCGGCTACGCAATCGCGAGGTGCTTCCATCTGGCGGAGTCGATCACACCAGCAGGCGAAACCAAACGCAGCTGCTGCTACCTGGAGGACGACTTCCCATCAACGAAATCGGAAGTCGCCGAACGACGGTGCTGACAACTGGCGAGCAAGTTCACACCATAGTCTCTGCAATGGCTGTGGGGCGGCGCCACATGTTAAACGTCCACTCCAGTGCCCGGCATGGGGCCAACGCTGTCATCTAGCTGTGTCAGCGTGAAAATCACTTCGCGAGTGTTTGTCGTTCGAAGTCGCAAGTTGAACACGTCACTGCGATCGAACCTGAACTGTCAACGGCGATACAGCATGTATCCTGCGACCGCGACGACATTCTCGATTTGAACACTTTGCAAACAAAGAATGCTACTGTAAAACCATACATGTATGCTGCCATGCTGAATGATGTTGCAGCCCAGATGGAAATCGACACTGGCGCAGCTACGAGCATCATCAGTCTGCGACAACTCGAAAGCCTACGTCGCGGCACGCAGTCGCTACCGCTAGGCACCGACAATCTACCTACGCTACGCTCCTACGCCGGTCAACTCATTCAGCCGACAGGGCGCGTGACGGTCGACGTGCGTCACCGAGACGAGACACACCGGTTGTCTTGCCTGGTGGTCTACGGCGATGTTCCCAACTTGCTCGGCAGAGATTGGTTGGAGCATCTCAAGTTGGACTGGTCTACAGTTCATCGGGTAGAGGAAAATGTTGATTTCGCGCGCATGTTTCCAGAACTCTTTAGTGAAGGTCTGGGCAAACTAAAGGGTGTTGAGGCAAAGCTGTACATATATAGCGAAGCTGTGCCACGCTGCTTCAAACCACGCACTGTTCCACTGGCATTGAGGGGCAAAGTCGATAGCGAACTCGATAGATTACAAGCAGTGCAGCAGGCACCTGCGCCGACATCAGTGTCAGAATTGCGAAGCTACTTGGGCATGGTGAACTATTATCACAAATTTCTAAAAAAAAACCTGAGCGCTGTGCTAGCGCCGCTACATCAGCTGTTGCAGAAAGGCACTTCCTGGCATTGGGGGTCGCCTCAAAAACGTGCGTTTGAACAGTCAAAAGCGTTGTTGCAATCGTCGCAAGTTCTGGTTCATTACGACCCGAGTCTTCCACTGCTGTTGAGTTGCGACGCGTCTCCATACGGCATCGGCGCCGTGCTCTCTCATCGCATGGCAAACGGCACAGACAGGCCTGTGGCATTCGCGTCACGTTCGCTCGTCACGGCCGAGAAGAATTACGCGCAAGTTGAACGTGAGGGCCTGGCCGTCGTGTTTGGCGTAACAAAGTTCCACCGCTACGTCTACGGCCGGAACTTTGAGATACAAACAGATCACAGGCCACTACTAGGTCTGCTGGGGGAACATAAGCTGATTTCTCCACTCTCCAGCGCGCGCATACAACGCTGGGCGTTGACGCTGTCGAACTATCAGTATACGCTACGCTACAAACCAGGGGTTCAGAAGGGCAATGCAGACGGTCTAAGCAGACTACCTTTGCCTACTGAGCCATCGTCCATCCCTGTACCGGCTGAAGTGGTACTCTCGTTGTCGATCGTCGACGACACACCGATCACCGCTGCTAAGATCGCGCAGTGGACCTCGCGCGACCCTATCCTGTCTGCAGTGGCGGGGTACGTGCGGCAGGGATGGCCGTCAAACACTGATGACGTCGAGGACGCATACTACAAACGGCGTAACGAACTAACCATACAGCAGGGCTGTCTGCTGTGGGGTTCGCGCGTAATCATACCTACGCCGGGGCGCGAACGCATACTAGAGGAACTACACGAGTGCCATCCGGGCATAGTGCGTATGAAATCACTGGCTCGCAGCTATGTCTGGTGGCCAGGACTGGACGCCGAAATCGAGAACAAAGTACGCAGTTGCGGAACATGCCAGGAACACAGTAAGCTGCCGGCGAAAGCAGTCTTACATCCGTGGGAATGGCCTGGCAAGGCCTGGTACAGACTGCACATCGACTACGCGGGACCTTTCGAGGGCAAAATGATTCTCGTGATCGTAGACGCACACTCAAAGTATATCGACGCGCACGTCATGTCGTCTGCTACGTCTACGGCGACAATACGCAGTCTACGTCAAACGTTCGCCACGCATGGTCTCCCGTGTACTATAGTCTCCACTTTTACGAGCCAGGAGATCCGAGGGTACTGTCGTAGTAACGGCATTAAACACATCTGCAGTGCGCCGTTTCACCCAGCGACCAACGGCCTCGCTGAGAGGGCGGTGCAGACCGTCGTCAAACAGGGCTTGAGGAAGACCAGCGGTCCAGACCTCGAGACACGACTCTACAACTATCTGGCGCGCTACCGAGTGACGCCGCAATCCACAACGGGCGAGTCGCCGGCTTAGATGTTCAACTCAAAGTTGCCGCGCATAAAACTCGACCTGTTACTACCGCAGCGAGAAAACCGAGTGCTTGGTCATCAGGAACAGGCACGTGACTACCGCACGTCCACGGATACGTCAGAAACTGCATTCTACGCAGGCGACGCGGTTTGGGCAATGAACTTCGCTGGCAAACCGAAGTGGCTGCCCGGAGTTCTCACTGATCGCACCGGACCGGTCTCGTTCATCGTCAGCATGACGGACGGACGCATCTGGAGACGCCACGCCGACCATCTACGCACGCGTCTCCCCGATGAGAACGTCAACGAGACGTTCCCGCCACCCGATCCGAGCGCTGTGAACGTTGTTCCGCCGACAGCGCCACCCATCGACGTTCCCCTGTCCGAACCCGAGAGTCGACAACCGCCGTCGACCCCAATCGTCTCCAAACCCCAATCGTCGTCTCCAATCATCTCCACTCCACAATCGTCGTCTCCAATCTCCAATCCCCGACGATCTGCTAGAGTGATTAAGCCGCCGATCAGGCTTGATCTATAATTAGGGTGTACGCCGTGCGCTGCCCGCCTATGTCATAAGTGTTCTTCGTAATTGGAGGAATGTGGTGTATCGCTGTTTAGCCTAATATTGCAATTGAACGCTATGCAGTTTAGCTTGCCCGTGCTAACGGAAATGAAAACCCCGTTGGGTTTGTTGTTAAATAAAATGGAACCGATCAACATCGCGTTTTCAATTCTAGCCTAGTCTACCACAATACTCAGTACCACGATACATTTCAATTGGCGACGAGAAATTCGAACTACGCATCCACGGCTACGATGGATCAAGAAGGTCTGCCAGCGTTTGCAGCGGAACCAGCAGACTCTGCAGCGTCGAGATGGGAGCGTTGGCTGAAACGCTTCACGAACTAAGCAGTTGCGAAGGACATTACTGACGAGCGACGAATGAAGGCTATACTTTTACACTACGTGGGTGAGGAAGTGTTTGAACTGGCAGAATCACTAGGCATTGTGGATGATACGTCTCTGGAGAACACTAAACGCATACTTACGGCCTATTTCGCTCCGCAAAGAAATATCGAGTACGAGGTTTACGTGTTCCGCCAGGCGGTGCAACTAGGCAGCGAGAGTCTGCATAAGTTCCACGCACGACTAAGGCAACTCGCTAAAAACTGTAACTTCAACGACCTAGACAGGGAAGTTCGCTCACAAATTATTCAACGCTGTCAACTCGGCAAAGTCCGCGATAAGGGACTGAGTGACGCACACATCACATTGTCTGAACTGTTGAAATTTAGGCGTACGCTAGAAGCTACGAATGCTCAGGGCCAGGCTATGGCTAACATCCACGCATCGATGACAGGCAATAGCGCTGGCAATGTCACCGATCGCTCGATTGTCAACAAGTTGTCAGTCACAAAATCGGCTACGCAATCGCGAGATGCTTCCATCTGGCTGAGTCGATCACACCAGCAGGCGAAACCAAACGCAGCTGCTGCTACCTGGAGGACGACTTCCCATCAACGAAATCGGAAGTCGCCGAACGACGGTGCTGACAACTGGCGAGCAAGTTCACACCATAGTCTCTGCAATGGCTGTGGGGCGGCGCCACATGTTAAACGTCCACTCCAGTGCCCGGCATGGGGCCAACGCTGTCATCTAGCTGTGTCAGCGTGAAAATCACTTCGCGAGTGTTTGTCGTTCGAAGTCGCAAGTTGAACACGTCACTGCGATCGAACCTGAACTGTCAACGGCGATACAGCATGTATCATGCGACCGCGACGACATTCTCGATTTGAACACTTTGCAAACAAAGAATGCTACTGTAAAACCATACATGTATGGTGCCATGCTGAATGATGTTGTAGCCCAGATGGAAATCGACACTGGCGCAGCTACGAGCATCATCAGTCTGCGACAACTCGAAAGCCTACGTCGCGGCACGCAGTCGCTACCGCTAGGCACCGACAATCTACCTACGCTACGCACCTACGCCGGTCAACTCATTCAGCCGGCAGGGCGCGTGACGGTCGACGTGCGTCACCGAGACGAGACACACCGGTTGTCTTGCCTGGTGGTCGACGGCGATGTTCCCAACTTGCTCGGCAGAGATTGGTTGGAGCATCTCAAGTTGGACTGGTCTACAGTTCATCGGGTAGAGGAAAATGTTGATTTCGCGCGCATGTTTCCAGAACTCTTTAGTGAAGGTCTGGGCAAACTAAAGGGTGTTGAGGCAAAGCTGTACATATATAGCGAAGCTGTGCCACGCTGCTTCAAACCACGCACTGTTCCACTGGCATTGAGGGGCAAAGTCGATAGCGAACTCGATAGATTACAAGCAGTGCAGCAGGCACCTGCGCCGACATCAGTGTCAGAATTGCGAAGCTACTTGGGCATGGTGAACTATTATCACAAATTTCTGAAAAACCTGAGCGCTGTGCTAGCGCCGCTACATCAGCTGTTGCAGAAAGGCACTTCCTGGCATTGGGGGTCGCCTCAAAAACGTGCGTTTGAACAGTCAAAAGCGTTGTTGCAATCGTCGCAAGTTCTGGTTCATTACGACCCGAGTCTTCCACTGCTGTTGAGTTGCGACGCGTCTCCATACGGCATCGGCGCCGTGCTCTCTCATCGCATGGCAAACGGCACAGACAGGCCTGTGGCATTCGCGTCACGTTCGCTCGTCACGGCCGAGAAGAATTACGCGCAAGTTGAACGTGAGGGCCTGGCCGTCGTGTTTGGCGTAACCAAGTTCCACCGCTACGTCTACGGCCGGAACTTTGAGATACAAACAGATCACAGGCCACTACTAGGTCTGCTGGGGGAACATAAGCTGATTTCTCCACTCTCCAGCGCGCGCATACAACGCTGGGCGTTGACGCTGTCGAACTATCAGTATACGCTACGCTACAAACCAAGGGTTCAGAACGGCAATGCAGACGGTCTAAGCAGACTACCTTTGCCTACTGAGCCATCGTCCATCCCTGTACCGGCTGAAGTGGTACTCTCGTTGTCGATCGTCGACGACACACCGATCACCGCTGCTAAGATCGCGCAGTGGACCTCGCGCGACCCTATCCTGTCTGCAGTGGCGGGGTACGTGCGGCAGGGATGGCCGTCAAACACTGATGACGTCGAGGACGCATACTACAAACGGCGTAACGAACTAACCATACAGCAGGGCTGTCTGCTGTGGGGTTCGCGCGTAATCATACCTACGCAACGCATACTAGAGGAACTACACGAGTGCCATCCGGGCATAGTGCGTATGAAATCACTGGCTCGCAGCTATGTCTGGTGGCCAGGACTGGACGCCGAAATCGATAACAAAGTACGCAGTTGCGGAACATGCCAGGAACACAGTAAGCTGCCGGCGAAAGCAGTCTTACATCCGTGGGAATGGCCTGGCAAGGCCTGGTACAGACTGCACATCGACTACGCGGGACCTTTCGAGAGCAAAATGATTCTCGTGATCGTAGACGCACACTCAAATTATATCGACGCGCACGTCATGTCGTCTGCTACGTCTACGGCGACAATACGCAGTCTACGTCAAACGTTCGCCACGCATGGTCTCCCGTGTACTATAGTCTCCACTTTTACGAGCCAGGAGATCCGAGGGTACTGTCGTAGTAACGGCATTAAACACATCTGCAGTGCGCCGTTTCACCCAGCGACCAACGGCCTCGCTGAGAGGGCGGTGCAGACCGTCGTCACACAGGGCTTGAGGAAGACCAGCGGTCCAGACCTCGAGACACGACTCTACAACTATCTGGCGCGCTACCGAGTGACGCCGCCATCCACAACGGGCGAGTCGCCGGCTTAGATGTTCAACTCAAAGTTGCCGCGCATAAAACTCGACCTGTTACTACCGCAGCGAGAAAACCGAGTGCTTGGTCATCACGAACAGGCACGTGACTACCGCACGTCCACGGATACGTCAGAAACTGCATTCTACGCAGGCGACGCGGTTTGGGCAATGAACTTCGCTGGCAAACCGAAGTGGCTGCCTGGAGTTCTCACTGATCGCACCGGACCGGTCTCGTTCATCGTCAGCATGACGGACGGACGCATCTGGAGACGCCACGCCGACCATCAACGCACGCGTCTCCCCGATGAGAACGTCAACGAGACGTTCCCGCCACCCGATCCGAGCGCTGTGAACGTTGTTCCGCCGACAGCGCCACCCATCGACGTTCCCCTGTCCGAACCCGAGAGTCGACAACCGCCGTCGACCCCAATCGTCTCCAAACCCCAATCGTCGTCTCCAATCACCTCCACTCCACAATCGTCGTCTCCAATCTCCAATCCCCGACGATCTGCTAGAGTGATTAAGCCGCCGATCAGGCTTGATCTATAATTAGGGTGTACGCCGTGCGCTGCCCGCCTATGTCATAAGTGTTCTTCGTAATTGGAGGAATGTGGTGTATCGCTGTTTAGCCTAATATTGCAATTGAACGCTATGCAGTTTAGCTTGCCCGTGCTAACGGAAATGAAAACCCCGTTGGGTTTGTTGTTAAATAAAATGGAACCGATCAACATCGCGTTTTCAATTCTAGACTAGTCTACCACAATACTCAGTACCACGATACATTTCAATTGGCGACGAGAAATTCGAACTACGCATCCACGGCTACGATGGATCAAGAAGGTCTGCCAGCGTATGCAGCGGAACCAGCAGACTCTGCAGCGTCGAGATGGGAGCTTTGGCTGAAACGCTTCACGAACTAAGCAGTTGCGAAGGACATTACTGACGAGCGACGAATGAAGGCTATACTTTTACACTACGTGGGTGAGGAAGTGTTTGAACTGGCAGAATCACTAGACATTGTGGATGATACGTCTCTGGAGAACACTAAACGCAAACTTACGGCCTATTTCGCTCCGCAAAGAAATATCGAGTACGAGGTTTACGTGTTCCGCCAGGCGGTGCAACTAGGCAGCGAGAGTCTGCATAAGTTCCACGCACGACTAAGGCAACTCGCTAAAAACTGTAACTTCAACGACCTAGACAGGGAAGTTCGCTCACAAATTATTCAACGCGGTCAACTCGGCAAAGTCCGCGATAAGGGACTGAGTGACGCACACATCACATTGTCTGAACTGTTGAAATTTAGGCGTACGCTAGAAGCTACGAATGCTCAGGGCCAGGCTATGGCTAACAACCACGCATCGATGACAGGCAATAGCGCTGGCAATGTCACCGATCGCTCGATTGTCAACAAGTTGTCAGTCACAAAATCGGCTACGCAATCGCGAGGTGCTTCCATCTGGCGGAGTCGATCACACCAGCAGGCGAAACCAAACGCAGCTGCTGCTACCTGGAGGACGACTTCCCATCAACGAAATCGGAAGTCGCCGAACGACGGTGCTGACAACTGGCGAGCAAGTTCACACCATAGTCTCTGCAATGGCGGCGCCACATGTTAAACGTCCACTCCAGTGCCCGGCATGGGGCCAACGCTGTCATCTAGCTGTGTCAGCGTGAAAATCACTTCGCGAGTGTTTGTCGTTCGAAGTCGCAAGTTGAACACGTCACTGCGATCGAACCTGAACTGTCAACGGCGATACAGCATGTATCGTGCGACCGCGACGACATTCTCGATTTGAACACTTTGCAAACAAAGAATGCTACTGTAAAACCATACATGTATGCTGCCATGCTGAATGATGTTGTAGCCCAGATGGAAATCGACACTGGCGCAGCTACGAGCATCATCAGTCTGCGACAACTCGAAAGCCTACGTCGCGGCACGCAGTCGCTACCGCTAGGCACCGACAATCTACCTACGCTACGCTCCTACGCCGGTCAACTCATTCAGCCGGCAGGGCGCGTGACGGTCGACGTGCGTCACCGAGACGAGACACACCGGTTGTCTTGCCTGGTGGTCGACGGCGATGTTCCCAACTTGCTCGGCAGAGATTGGTTGGAGCATCTCAAGTTGGACTGGTCTACAGTTCATCGGGTAGAGGAAAATGTTGATTTCGCGCGCATGTTTCCAGAACTCTTTAGTGAAGGTCTGGGCAAACTATAGGGTGTTGAGGCAAAGCTGTACATATATAGCGAAGCTGTGCCACGCTGCTTCAAACCACGCACTGTTCCACTGGCATTGAGGGGCAAAGTCGATAGCGAACTCGATAGTTTACAAGCAGTGCAGCAGGCACCTGCGCCGACATCAGTGTCAGAATTGCGAAGCTACTTGGGCATGGTGAACTATTATCACAAATTTCAAAAAAAAACCTGAGCACTGTGTTAGCGCCGTTACATCAGCTGTTGCAGAAAGGCACTTCCTGGCATTGGGGGTCGCCTCAAAAACGTGCGTTTGAACAGTCAAAAGCGTTGTTGCAATCGTCGCAAGTTCTGGTTCATTACGACCCGAGTCTTCCACTGCTGTTGAGTTGCGACGCGTCTCCATACGGCATCAGCGCCGTGCTCTCTCATCGCATGGCAAACGGCACAGACAGGCCTGTGGCATTCGCGTCACGTTCGCTCGTCACGGCCGAGAAGAATTACGCGCAAGTTGAACGTGAGGGCCTGGCCGTCGTGTTTGGCGTAACAAAGTTCCACCGCTACGTCTACGGCCGGAACTTTGAGATACAAACAGATCACAGGCCACTACTAGGTCTGCTGGGGGAACATAAGCTGATTTCTTCACTCTCCAGCGCGCGCATACAACGCTGGGCGTTGACGCTGTCGAACTATCAGTATACGCTGCGCTACAAACCAGGGGTTCAGAAGGGCAATGCAGACGGTCTAAGCAGACTACCTTTGCCTACTGAGCCATCGTCCATCCCTGTACCGGCTGATGTGGTACTCTCGTTGTCGATCGTCGACGACACACCGATCACCGCTGCTACGATCGCGCAGTGGACCTCGCGCGACCCTATCCTGTCTGCAGTGGCGGGGTACGTGCGGCAGGGATGGACGTCAAACACTGATGACGTCGAGGACGCATACTACAAACGGCGTAACGAACTAACCATACAGCAGGGCTGTCTGCTGTGGGGTTCGCGCGTAATCATACCTACGCCAGGGCGCGAACGCATACTAGAGGAACTACACGAGTGCCATCCGGGCATAGTGCGTATGAAATCACTGGCTCGCAGCTATGTCTGGTGGCCAGGACTGGACGCCGAAATCGGGAACAAAGTACGCAGTTGCGGAACATGCCAGGAACACAGTAAGCTGCCGGCGAAAGCAGTCTTACATCCGTGGGAATGGCCTGGCAAGGCCTGGTACAGACTGCACATCGACTACGCGGGACCTTTCGAGGGCAAAATGATCCTCGTGATCGTAGACGCACACTCAAAGTATATCGACGCGCACGTCATGTCGTCTGCAACGTCTACGGCGACAATACGCAGTCTACGTCAAACGTTCGCCACGCATGGTCTCCCGTGTACTATAATCTCCACTTTTACGAGCCAGGAGATCCGAGGGTACTGTCGTAGTAACGGCATTAAACACATCTGCAGTGCGCCGTTTCACCCAGCGACCAACGGCCTCGCTGAGAGGGCGGTGCAGACCGTCGTCAAACAGGGCTTGAGGAAGACCAGCGGTCCAGACCTCGAGACACGACTCTACAACTATCTGGCGCGCTACCGAGTGACGCCGCAATCCACAACGGGCGAGTCGCCGGCTCAGATGTTCAACTCAAAGTTGCCGCGCATAAAACTCGACCTGTTACTACCGCAGCGAGAAAACCGAGTGCTTGGTCATCAGGAACAGGCACGTGACTACCGCACGTCCACGGATACGTCAGAAACTGCATTCTACGCAGGCGACGCGGTTTGGGCAATGAACTTCGCTGGCAAACCGAAGTGGCTGCCGGAGTTCTCACTGATCGCACCGGACCGGTCTCGTTCATCGTCAGCATGACGGACGGACGCATCTGGAGACGCCACGCCGACCATCTACGCACGCGTCTCCCCGATGAGAACGTCAACGAGACGTTCCCGCCACCCGATCCGAGCGCTGTGAGCGTTGTTCCGCCGACAGCGCCACCCATCGACGTTCCCCTGTCCGAACCCGAGAGTCGACAACCGCCGTCGACCCCAATCGTCTCCAAACCCCAATCGTCGTCTCCAATCATCTCCACTCCACAATCGTCGTCTCCAATCTCCAATCCCCGACGATCTGCTAGAGTGATTAAGCCGCCGATCAGGCTTGATCTATAATTAGGGTGTACGCCGTGCGCTGCCCGCCTATGTCATAAGTGTTCTTCATAATTGGAGGAATGTGGTGTATCGCTGTTTAGCCTAATATTGCAATTGAACGCTATGCACTTTAGCTTGCCCGTGCTAACGGAAATGAAAACCCCGTTGGGTTTGTTGTTAAATAAAATGGAACCGATCAACATCGCGTTTTCAATTCTAGCCTAGTCTACCACAATACTCAGTACCACGATACATTTCAATTGGCGACGAGAAATTCGAACTACGCATCCACGGCTACGATGGATCAAGAAGGTCTGCCAGCGTTTGCAGCGGAACCAGCAGACTCTGCAGCGTCGAGATGGGAGCGTTGGCTGAAACGCTTCACGAACTAAGCAGTTGCGAAGGACATTACTGACGAGCGACGAATGAAGGCTATACTTTTACACTACGTGGGTGAGGAAGTGTTTGAACTGGCAGAATCACTAGGCATTGTGGATGATACGTCTCTGGAGAACACTAAACGCATACTTACGGCCTATTTCGCTCCGCAAAGAAATATCGAGTACGAGGTTTACGTGTTCCGCCAGGCGGCGCAACTAGGCAGCGAGAGTCTGCATAAGTTCCACGCACGACTAAGGCAACTCGCTAAAAACTGTAACTTCAACGACCTAGACAGGGAAGTTCGCTCACAAATTATTCAACGCTGTCAACTCGGCAAAGTCCGCGATAAGGGACTGAGTGACGCACACATCACATTGTCTGAACTGTTGAA
Source organism: Paraescarpia echinospica (assembly GCA_020002185.1). NCBI lineage: Eukaryota > Metazoa > Annelida > Polychaeta > Sabellida > Siboglinidae > Paraescarpia > Paraescarpia echinospica. The sequence continues at coordinate 45,908,498 of CM034544.1, read as the reverse complement.
ATTTAGGCGTACGCTAGAAGCTACGAATGCTCAGGGCCAGGCTATGGCTAACAACCACGCATCGATGACAGGCAATAGCGCTGGCAATGTCACCGATCGCTCGATTGTCAACAAGTTGTCAGTCACAAAATCGGCTACGCAATCGCGAGGTGCTTCCATCTGGCGGAGTCGATCACACCAGCAGGCGAAACCAAACGCAGCTGCTGCTACCTGGAGGACGACTTCCCATCAACGAAATCGGAAGTCGCCGAACGACGGTGCTGACAACTGGCGAGCAAGTTCACACCATAGTCTCTGCAATGGCTGTGGGGCGGCGCCACATGTTAAACGTCCACTCCAGTGCCCGGCATGGGGCCAACGCTGTCATCTAGCTGTGTCAGCGTGAAAATCACTTCGCGAGTGTTTGTCGTTCGAAGTCGCAAGTTGAACACGTCACTGCGATCGAACCTGAACTGTCAACGGCGATACAGCATGTATCGTGCGACCGCGACGACATTCTCGATTTGAACACTTTGCAAACAAAGAATGCTACTGTAAAACCATACATGTATGCTGCCATGCTGAATGATGTTGTAGCCCAGATGGAAATCGACACTGGCGCAGCTACGAGCATCATCAGTCTGCGACAACTCGAAAGCCTACGTCGCGGCACGCAGTCGCTACCGCTAGGCACCGACAATCTACCTACGCTACGCACCTACGCCGGTCAACTCATTCAGCCGGCAGGGCGCGTGACGGTCGACGTGCGTCACCGAGACGAGACAAACCGGTTTTCTTGCCTGGTGGTCGACGGCGATGTTCCCAACTTGCTCGGCAGAGATTGGTTGGAGCATCTCAAGTTGGACTGGTCTACAGTTCATCGGGTAGAGGAAAATGTTGATTTCGCGCGCATGTTTCCAGAACTCTTTAGTGAAGGTCTGGGCAAACTAAAGGGTGTTGAGGCAAAGCTGTACATATATAGCGAAGCTGTGCCACGCTGCTTCAAACCACGCACTGTTCCACTGGCATTGAGGGGCAAAGTCGATAGCGAACTCGATAGATTACAAGCAGTGCAGCAGGCACCTGCGCCGACATCAGTGTCAGAATTGCGAAGCTACTTGGGCATGGTGAACTATTATCACAAATTTCTAAAAAAAACCTGAGCGCTGTGCTAGCGCCGCTACATCAGCTGTTGCAGAAAGGCACTTCCTGGCATTGGGGGTCGCCTCAAAAACGTGCGTTTGAACAGTCAAAAGCGTTGTTGCAATCGTCGCAAGTTCTGGTTCATTACGACCCGAGTCTTCCACTGCTGTTGAGTTGCGACGCGTCTCCATACGGCATCGGCGCCGTGCTCTCTCATCGCATGGCAAACGGCACAGACAGGCCTGTGGCATTCGCGTCACGTTCGCTCGTCACGGCCGAGAAGAATTACGGGCAAGTTGAACGTGAGGGTCTGGCCGTCGTGTTTGGCGTAACCAAGTTCCACCGCTACGTCTACGGCCGGAACTTTGAGATACAAACAGATCACAGGCCACTACTAGGTCTGCTGGGGGAACATAAGCTGATTTCTCCACTCTCCAGCGCGCGCATACAACGCTGGGCGTTGACGCTGTCGAACTATCAGTATACGCTACGCTACAAACCAGGGGTTCAGAAGGGCAATGCAGACGGTCTAAGCAGACTACCTTTGCCTACTGAGCCATCGTCCATCCCTGTACCGGCTGAAGTGGTACTCTCGTTGTCGATCGTCGACGACACACCGATCACCGCTGCTAAGATCGCGCAGTGGACCTCGCGCGACCCTATCCTGTCTGCAGTGGCGGGGTACGTGCGGCAGGGATGGCCGTCAAACACTGATGACGTCGAGGACGCATACTACAAACGGCGTAACGAACTAACCATACAGCAGGGCTGTCTGCTGTGGGGTTCGCGCGTAATCATACCTACGCCGGGGCGCGAACGCATACTAGAGGAACTACACGAGTGCCATCCGGGCATAGTGCTTATGAAATCACTGGCTCGCAGCTATGTCTGGTGGCCAGGACTGGACGCCGAAATCGAGAACAAAGTACGCAGTTGCGGAACATGCCAGGAACACAGTAAGCTGCCGGCGAAAGCAGTCTTACATCCGTGGGAATGGCCTGGCAAGGCCTGGTACAGACTGCACATCGACTACGCGGGACCTTTCGAGGGCAAAATGATTCTCGTGATCGTAGACGCACACTCAAAGTATATCGATGCGCACGTCATGTCGTCTGCTACGTCTACGGCGACAATACGCAGTCTACGTCAAACGTTCGCCACGCATGGTCTCCCGTGTACTATAGTCTCCACTTTTACGAGCCAGGAGATCCGAGGGTACTGTCGTAGTAACGGCATTAAACACATCTGCAGTGCGCCGTTTCACCCAGCGACCAACGGCCTCGCTGAGAGGGCGGTGCAGACCGTCGTCACACAGGGCTTGAGGAAGACCAGCGGTCCAGACCTCGAGACACGACTCTACAACTATCTGGCGCGCTACCGAGTGACGCCGCAATCCACAACGGGCGAGTCGCCGGCTTAGATGTTCAACTCAAAGTTGCCGCGCATAAAACTCGACCTGTTACTACCGCAGCGAGAAAACCGAGTGCTTGGTCATCAGGAACAGGCACGTGACTACCGCACGTCCACGGATACGTCAGAAACTGCATTCTACGCAGGCGACGCGGTTTGGGCAATGAACTTCGCTGGCAAACCGAAGTGGCTGCCTGGAGTTCTCACTGATCGCTCCGGACCGGTCTCGTTCATCGTCAGCATGACGGACGGACGCATCTGGAGACGCCACGCCGACCATCTACGCACGCGTCTCCCCGATGAGAACGTCAACGAGACGTTCCCGCCACCCGATCCGAGCGCTGTGAACGTTGTTCCGCCGACAGCGCCACCCATCGACGTTCCCCTGTCCGAACCCGAGAGTCGACAACCGCCGTCGACCCCAATCGTCTCCAAACCCCAATCGTCGTCTCCAATCATCTCCACTCCACAATCGTCGTCTCCAATCTCCAATCCCCGACGATCTGCTAGAGTGATTAAGCCGCCGATCAGGCTTGATCTATAATTAGGGTGTACGCCGTGCGCTGCCCGCCTATGTCATAAGTGTTCTTCGTAATTGGAGGAATGTGGTGTATCGCTGTTTAGCCTAATATTGCAATTGAACGCTATGCAGTTTAGCTTGCCCGTGCTAACGGAAATGAAAACCCCGTTGGGTTTGTTGTTAAATAAAATGGAACCGATCAACATCGCGTTTTCAATTCTAGCCTAGTCTACCACAATACTCAGTACCACGATACATTTCAATTGGCGACGAGAAATTCGAACTACGCATCCACGGCTACGATGGATCAAGAAGGTCTGCCAGCGTTTGCAGCGGAACCAGCAGACTCTGCAGCGTCGAGATGGGAGCGTTGGCTGAAACGCTTCACGAACTAAGCAGTTGCGAAGGACATTACTGACGAGCGACGAATGAAGGCTATACTTTTACACTACGTGGGTGAGGAAGTGTTTGAACTGGCAGAATCACTAGGCATTGTGGATGATACGTCTCTGGAGAACACTAAACGCATACTTACGGCCTATTTCGCTCCGCAAAGAAATATCGAGTACGAGGTTTACGTGTTCCGCCAGGCGGTGCAACTAGGCAGCGAGAGTCTGCATAAGTTCCACGCACGACTAAGGCAACTCGCTAAAAACTGTAACTTCAACGACCTAGACAGGGAAGTTCGCTCACAAATTATTCAACGCTGTCAACTCGGCAAAGTCCGCGATAAGGGACTGAGTGACGCACACATCACATTGTCTGAACTGTTGAAATTTAGGCGTACGCTAGAAGCTACGAATGCTCAGGGCCAGGCTATGGCTAACATCCACGCATCGATGACAGGCAATAGCGCTGGCAATGTCACCGATCGCTCGATTGTCAACAAGTTGTCAGTCACAAAATCGGCTACGCAATCGCGAGATGCTTCCATCTGGCTGAGTCGATCACACCAGCAGGCGAAACCAAACGCAGCTGCTGCTACCTGGAGGACGACTTCCCATCAACGAAATCGGAAGTCGCCGAACGACGGTGCTGACAACTGGCGAGCAAGTTCACACCATAGTCTCTGCAATGGCTGTGGGGCGGCGCCACATGTTAAACGTCCACTCCAGTGCCCGGCATGGGGCCAACGCTGTCATCTAGCTGTGTCAGAGTGAAAATCACTTCGCGAGTGTTTGTCGTTCGAAGTCGCAAGTTGAACACGTCACTGCGATCGAACCTGAACTGTCAACGGCGATACAGCATGTATCATGCGACCGCGACGACATTCTCGATTTGAACACTTTGCAAACAAAGAATGCTACTGTAAAACCATACATGTATGGTGCCATGCTGAATGATGTTGTAGCCCAGATGGAAATCGACACTGGCGCAGCTACGAGCATCATCAGTCTGCGACAACTCGAAAGCCTACGTCGCGGCACGCAGTCGTTACCGCTAGGCACCGACAATCTACCTACGCTACGCACCTACGCCGGTCAACTCATTCAGCCGGCAGGGCGCGTGACGGTTGACGTGCGTCACCGAGACGAGACACACCGGTTGTCTTGCCTGGTGGTCGACGGCGATGTTCCCAACTTTCTCGGCAGAGATTGGTTGGAGCATCTCAAGTTGGACTGGTCTACAGTTCATCGGGTAGAGGAAAATGTTGATTTCGCGCGCATGTTTCCAGAACTCTTTAGTGAAGGTCTGGGCAAACTAAAGGGTGTTGAGGCAAAGCTGTACATATATAGCGAAGCTGTGCCACGCTGCTTCAAACCACGCACTGTTCCACTGGCATTGAGGGGCAAAGTCGATAGCGAACTCGATAGATTACAAGCAGTGCAGCAGGCAACTGCGCCGACATCAGTGTCAGAATTGCGAAGCTACTTGGGCATGGTGAACTATTATCACAAATTTCTGAAAAACCTGAGCGCTGTGCTAGCGCCGCTACATCAACTGTTGCAGAAAGGCACTTCCTGGCATTGGGGTTCGCCTCAAAAACGTGCGTTTCAACAGTCAAAAGCGTTGTTGCAATCGTCGCAAGTTCTGGTTCATTACGACCCGAGTCTTCCACTGCTGTTGAGTTGCGACGCGTCTCCATACGGCATCGGCGCCGTGATATCTCATCGCATGGCAAACGGCACAGACAGGCCTGTGGCATTCGCGTCACGTTCGCTCGTCACGGCCGAGAAGAATTACGCGCAAGTTGAACGTGAGGGCCTGGCCGTCGTGTTTGGCGTAACCAAGTTCCACCGCTACGTCTACGGCCGGAACTTTGAGATACAAACAGATCACAGGCCACTACTAGGTCTGCTGGGGGAACATAAGCTGATTTCTCCACTCTCCAGCGCGCGCATACAACGCTGGGCGTTGACGCTGTCGAACTATCAGTATACGCTACGCTACAAACCAGGGGTTCAGAACGGCAATGCAGACGGTCTAAGCAGACTACCTTTGCCTACTGAGCCATCGTCCATCCCTGTACCGGCTGAAGTGGTACTCTCGTTGTCGATCGTCGACGACACACCGATCACCGCTGCTAAGATCGCGCAGTGAACCTCGCGCGACCCTATCCTGTCTGCAGTGGCGGGTTACGTGCGGCAGGGATGGCCGTCAAACACTGATGACGTCGAGGACGCATACTACAAACGGCGTAACGAACTAACCATACAGCAGGGCTGTCTGCTGTGGGGTTCGCGTGTAATCATACCTACGCCAGGGCGCGAACGCATACTAGAGGAACTACACGAGTGCCATCCGGGCATAGTGCGTATGAAATCACTGGCTCGCAGCTATGTCTGGTGGCCAGGACTGGACGCCGAAATCGAGAACAAAGTACGCAGTTGCGGAACATGCCAGGAACACAGTAAGCTGCCGGCGAAAGCAGTCTTACATCCGTGGTAATGGCCTGGCAAGGCCTGGTACAGACTGCACATCGACTACGCGGGACCTTTCGAGGGCAAACTGATTCTCGTGATCGTAGACGCACACTCAAAGTATATCGACGCGCACGTCATGTCGTCTGCAACGTCTACGGCGACAATACGCAGTCTACGTCAAACGTTCGCCACGCATGGTCTCCCGTGTACTATAGTCTCCACTTTTACGAGCCAGGAGATCCGAGGGTACTGTCGTAGTAACGGCATTAAACACATCTGCAGTGCGCCGTTTCACCCAGCGACCAACGGCCTCGCTGAGAGGGCGGTGCAGACCGTCGTCAAACAGGGCTTGAGGAAGACCAGCGGTCCAGACCTCGAGACCCGACTCTACAACTATCTGGCGCGCTACCGAGTGACGCCGCAATCCACAACGGGCGAGTCGCCGGCTCAGATGTTCAACTCAAAGTTGCCGCTCATAAAACTCGACCTGTTACTACCGCAGCGAGAAAACCGAGTGCTTGGTCATCAGGAACAGGCACGTGACTACCGCACGTCCACGGATACGTCAGAAACTGCATTCTACGCAGGCGACGCGGTTTGGGCAATGAACTTCGCTGGCAAACCGAAGTGGCTGCCCGGAGTTCTCACTGATCGCACCGGACCGGTCTCGTTCATCGTCAGCATGACGGACGGACGCATCTGGAGACGCCACGCCGACCATCTACGCACGCGTCTCCCCGATGAGAACGTCAACGAGACGTTCCCGCCACCCGATCCGAGCGCTGTGAGCGTTGTTCCGCCGACAGCGCCACCCATCGACGTTCCCCTGTCCGAACCCGAGAGTCGATAACCGCCGTCGACCCCAATCGTCGCCAAACCCCAATCGTCGTCTCCAATCATCTCCACTCCACAATCGTCGTCTCCAATCTCCAATTCCCGACGATCTGCTAGAGTGATTAAGCCGCCGATCAGGCTTGATCTATAATTAGGGTGTACGCCGTGCGCTGCCCGCCTATGTCATAAGTGTTCTTCATAATTGGAGGAATGTGGTGTATCGCTGTTTAGCCTAATATTGCAATTGAACGCTGTGCAGTTTAGCTTGCCCGTGCTAACGGAAGTGAAAACCCCGTTGGGTTTGTTGTGAAATAAAATGGAACCGATCAACATCGCGTTTTCAATTCTAGCCTAGTCTACCACAATACTCAGTACTACGATACATTTCAAATAGTTAGACCTCATTTAGAATATTGTATTCAAGCGTGGAGGCCATATCGCAGGAAGGACCTAGATATGCTAGAAAGAGTACAGAGGAGAGTAACTAAAATGATACCTAAACTGAGGGATCTTAGTTATGAAATACGCGTAAAAATGTCGTTGAACAACACTAGAGACCAGGAGATTGAGAGGAGATCAGATAGAAGTGTTTAAAATATTGAATGTTTATGAAAATATTGATAGAAATATTTTTTCTCAGTTAAGAAAGATAGAAGGACCAGAGGACATAAAGACACATTAGTAAAGGAGCAGTGTAGATTAGATGTAAGAAAGTTCTCATTCTCACAAAGGACTGTAAATGAATGGAACAGATTGTCTCCTGATTGTGTTGGTGCTAGTAGAGTGAATATGTTTAAAAATAAAATTGACACATACCTTAAAAGGGCGGGATACACGTAGATACAAATTATTGGACTCTCGATAAGCCGAAAGGCTTCCTTGTCCACCTGTCATCTAGAGTTAATTTGCTGGATGGCAATCTTGTTAAATCTTGTTAAACTCCAGTATGGCGGACGAACTGCTTACGTTCTTTCCTCGAACAATGTAGATAGCGCGCGCTGCACCGTCTTGTATTGATATACGGTCTTTGATATCAACTTCCGATTATAAAACGGTGATGGACTTACGCCGTTGTGAATGTGTTTATTTTATGGTGAAATGCGCAGAGGAATATCGACTGAATAACGCTGGGAGGTAATTACTTCGCCGTGCACGATGGAGCAGATATGGCACAAGACAATTCAAAAGATAAAATAGCATAAAACAGTAGTAACACCCACTGCCACTGGTCAGTCATGCTGTATTATTTTATGATATTTTGTATCATTGTAACAGTAAATAGGTACGATTAATTCGGGCTCGACGGCGTCGATGTTACCGTGTTTTTAATAAATAAATACCTTACACGCATCAAATTGAGTTGGCATTCGAAATTGTGATACAACTTACATTATCTGCAACAAACGAACTGACAAAGTGGTTGTATAGGAGCGGCTATTACCTATCAACTGTGCCGGAGGATTCGGGGACATACATACCCTGATCTGAAATTCAGCTCACCCCACCCCCAGTCATATCGTTGCGTGTTCCAAATTCGTGCACTTCTGTGGCAATAATTTCATAACTGTTTTATTAAACAATAATTATTATTTGCAAAGCCTAAAGTTCAAAATAATTATTTACATATAATTGAATCCATAAAATCCATGTTATATATAACTGTTGTTTTTATACAGATATGTGTATATAATATTATGATATTTTGCTGTACAATTACACGTTTAAAAGGATAATAATAATTATACACACAACACACTTGTATAATAACCACATTCTAAGTTGTTTTACATAGCTTGCTTCACATTTGCTTGTTTTAACTTTGAAATAGTACTTTCTTAAACTGCACTACATTAATCACTGTCTTCACCACCATGCTGGGCTTGAGCTGATAAAGTAGACACACAGTTGTGTCATGGTCTTCCGTCCTGGTGCAATAACTGTGATAGTATCACCATCTGGCGCATTAAATTCCACCAGTTACTGTTAAATAGTTCATTATTATACATATAGATGGCATGGCATTGTTCTAGAAAGATCTGTTAGCCGGGATACGGAAGGCACTTTCGCCAGATGTACCACGATGTTGACACTAGTAATTAAACAGTTCTGTTACAATACACGTTGTCAGATTATTGTAGAGTACAGTAGAGTACCATTCCAATAACCATCTCAGTCAGCTGTGCAGCATTCCCCATAGCCACTGTATGGCTACATTTTTAGTACATCTTATATTCCATTCTCAACAAGTATGGCTTCATTGCTTCAGTATAATTGGTATAGTTTGTGTAATTTTTATTTGGAAAACATTGTTTTATTACAGGGTAAACCATTTTATTTAAAAAATGTAAACGATGTATTGCTTGTTAGTTCATCCAACTGGTTAAAATTTGGTAGCCTTGTAAATGTGATCATATTAATTTACTAAATGTACAATTTAACAAAAATAGTGACCGAGTGACCACACCAATGACAGTATGATCACATATACATTTAAGATGTCAACTTATCGAGGATGTCTGCACATGTTGTGTATCGTCTACCTCTGTGTCGAAGTCTTATTCCTGCCCTTGGATTGCAAAATTATAGCCATTACAAATTTGTAATATCATAACATCCACAAAAGGTCAAAGCCTTGGACATGGCTAACAATGATATCAACGTTGCATGGGCTTCATTATTAGTATGCTATTCATATTAAAAAGATGAAACAATATAAATAATGTATGTTTTATACTGCTTAATACTCCTCCATTATTCCCAATTGAAAAACCTCCACTACAAAATAATGATATATTAATAACAGTTTCAGGCATTAACAAAACGTGGTTGTGTTGTCTGGTAAACTTTGTGACCTCGGAATTTTATTAGTTATTTTATATTTTGTAAGGTATACACTTGTATGTTGTATTGATTTGGCTTAATGTCTGGCATGGTATTGTATTAATCGTCCAGGTAAACTACACTGTTTTGGAGAAGGGTTTCTTATGATCTGCTAGGCAGTTGATCGTGAAATTGTATCGCCAAGCAGTAGCGGTAAACGAATGGTCCCCGTCGTCGAAAAGGTGCCACAAAAAATAAACGTTGTAACATTGTGTCGTAGTGTCTCCCGCTAGATTTGACAAATGTTCAGTAAATAGTACAGTTTGAGGCATAACACGGAATCTTTTGCTAATTTCGTGTTGCTCCACTTCTTGAAATGGATTGATTACATCTCGGAAGCGACTCGGACGCTGGAATCGAGCTGCGTTTCTTCTCGAAAACATCGAACATGGACAACGAATTCGACTAATTTCTACGTGAGCTGTCATCTTTGTTTGCTTGAGTACGGCGTTGAGCAAGGTCCATGGCATAGCCATAGCATAGGCATAGCATACTCAGAATTGAGATGTTTCATGTTCAAGTATGAGTACGATTACGTGCTCAGAAAGTGTTATAACCTCCGTGAGTATGAGCATGTTGTGAAACCGAGGCTTGAGCATAACATTATGAGCATCGAGCACCGAATACGGCTTAATAACCTCGAGCCACGGTCTTTGACTTTGCCTTTGGACTTTGCTGTTTACTTTAAGTTTACGCCATATCGTATGTCTTTATGACGCGCAAAATTGATGCGTCCATGCCAAACAAATGTTTGTGGTCGTCTCTGGACAAATGCGTTGAATGTGCTTTATGTACTTCAAACACATCGCAGAGTGCATCACCCGATCGGTTTTACATCGTATATGGAGTTATTATCGGTAACTGGAAAGATATGACATGTGGTAGTCAGGTAGACATTCACTTATTCAGGTGGCTGCCATCTTGGATTTTACAATTTACCTGGGCCCTATCTTAAAATATATGCATTTTTTAATGAATTGATAACGCCATTGGATTCGGCATGTCTGAAAACATATACAAAGACACTTTATTTATGTTTTATGTTAACTATTCACGAAGTCGAAGATAGGAAAATAGATATTTAGATTCGGGCGGCGGCCATTTTTTTGCCATTTCGTAGTAGTACCCCCTTTATTTAATATCATATACACCAATTTCGGTGCTTTTACCACAAAACCCACAATTCTTCTTGGTATTTACGCATATCTGGTCCACTATTAATTCAATCTTATTTTTGAGTTACCTGTACTTTTGTTATAATTATTTTTTTTCTTGATGACTCATCTTTTGTCAAAGTGTTTAATTTAAAAACTGGTATTATTTATTTGTAGTACATGAGTCGATTTTTCAAATGAATTAATAGTGTTTATAATCAGGAGGTAATCTCCCTCCCTTCTTAATATTATAATTATCAATGTCATTTGACAATATTATTTGACATCTGAACAGTATTTATTTACTATTGTTGTTTTAGTCAGTTATTTTTCATATTCTATTAATATACGTGTCATGTACTTGTGTGTGTCTGTCCAAGGACCACAATGGAAACAAGTGCTTGCACGTTTTTGTGTCATCCTTACATTTAATGCACCCAGTATGTTATGTATGTACAAGCTTACATTTTATATTGAATAAATTATTCAATCAATCACAAAATGGAGCGCCTGTAGCAAGTTTCTTTTCTTGATTTAATCGAGTGTTATTAACGAAGCATAATGATTCTTATGTAAACATTTTCATATACATGTGAAACCTGCCGATAGTGCTATAATGCTAGTGTATCAAGTTCGTGCACCGCGAAATTCCGTGGAAATACCGTAATGATTCGTTTTCTCAAACCTAACCACTTTACATTAAATGTAAATGACGACATGCCAACTAGGGTCAGTGCCAATTTTAGCTGCAAGTACAACATACATTTTCACAAATCATTCACATAGTAGAGAAAACGCAACAAAATAGCAAACAAGGTGATACCGAATTTGACGACGCACGAACTTAAATTCACAATATCAACATAGTCTAGTTCAGTAGTTTTAGTAACACGTAAAATTCAAAAGAGTAAAGTTAATTGCAGAAGTGCTTTGCATGACTGTTGGTGAACTCTACGTTATGAAATATCTTTGATCAGACGCCAATGTTGTGCCTGTATGAGCGTGGCCGTGTCGCTGATTTTAAACTGCAGGTAAATGGATGTGATAATGATTCTCACCAGTCCAAATTCAGCCACTTATGTTGGCATTCATGACATCTACTGAATCTAAATGTACGAGGTGTAATCGGCCGGGAGGTGAGACGTGTTCGAAACGTTGAAAGCCCATGAAACTAGTTTTTATTAGGGCGTGACAACAATAAATTTTCGCCTTGGGGGGCTGCCATGTTTACGTCAGATGACACACATATTCCAAAATTCCTCCTTATGAACGAAACAAAATAGTCCAACATAAACGCGAGTTAAACGTTTAAACTGGCACAAGTTAAACTTCTTCTTGGAGGTGCAACATATCGCGTAGTCTAATTATCAATATTTATTTCTTAGTCCCCGAGAGGCTGGAACGGGACTATACGAAAAACGTGTTCACCTTGCGGCCTAATGTTGTCAATTCTAAGACGCAGGGTCCGATGTCCCGAATCGCGCGGGTGGTTCCAGCGATTGCTAGAATACGTTGTTCATATTACGCGCGCATTGCGTTTTACGTTCCGAACAACAATATACCCCCATAAACAGTGGGAATCTTGACATATATGGGGTATATATATATATATACATATATGTATATATATATATTTACACACACACACACACACGTTCGTGTATTGGGGGGGGGGGGGCAAACTGACGTAATTATATATTTTTGTAATTGTCGGGATCATGAAAACCTTCCACATATTAACAATTTCGGTTAGTTGTATTACGTGATCAATACAATGCTAATTGGAAGGGTGTTGTTTAGATGGTGAAATATACGTAATTTTGTGATTTTGTTCTCAAATTTAAGGGTCAAATACACTTCCTATATACTTGGATTTTTTATTTAGTACACCCACATGACCACAAATGTTTGTTGACATATTCTACTAAAACATGCCTAAGCAAAGTTTTGAACACACATATTTGGATTATAGCTGCGGACTAACTGAAACGCGTCACTTGTTGTAACGTCATGCTATGCATGAATGACGCTTGCCACTAATATTGCTGTGGATCAGTTTTCTAAAAATGTGTGTAGTAACAAATGTACGGTCTTTAGTTGGAGTAACAATATTCAGTGTTGATGGAAAGTGCATGGTTCAATGTTTCAGGGTAAACATGTCTCTTCGTTGATCGGGTAAAAGATAAAATGGAAAGTATCAAAATACGCTATGTTAGCTAGTGTTACTTGAGGTCAGTTTCTCCACTCACTTCGAACATTTGAGTTGATTTTGAGGAAAAATTACCTTTGAACCCTAAAAGTGAATGTGTGTGTATCACGACGTCAGCGAACATGATTGTGATGTTTCACACCGTAGTGTCATTAAAACTCGCCCACTTGTGTTGACGTCATGCTATGACGCAACACATGAACATGACTGACCACTAATAATGATGCGGGTGAATAGTTTTAATCCCTGCTGTAGTCATGGTGTTCAGCGCAGCTGGAAAGGGTGTGGTTCAACGATTCCGTGTAAACAAGTGACATCGTTGATCTGGTGAAAAGAGAAAATGCAGTCTCGTTTCCTGGTGCTGGTAACAGGCATAGTGCTCATCTACTGCAAATGGTGCGACGCAAAATGTTCGAGCAATCCGTGCGAATTTGGTGGTACTTGTATTCCAACTGGGTCTGCTTATACATGTAACTGCCCAGCGGTTTATACTGGACCTACTTGTGAAGGAAAGAATCATGCATTAAAAAAATACGCAAGAATGTCGTCATCACGTAGTACCACAGGAGAACATGGTCCTTCGTATGCTGTTGATGGAAATCCATCTAATTTAGCTCAGCATTGCACGGTAACACATATTGAACGGGTGCCTTGGTGGACGGTAGATTTCGGTGAAGTGATACTCGTTCAAAAGGTGATCATAATTAATAGGATTAGATATTCCGAACTTTTGAAAAATTTTAATATTGTAGTTGGTATCTACAATGGCCTATACACCAGATGTGGTCCCGAATTAATCGACATGACAAATGTCCCTCGCGGAACATTCTATTGCCAATCCGGTGTCATGGGACGTAATTTGTTGATAGTAATTCGAGTAACAGCAGCAACGAATACTCTTATTGTATGCGAGGTTTATGTGCATGGAAGACCATATTTTCAAGACCAATGTTTGAGCAATCCGTGCGATAACGGAGGAAGTTGCTATACGAATGGCACATTTTATAGGTGTGTCTGCCCAACAGTTTGGCCAGGACCAAATTGTGAAGGAACGAACTGGGCACTTTGGCAAATTGCAACACAATCATCAACAAATAAATCAGGTTCAAGAGCTGTTGATGGACGTGATGCACATTTGTGGCAGTTAGAGAGCTGTAGTGAAACTGGGATAGAGGTAAATCCTTGGTGGATGGTTAACTTTGGAAAAGTGATAGAAATCTACAAAGTGGTTGTACTGAATCGAGCGGAAAATCATATATTCGTTCTGAACAATTTCAGTATTGTTGCTGGTCCACAACTTGGCTACACTGCATGTGGTTCCAACAGACACAACATGTCAAACATCGCAACGAAAGGTTTCTTTTGTTCTCCCACTATAATTGGAAACACATTGAAAATTACGCTTTATAGAACAGGGAAGATGCTTACATTGTGCGAAGTGTCTGTCTTCGGAGTTTTAAGACCATGTTTGAGCAATCCGTGCCTCAATGGAGGAAGTTGTGCATGGAACGTGACTGTGGTGTCTTATAAGTGTGACTGCACATCGAGGTGGAATGGAACACTTTGTCAAGACGAACTTCCATGTTGGAGCCACCCGTGCGACAATGGAGGAACTTGCCTGTCGGTTGGCGGGTCTTATAAATGTACCTGCCCAACACAATGGATAGGATCAAACTGTGAAAAGCACAAAAAGGAAGATTTCCCGAAGAAGACACCGATTGTTGTCGGTAGCATATTAGCCGCTGTCATTGCCGTTGGAGCTATCGGCCTTGCCGCGTATTGTACGATCTTTGCTGGAGGCGTACGTAAAGCTGACAACGAAGATGAACAAGAAGAAGAAGAAGAAGAAACAGAAGAAGAAGCGGACGATGAGGACATTTCCATATGGGATACAATTATTGAGCAAATATCTTCAACGATGTTTAATTCTTAACGAGTCAGCAACGAAGAGATCATTTCAACAACCAAATAACACTGATTATTTAAAACATGCTCGCTTGCTATGTTGCTTGCAGCTGTGAAATATATCACTAACATGTCTGCAGAGACGTCACATTTTGGTGTCTGCGAATGCAGTTGGCGGAGAAGACCATGCTATGAGTTGCTCTGTGGCATGGTATCTATTACATGAAATTCGTTTGAATTCTTTTCATTTTGTGTTCGTTGTCTTATTTGTGAGCAGTAAAAACATCATACATTATAGGAAATTAACTAATGTATGATGTATATATATATATATACATATGTATATGTGTATGATGTATATATATATATATATATATATATACTCCTAAATGCGGTTATCGGGAGACTTCGACTATCGAGAGACATTACTAAAACCTGCATAACTTCTAAGTAATTGTGTTAAGTGCCGTCACATTTGTACCATTAAACATCATTTTCGTTAGCAGTTTTTATGATATGCTTCATAATGGAATAAATATTTTAAAAAAAATTTCAGTCTCCCGATAGTCAAGGCCTAAATGTATGCACAAATCCGACTATCGGTCTCATGTGTATGACAAAAAACGATTGTCGGGAGACACGCTGTGTCATTTGATTAATGTATTGATACTATTATATATCCCCATGAAAACTGCTACCTGTCGCCAACAAACGTACGTTTTGTCGGACATATATTAGATATACTGTAATAAATGCATCATTATTACGAAACAGTCTGTCTGTATGTGTGTGCCCCCCCATATCTCCGTCAGTTTTGCTGAAATTTTGTATGCGACCTGGCGGGTCCATACGGGTGGTTCATAGATTTATACTTTTTTTTAATTTGTTCTGGGGTCGGGATCTTGGGGGATCACAATTTTTAAATGGCCCATATCTTCGTCAGTATTACATGTACGGAGCTGATATTTTTTACGCGACCTAACGGGCCCATTGTCGTGGTTCGTAGAGTTAGACTTTTTTGAAATTCGTCCGGGGGTCGGGATCTTGTGGATCATAATTTTAAAATGCCTCATACGTCAGTTTTCATGTATGGGACTAACATTTGGCATACGATCAAACGGACCCATTGGCGTGGTTCGTAGATTTTTTCGAAATTCATCCGGGGTAAGTTTTTATTGTACACCTTATGTGGCTTAAATTAGAAAATATATATGACTGCCTTTCCCCCCGTGCAACGCCGAGTATCTCGGCTAGTAAACTAATATTATTGTCAACAGTAATTTCCAAAGTGTGCACATTTCTTGTCTGGCGGCAAAGGAAGAGTGTACCAAGTATACCAAATGTGGTCTTAGCGTAACATGACTCGTAGATTATTAGACTCGATCTTGGAAACAGTGTATAAATATGCGCGATAAATAATTCGATATTGTTTAATTGGCGCCAATATTTATATTATATTGCTCAGCATACAGGGCCTGTATGCGATCGGTAATGACGTGACATAAAAAACAAACGCAGCATTATTTTCTACCGAACATCGACATAATAACAGGGTATGTTCAAACTAGTATTTTTTTTTTCTAGATAAAGCACAAACTACGCTACTTATACAGCCTCCGGAAAACACACACCTATTATTGTTATCGTTAGCAGCAACACAAACTCGGTTGTCAACGTATCAATGTAACGAGAACCCATTGGAAAAGGACAAAGGCAACAAAAGTGTCAAATGTCCTGCGTTGGGAAGAATATCTTATTGTTGCCAATGTTGATATATGTCCTGCCTTCCCGCGTTTACTAAAAAATTATTTCCTTTATTTTAAACAAATTCTTTGAAGCACGGCTCATTAGACTCTTGAAACAATCGACAGACTAAGCTGGCTAAACTACCATGTGTTTTTGTCAGGAGAGACGCAAAGGTTTTGGAGACTTCTTTCTGCATTTATCTCCACCTATATGACATATTGAAGTGGATACATTGTTTTACATACTGTAAATCAAGACACCTCTAAAATTGCACAACGTAACTGTGTCATAAGCAATATTAAGGGGTGACACCCCACCTAAAATTATGTTTACTCACAATGCTTTTTATCTTTTGTTAGCTATCAGTAAAGTTCACTTTTATAACCATTACGTATCTGTAAATCAACTGTATTCATGTTTAAATGTTACCTCTATAAAGTAATCAATCGCATTATACAATATTTTATGGCCATTTATATGAAGTCACATTTTTTGCAACAAGAAGTCACAACACTCTGCATTGATGTATTCACCAGTATATGCTCCGAAAACTGTCTAAAAAAATACCTGTTTTATGGAACATCTTGGGATTGTAGTATAAGAATGTGCCGATTAAAAAAAAATTACAATGACATAATTTATAAAATGTATATAAAATATAAATATTCAAAAAAATTAAATATGTTTACTCAAGTTTTAGAGTTAAGTAAACCAATGATGATTTTGAAAACATTATGATAAAATATCCATAACTTTTAAAGAGTTGTCATTTTTGGAATGGCTCTAATTAAAGTTATTTTGTTTGTTTCCATGGAAACGGGGGTCTAGTAGAAAAAATAAATATACATTATTTATATATATATATTTTTTTTTGCTCGGTATGACCCACTGTATATCTTGCTCCAAAAACAATTCCATTAAGTTTGCAATTAAAAAAACCAAATCCGATCTAGCGGTGGTGTCTCCTCACACATTTGACAGTATTGTTTATAATAGCTATTGGAAAATAATGATAGAAAGATTGGCTTCATCTCCGGCAGACGATTATCCTTCCTCCTAATTCTTCAAATCTGAAACAGGCACATTGTGCAAACACAATTATATACAAACCGACTTTACTCACTTACGTACTTTCTAATGCATACCGACTTTATACACATACATCGCTTTAACCAAATACCAATTTCTTCAACGGAAGCCTTGAGCAAAATGAATATCCATTAACCAAACAAGGTATTGTAAATGAATACTATGAAATATCTCCAAAATTATTTAATAAAAATACCTGTTGTTTTAGGGGTGCACAAAAACAATATAATAAAAAACCTGTATGTATAATATGTACAATAAACAGGTATACATATGTATATATATATATACAGTATATAATGTACATGAATATACCAAACACATTATTACTCCAGCACCTTTCGAATCCGTGCCTGCTCTTTCTTCTGTTCAGCAACTTCGTCCTCACTTTCAGGTATCCCTCTTATTCCATGAAGCTCTCTACCAGATGCTTCCCTGAGAAAGGATCATAATTTAATTATGTTAAATCTATTCTGTTCTAATAGACTCTACCGATCTAATGGTCAAACGATCATTTTTGGAAAACGGATTTTGAGCGCCTTATTTGGCGGATAAAGGCGCAGCACAAGACGTCATTATTATTGTTATCACAATAATTAAGTAGCGAAAGGTATATGCGTGGAAATGTATATTGAATGGATGATTTAAGCATTACGTATGTATTGAACACAATTATATATATGGAGCAATCTGCAACATTTTAAATTTGCCTGGAAGATTCCGGTGTGGACTTGGAAGTGTTATACAATCATGGAATTTGTCATGAAGCTTCCGTGTCATTTTCGGAGTCCACTTCATTCGGGCTATGAAAATAAGTTGATGATTATTTTATGGAATAATTGAATCGCAACATTTATAACAACAAATCGCAGTAAGCAAAGTGCTGACTGATAATTGCAGTTACATTAGCTTTCCCACCAAAACAACTTAAATGAAATATTAAGATACATGAACAGTTTTGTAATCATGCAAATATTAAAAAATCACACATGCTATATGCAATTATTTAACAAGATTTAACAAGATTGCCACCCAGAGAATTAACTCTAGATGACAGGTTGACAAGGAAGCATTCTGGCTTATCGAGAGTCCAACCCTTTTATCTATGTGTATCCCGCCCTTCTGAGGTATGTGTCGATTTTATTTTTAAACATTTTCAGGCTACTAGCATCCACACAATCAGCAGATAATATGTTCCATTCATTTAAAGTCCTTAGTGAAAATGAGAACTTTCTCATCTACACTGCTCCTTTGCTAATGTAACTTCATGTCCTCTAGTCCTTCTATCTTTCTTAACTAATAAAACAATATTTCTATCAATATTTTCATAACCATTCATTATTTTTAACACTTTTATCTGATCTCCTCTCAATCTCCTGGTCTCTATTGTTGTTAAACCACATTCTCTTAGGCGAATTTCATAACTAAGATCCCCCAGTTTTGGTATCCTTTTAGTCGCTGTCCTCTGTACTTTTTCTAGCATATCTATATCCTTCTTGCGATATGGCCTCCACGCTTGTATACAATATTCTAAATGAGGCCTCACTATTGTTTTGTACAGCGGTATTATTAGTTCTTTTTCCATAAACGCAATATTTCGCCTAATTAATCCAAGGATTTGATTTCCCTTTGAAGCTGCAATTCCGCACTGCTCTGAAACCTTCATATCAGCACTAATGGTTAACCCTAAGTCCTTTTCTTTTACACTAGTACTTAATACAGTTCCCCCAATTGTATATTCTACATCTTCGTTCCCATGTCCTGTGTGGAGGCATTTACATTTCCCAACATTGAACAGCATTTGCCACTTTTCAGACCATTTGATCAACCTGTCAAGATCATCTTGTAAATGCTGTCTATCTCCATCACTTTTAATCCTTCTAAACACATTTGTATCAACCGCAATTTCAACACATTGTTTGTTATATCATCATCCAAATCGTTGATATATATTAAGAATAATATAGGTCCTAATACTGATCCCTGTGGTACCCCACTCAATACCGATTTCCAAGTTTGAAGCCTCCCCATCAACTGCTACACGTTGTCTTCTGTCAATCAGCCATTTTTTTATCCAGTTTATTATACCATTTCCTATGCCATGGGCCTTTAATTTAAGATGTAATATTTGATGTGGTACTTTGTCGAAAGCTTTTTGAAAATCTAAGTAGATGATATCTACTGGTGATCCCTCATCTACCCACTTAGTGATGTCTTCCAAAAAACATAACATATTTGTTAAGCATGACCTCGCTTTTAAAAACCCATGTTGAGATGGGTTTATCAAGTTATGTTTAACAAGAAAATCCACCATGTGATCTTTAATTAGTCTTTCTATTAATTTGCAAATCACTGACGTTAAACTCACTGGTCTGTAGTTCTCTGACTTGTTTCTTGCACCTTTTTTAAATAATGGTATAATGTTTGCCTCTTTCCATTCTAAAGGAACCACTCCCTCTTCTAATGACAAATTGAAAACTGTTGCAAGCGGTACGCTAATTTGTTCTACAATTTGCAATAGTAGTTTGGGTGGAATCCCATCCACTCCAGGTGATTTATTATCCTTCATAGCCCTTATTTTCGTAGCTACCATTTCCGGAGTTACAATTAGCTGTCCTAAATAGTCGGAATCTGCCCCCTTGAACTTAGCCTCTGGAACTGGCAGTGAACTAATATCTTCCCTGGTAAACACTGAATTAAAATACTCATTCAGGTCTTCTGCCATTAAGAATCCCTCTGATATAATATTTCCAGCACTATCTTCTAGAGGACCGACCTTATCCTGAACTTTCTGTTTGCTTCGAACATACGCATAAAAACTCTTGCTGTCATGTTTTACATTACTAACTAATTTTTGTTCATAGCTTCTCTTTGAATTTCTAATTTCAGCTGAAGCTTGGTTAAGTGCTTCTTTATAAATGTTTTAGTCTTCATCATTTGCAGTACATCTATATGACTTCCACATCATTTGCTTAGGTTTAATTTTTCTAATGGCTTCTTTCGATAAATGTTTCTTTTTGGACCGTTTTCCTTGTTTTTTCAAGTGTACAAATTTATCGACTATGCACTTAATTTCACTCTAAGATATTCCAGCATTCTGTTGCCGTCTTATTGTTCATTGTGTTATTTCAGTCTATCTTTGCTAAATATTTCCTCATGTCCTTATATCTTCCTTTGTGGAAATTTCTCCTTTTTGATTTTACTTTGATGATAAAATGTATCTGGTTGTGATCGCTACTCCCCAGTGGCTCACATATCTTGACATTGTCAACTAATTCATTCTGTGAGGACAAAACTATGTCTAACACATTCTCACCCCTGGTTGGTTCTAGCACATGTTGAGAAAGGAAAGTATCTTGTACTAAAACTAAAAACGTGTGGTCCTCACTCCCCATACTCTGCAGAGATTTACATTTTAAATGCTCATGGTTAATTTAATAACAACAATATACTACGAAACTGCCAGACACATATGTTGTAGTATGAATACAAACATTCACTTCAAAATACTGACAATACTTTGTAGATTATTGTGTGTACGTTTACGCGCCTAACCCTATTAACTGTAGATGACCTTAAAAATATACCCAGTGAATATTAGAGGACGGAACATTTGTCCGACATACGTGGCTATGAACACTAACATTAGAAAGGATCTGCATGTAACAGTAAACATGTATTATAGTTATTTTGATAAGCGTTTAAATATGTTTAAAGCTAATATTTTAGTAGATTAGCAATCGACATCCAGGTAAATTTGTGAAATAACTGTAGTCAGACTGACTAGGTGTAGGGACATGGACCTGACTCGCATGAATTAGGAAAGTGGGTTTTATAGGTCTCTATAATCTTAACAATAACCCCAAACTGAAACATAAAATTAACCCTAAATTAAACTCTAAGTATAGCGTACTCTTTAAATTACAACATACTTTTGGGGGATGATAACAAACAAGCGGAATAGTTCAGCAGAAGTGGTTGAAACGTGGATTTGGCGTCTATAGTTTTTTTCTGCTGATTTGGGAAGACTAGGGTGTACACTTAAAAAAATGCCGGGTGACACCTTGTCAGCCTTGGGCAATTTTTTATTTTGCATGTTTTATCCATACCCCCTCCATCACTTTATTGTAGAATAAAAAAATGAATATTCCCCGAAAACATGTAGCGACCTTCACCTTTGTAGGTTCGTTGTCGCCTTCGGGAAGCGCTGCGGGATCCCCGTAAGTGATAATTGTTTCGAAGTGGTTATTCTTCCGGTTGCCGTAAGTTCCGTAAACCAGATTTGGACAGCTATTCTTCCGTGAGTTGGGCCGCGCATGCGCCATAAGCCTACTTCGTCATAGTATAGCCGCACTTCGCAGATTCGGCGCATTTCACAAAATGGAAGTTAGGAAAGAGTTCGTGGGTGTCAATGTCGGTGATAAATTGTCTTCCTTTTCGCAATTTTCCGACAAAATCAAACAAGTTCAAGATGACAGTTTTGAGCAAATATATTTGCGCGATTCAAGAACCATTGACGGTGCCAAACAGCGTATGCCGAACATTGCAGGAAAGGCAAATCCCGATGTGAAGTATACTGGCGTGGCCGTGGGCAATTTTCGATGGAAAACTGCACAAGTCCGAAGAAAGAAAGGCGCCAGAGCCACATCACAGTAAGTCTGCTTATTTAAGTAATTATATTATCTTTGAGTGTAATAACCCTGTTTGAGGGTACTGTACTATCTTACTTAAAGCTTCCGTTAATGGCATTGCCAAACCCCTTACCAGTAAATTAATCAATCTCTACGCAATGGAAAATGTCCTCAAAAAAAAATGCTAAAAGTAGTTCCCATCCACAAAAAAGATGATAACCATAAATTCAACAACTACAGGCCAGTATATCTTGCCATGCATATCCAGTCTTTTAAAAAATTGTACATTCTCCATTATTCCACTATCTCACACTTAATAAGCTCCTCCACCCTAATCAGTATGGTTTCAGAACTGAACACTACTGAACTAGCAATAACTGAATTAGTTGACAGAATATACTTAAATCTTGACCAAAAAGGCTTGCCAATGGCAATATTTCTGAATCTGTCAAAGGCTTTCGACACAATAGATCATAGAATCCTGCATGTATGATGATCTAAAAATAAACTTCACTTCAAAGATGTTTTTAAATAATGCTGTTGTTTCCACCATGTCTTGATGTGTCCAAGAACTGCGCGTGTACTGTAACTGCTCTGTTGTTTTACATTACTGCTATTATTTCTTTGTTTAAAAATTCAGTAAAGTGTTTATAACTGTATTGTGCATTGTTGTCGCTATGTTTCTTAACAGTTTCATTTAAATTTCATATAAATATATTCTCAGTGTGCATAGAACCTAGTCACAGTAGTAAGATAAAATTCCTAGCCGAGGTGTTAACGTGGTCGTTAACACTTCAATATGAGACTACAAAGTAAGTTTTTCTGCGGCCCTGGACTAGCCCAGTGATAAGGTAATGTTCGTTCCCTCATTCCGAGATCATTGGTTGACTTCACTACATGTCTTTCAGTAAACCTATTTGAGCCTTTTTGGGCAAATTTAGCTGGGCTAATTTAATTGCGCAATATTTTACTTAACTGGCATAACTAGTAGCAGCGCCCTCCTATTAGTTTAGGTATTCCATTTCGTTTTGGGTGACAGCTAGGGTTAAAGTAATAGGACAACTAATTTGCGTGATGGCATGCTTGGTAGAACTCGGAAGATTAATCATTTAATCCCGCCAAGACTCCAGTTACGGCGATCAGACTTAAGTCTCAGAACTAGAGGAAACACACGGACAATAAATAACCCCAGGCGGGTTACGGCGACCGGAGCAGAACTCACGGAAGAATAGCGTAGGCATGTTGGGTTACAGCGACCGGAGCAGAACTCACGGAAGAATAACGCAGCCAAGTTAGGTTACGGCGACCGGAGCAGAACTCACGGAAGAATAGCGTAGGCATGTTGGTTACAGCGACCGTAGCAAATAATGCGCATGCGCTGACGTCGTCTCGGAGTAGCGGCGCCTGCTAGTTATGCGCATGCGCAACTAAACTCACGGAAGATTAGCGAGGCGAAGTCCGGTTACGGCGACCTTAAGAATAACCACGTCGTAATTGTTTCATCGGTAAGATTGATAACAACATCTGCCAGCGTTAAAACAGGTGTACATTCACGTTCCACATTAACTGTTTTAATTTTACCAAAATACAAAGCAGTATAACTAATATTGGCGAGGACTGCCTGGGCTGGAAGGAATCTCAGAGACGTGCACCAAGATTAACAAAATCACAATTTTCTCGCAAAATAAGGGTTACTTAATTAATACAAACAAATAGAATGGGCACACTTACAAGATTGATGGCATATTTTGCGTTTAATTTTAACCATTTTATTATGAATAAAGGTTGTTATGTCAGTAAGTTGTTTCTGATTTTTGTATGCAAAACACAAGGAGGATCATTAATTATTTAATAAATGAACTTGGTGAAATTATTTTAAATTATAAATTTAAGTAGAGTAAATGTAAGTACATGTAACTAGATATAATAAAATTACATTGTTTAAATAATAATTATATCAAATGTTATTTAAAAACCATACCAGAATAGAATGATTTATCTACTAACTTTCTAGCGGCCTACAACATTGACCTTGACAGGTTGAAATTTACATATGGGTCTAGTAGTTCCAAGTAGGCCTAAAATGGTGTTCCGGTAATAACTCACCATTTTCACTATTCGGTCGTTGAGTTAATCATGTATTTATATGTGCAGGTATATGTGCGCTGTAGAAGAATGCTTCTTCAAGTGGAAGTCCCACTGTGAAGACAATGCAGAAGGGCTAAGTGAATCTGGGCCTGGCAGGGTTGAAACTTAATTACAAAATTACCAATAATTTGTGCTAATCAGCGCTTGATAAATTCTTCCTAATAATAAGAATTTTATTCCTAAAAAGGCATTAATATTCCAGGCCCAGTGATGCGGTGCTGTCACCTCACGGCGCATGAATAATCTAGGCTAGCCCGAGCTACGCTTTTCGACAAATTGATCCATGGTTTTGTTTATATATGGATCAGTTGAAGAACCGTGAACCAGATAATTTGTGTGGAATTCTTTTGTTTACTGTCAATATTAAATATCTTTAAGTTGCTATTTATGTTGCAATCTTGTTACTGATGCGCTGCACGCACAAATGCGCGCGTACACGCCCCAACACAGCATCACAGTACTCGCACGCACCCACACAGGGTCACAGTGTACATACGCACCCACACAGGGTCACAGTACTCACAGTACGTACATGCACCCACACAGGGTCAGTGCTGATACGCACCCATACAGGGTCACAGTACTCACACATGCCCACATAGGGTCACAGTACTCACACCCCATCACACAGGATCACAGTACTCACACGCCCCCCCACACAGGGTCACAGTACGTACATGCACCCACACGGGGTCAGTGCTGATACGCACCCATACAGGGTCACAGTACTCACACATGCCCACATAGGGTCACAGTATGCATACGCACCTACACAGGGTCACAGTACTCACATGCATCCACACAGGATCACAGTAAATACACGCATCCACACAGGGTCACAATACTCACACGCACACACACACAGGGTCACAGTACTCGCATGTGCCCACACAGGGTCACAGTACTTACAGGCACCCACACAGGGTCACAGTACTCACAGGCACCCACACAGGGTCACAATACTCACACGCACCCACAAAGGGTCACAGTACTCACACGCACAAACACAGGGTCACAGTACTCGCATGCACCCACACAGGGTCACATTACTCACACGTGCCCACACAGGGTCACATTATGCATACGCACCCACATAGGGTCACAGTACTCACACGTACCCACACTGGGTCACAGTAAACACACGCACCCACACACAATCCTCATATGCGTGCACGTGTTATTTGAAGCCCACCAAAAAATGCAACCTCTTCCCTAAATATTAGGGCTAATCCCACACTCCACTAAAAAGATTTGGTGACCTCCCCGGTTCCTATGTGTTGGGTAAACAGATGACTGATACAAAAGTAAGTGTTTCATAACTGTTATGCGAATAAGCTAACTTCAAAGTAATCAAGTGCTAATTCTGGCTGTTTATAAACTAAATGTTTCATTTACTGTTTTGAACATTTTGTGGCTGCAACTTTCAAAATGAGAACCTTCTTTTCAATTAAATTTCAACTCTTTATTTCAAGTTTATTAATTTTATTCTAGTGACAAGTAAGAACAATGTAATTTCTATTAATGCATATAAATGAGGAACGAATGTTTTGTGATACAGGACATTGTTCTGTACAGTGAAGAAGCTTCACTTTGAGAAAATCAGAAAAGAGCCATTATACTGACGCTAGGGCCATTTGTATTCAACTGATCAACTTGATAAATTATTCTAGCCTTTTTATTGCTGTCATTGAAACGACTGCAATATTATAAATAACTGTATTTCCCACAATTCATATGGAAATTAAATATTCAGACAGGATCTAGTGATAATTGTATTTAATTTCAACAATCATGACATACAATAAATGAAATGCAGCAGATCTGAGAAGACACATTTTAAGTTGAAACAAACAGTAGAGAAACATTTGAGAATGCGAGTTAGTGTCGAGACCCTCACTGGCCCATTCTCAGGGCAGTGTGTGCTGCTCTCTGGTGTCATGTGACAATACTTATGGTTGTCACGTGACAGCAGCTCCAAGAAAGTCGCAGGAAGGTTGTAACCACCGAGGTCCCAAAATTATGGTGAACTTAATTGTCAGGTGGCCATATCACAAAAGTGATCATAAAGTGAGACTCGACTGTTTATATCTGTACTATTATGTCCAATATGAATATAACAGAATCTCAGGTCAACTTACAGGCTGAATTATTTCAAATGTTTTCACATCACAAAGCCTTAAACGTGGCTCTTTGTGTACAAATTAACAAGAAAACACAGTCATATAATCAAAACTAATCCAGTCATTTGCACCTACTAACGACACATGCTGAAAACTACAAACATACAAAGGCAGAAAGCTGTCTTCATCGTGACAACTATGTGGCCACCATTTTAGCTTCGTCGACAATTGGCTTCAGTTTTGCGTCAGCTGCAGTGGCGCCACCTGCACGGACTTGTGTGAACAACTGTAGACTGAGTCTGTAGAGGTCTTGGTCGACGCCTTGTGACAGGGTGAACATGCCAAGTCCCTCGGAGTCCTGCAATCACACAGGGTGCAGTGAGGTAATCGCCACATGTCGTTTCTCGGTAAAAGGTTAACGGGGTATCAACAATTTGTTTTTACTTCTCTTATTTCAAGTTGATTTTGCAATTTTTTTTTAAATTAAGATTAATTGTAAATGACGTAGGGTGAAGAGATATAATGTAAATGACATAGGGTGAAGAGATATAATATAAATGATGTAGGGGAAAGATATATTGTAAATGTAATTAGTGAACAATCATAATGCATATTAAGTCACCTGAAAAGGCTTAAGAAAACATTGTCGATATCGTTAAAAGTTACATGAAAGTGCAAAATTCACCGCCATTTTAACACTTCTACAAATTAAAAACAAAACCAAAGAGAGGCTGTCAAAGGCGATACCTTTCCGAGTTTACACAGTTGTCGGCGAATCTCAAGGTCACGCCGGGCACACAATGCTCTTCGATGCGGCCCAATGGACCACAGCAAGTTCGCACGTTCTCGTTTCTTGACAACCGAACTTGCGTGGAATGCAGCAATGTCGTGCAACAGTTCAAAGCTTTGCTTCACTCGTTTACTTGCATCTACTTTCTTCTCTCCATCGACGTCAGGGTTCTCATTTGTTGTGGTTTCGGATGTGGCAGTTTCAACATTGTCAGATGTTTCTGAAAGGGGAGATTAATCGGTGGCCATGAAAGGGGAGATTAATCAAGTGGCCATGATTAGAGATAATCTGATCAAAATTAATCTACTCATACATGTATTCAATGAACCCTCTGAAGTTTCCGTCTTAAGTTCTGGTTTTAAGTGAATTGTTTCTATTACTAACAAATTCTTGTAATTGTTTGTCGTGTGCTAAAAAACACATGACTATGCCAATGAGTGATTGTGTTAAAATTATTTTGTTTTCTGGTGCAAGTATCTATTTTTTGTTAAACATCAGTAAATAATATTGTTACTTGAACACCTGGATTCAATTCTGAATTGAAATTGAATTAAATTTATCAGATATTGGTGAATTTGGAATGAGCAAAGACACCAAAATAAAGCGACCAACTGCAGAACTCCCAGTGCATGCCCTAAAGGATTTGTCACCTGACAACACATGGGCTGTATTCATGTTCAGTCTTTCCTTTATATCTGTTCTCTAGGTCCATAATTCCGCAGTTTTACTACCAGTCTAGACATTGGTTGTTAACTAGACTTGTCATCAGGTCATCTTGTTTTCTGTCTCGTCTGAAGGACTTCTGTTGGACCAAAACTTCCCGTGAACACAGCCTACCTGTCAGGACAATGACAGCACCTATCTTACAGTGGCGTACAGGAAGGTGACGCCACCTGCTGGATTGACATGCAGGACAAGATACAACAGTGGCGCCACATGGCGGACCGTTGCTGAAAAAGGACATTTGTACCTTTTTCTTCCTTGACAGTTATGTCCTTTGTGTCGGTGACATTCTTCTCGTCGGTGACATCCTTTGCCTTGGTGACGTCACTTGCGTCACTGCCTGTGTCCAGTTGACACTCACAGATGCGTTTCACTTTCTCGAGAAGTGCTGGCCCGGCGAGTGCTTTCGACACCCCGAGACGTGAAAACACACTCGCCGGCTGGAATCGTTTCAGTGCCGAGGTTGACCGCATGGCTGCTCTGATTGGCTGCTGCTGCACAAGGCCCGACCAATCAATGCAGAGCGTATCAACAACACCTATAACAGGGAATGTTTTATTTCTAAATCACCAGCGTATTTTGTTTTATAGTTTATATCCTCAAATTACTGAAATCTGTACAAGTGGTATAATATTATAAACAATGTGGTATTTTGGAATTCGACTACTGAAATCACATCATCTCCACCAGTCTGACTATGTCTCTATCCTGGGACTATTATTTTTTATTTATGAAGGTGGATGGTCGTCAAGTCTGTAATTACAATGAGTTATTTGAAATTAGGATTTCAATTACTGTAAGATATGGCATGAATGATTACAATGTCACCAATCCAATTACGATGACCAGATTAGGGAGAATGTTTTATTACATTATTTATATAATATAATTTCAAGCAAAGGAACAACTGTTAATGTTTATATCCTCCAAGCCCTGGTCGAAGAGTTAGTGCATGCAAAACATGTTGGTTTAGTTAGGGTGTACTAATGATATGTTTCACAACTGCTGGTGATAATAGCAAGATATTGTTATTGCACTGTAAAGTTAGGCTTCAATTGGAATACTGCATATGCCATATCTTATGAAGGACGTAGATTCATAGAAAGAACCATCAACTCAATCCAGAATTGAGAAACATTCATTACGGGAAACACAAAAGAATGCGTTATCAAAACTAGGGACAAACAGATAAAAAGCTGAAGAGATCAGATTTGTTAATGAAAATATTGACATTGCTATCTGTTCACATAAGGGAGATAAAAAGAATTATAGAGAACGCAAAGTAACATTACTAAAAGAATGTAAATTGAAAATAAGGCTAAACATCAGCTTGCAAATTGGGTTTGACAGGATACCCGATACAATGAGCAAAAACAGTTTTTAACAATTTAAATAGACTTACACACATTTTTATTTAATTGACTGAGCACGTTATTTAAACTATCCACAAATTACATATTTGGATATCAAAGAACTAAATTTCTAATTTGCTTTAGCATAAATTACATATTTGGATATCAAAGAACTAAATTTGTAAGTTGCTGTAACATAAATTACACATTTGGATATCAAAGAACTAAATTTATAATTTGCTGTAACAGAAATGTAACAGAAATATTTAGCAAAGATAGACTGGAACAACACACTGAAGAATAAGACAGCAATAGAATGCTGGAATATCTTAGAGGGAAATAGAGTGCATCGTCAATAAATTTGTTTCCTTAAAAAACGTGGGAAACGGTCCAGAAAGAAATACTTATCGAAAGAAGCCATTAGAAAAATTAAGTACAAACAAATGATGTGGAAGTCATAGACGTTCTGGCAATGACGAAGACTACATTTATAAAGATGCACTAAACCAAGCTACAACTGAAATTAGGAGAGAAGCTACGAACAAAAATTAGTTTGTAATATAAAACAAAACAGTAAGAGTTTTTATGCATATGCAAAGTTCAGGATAAGGTCGGTCCTCTAGAAGATAGTGCTGGAAATATAATATCAGAGGGATTCTTAATGGCAGAAGACCTGAATGAGTATTTTAGTTCAGTGTTTACCAGAGAAGATATTAGTTCACTGCCAATACCAGAGCCTAAGTTCAAGGGGACAGAATCTGACTATTTAGGGCAGTTAACTGTAACCCCAGAAATAGTAGCTAAGAAAATTAGGGCTATGAAGGATAATAAATCACCTGGAGTGGATTGGATTCCGCCCAAACTACTATTGGAAATTGTAGAACAAATTAGCATACCACTTGCAACAGTTTTCAGCTTGTCATTAGAAGAGGGAGTGGTTCCTTTAGAATGGAAAGAAGCAAACATTATACCGTTATTTAAAAAAGGTTCCAGAAACAAGTCAGAGAACTACAGATCAGTGAGTTTAACGTCGGTGATTTGCAAATTATTAGAAAGACTAATTAAAGATCACATGTTGGATTTTCTTGTTACACATAACTTGTTAAACCCATCTCAACATGGGTTTCTAAAAGCGAGCTCATGCTTAACAAATATGTATGTTTTTTGGAAGATATCACTAAGTGGGTAGACGAGGGATCACCAGTAGATATCATCTACTTAGATTTTCAAAAAGCTTTCTTCGACAAAGTGCCACATCAAAGGTTACTGCACTAAAGGTCCATGGCATAGGAAACGGTTTAATTAACTGGATAGAAAAATGGCTAATTGACAGAAGACAACGGGTAGTAGTTGAAGGGGAGGCTTCAAACTGGAAATCAGTTTTTAGTGGGGTACCACAGGGATCAGTAGAATATTCTTAATATATATCAACGATTTGGACGATGATATAACAAGCAAGGTGTTGAAATTTGCGGATGATACAAAATTGTTTAGAAGGATTAAATGAGATGGAGATAGACAGCATTTACAAGTTGATCTTAAGGTGGCTGGATCGGCTATTATATGCTTCTTTTGAATTAATCATTTCTAATATAAGTTTTGAAGATAAGCTAACCATTTTTTTCTCAGAGTTTGCCTCAGATACTAAACAATACCCCAGATAAAAAATAATTTATTTTTTTATGTTGTTTAGATATATTTAAATGTGTTTAAAGACAATTAAAAAATATGTCAAAAATCACCTTAAAATGGCATTTTATTTTATTTTGAGTAACTCCCCCCAAAAAAAAATTGTATGGTTGTAAGCATAAACATGTTATTGCCATTCACACGTTTTTTTTTTGTAAACAAATGCATACTAAGTTTGATACAGCTTCATAAACATTTTGCTACAATGTTGAAAGACAGCAAAAATCCGTACTGCATTTTTAGCACGACCCCAGTGTCACCAGATGCTTGTTTTTTGCTTAGAAATGTGACTTTTACTGGCATGTGGCTTATTTCAACACAATTTGACAGACACTTCTGTTACTGAGATTTCCCCCTAAGGTTTTCCCACCAAGTTGTCTCATGATATTGTGTTACGAAGGGCCATGTGTTGAACTTGTTGTGGTAGAGAAGATTGATTGACACCTGCTGGGGTCAGTCATGTGAATAAACAAAACTACCACCAGTATTTGGTGATTTGACAGCGTGATGCATTTAGGTAATTATAATACAACAGCATAGTGGCATAAGAATAACCAGACTATTATGATCTGCATTCATGGTGAATGAATTTATGTTTGAACTGGGCTGACGCACACTTGATCGTCACTATGGAAACATCGTCAGTTTCCAAGAATCTGAAAAGGGACTTTCCAAAGACACACTAAAAATACTAGTTTTTAAAGAACATATGGTGATAGTGCCTTGGTTTTTTTAATAGTACACATGTTCATATTGACACCTACTAATGTTCTATGAAGAAAAAAATCAACTGACATGATACCCGGTGCAGCTACCTTAACAGTTTGATAAAATGGTCTGAAAAATGGCAAATGTTGTTCAATTTGGGGAAATGTAAATGCCTCCACACAGGACATTGGAACGAAGATGTACAATACACAGTGGGAGGTTCTGTAATAAGTACTACTTAAAAGTAAAGGACTTAGGGTTAACCATTAGTGCTGATATGAAGGTTTCAGAGCAGTGCGGTATTGCCGCTTCAAAGGGAAATCAAATCCTTGGATTAATTAGGCGAAATATAACGTATAAGAAAAAAGAACTACTAGAATACCGCTGTACAAAACAATAGTTAGGCCTCATTTAAAATACTGTATTCAAGCGTGGAGGCCATATCGCAGGAAGGACATATACAAAACCGAGGGATCTTAGTCACGAAATACGTCTAAAAGAATGTGGATTAACAACACTGGAGACCAGGAGATTGAGAGGAGATCAGATAGAAGTGTTTAAAATATTGAATGGTTATGAAAATATTGATAGAAATATTTTTTTCTCAGTTAAGAAAGATAGAAGGACAAGAGAGCATGAAGTTACATTAGGTGCAGTGTAGATTAGATATAAGAAAGTTCTTATTCTCATAAAGGACTGTAAATTAATGGAACAGATTATCTCCTGACTGTGTTGGTGCTAGTAGCGTGAATATGTTAAAAAAAATCAACACATACCTTAAAAGGGCGGGATACACGTAGATAAAAAGTATCGGACTCTCAATAAGCCAAAAGGCTTCCTTGTCCACCTGCCATCTAGAGTTAATTTTGTGGATGGCAAGCTTGTTAAAACAGCTGTAAATGCCCCCCGTTGCATGCCGCTGAATAAACGTGATGTTTTGTGTTTCCATGATACCGCACCAGATTTGCGGCTTGTATGTTCATCTTGGTCGTCATCTTTCATGTCACCAATGATGTCATCAATGTCGTCCCCGGAAGAGATGTTTTCGTAGCCAATGTCACCAATGGACGCAGCATCACTCAGTCTAGCGTCACCACCTACCGGAGAAACATTGAAACACACATTGGAACTATTGATACAAATAATACGGGACACACTCCAGTAGAATACCCCTTTAACTAGTGGACAACGTGTGTTGAAGGTACACTCCAGTAGAATACCCCTTTAACTAGTGGACAACATCATGTGTTGAAGGTACACTCCAGTAGAATACCCCTTTAACTAGTGGACAACATCATGTGTTGAAGGTACACTCCAGTAGAATACCCCTTTAACTAGCAGACAACGTGTGTTGAAGGTACACTCCAGTAGAATACCCCTTTAACTAGCAGACAACGTGTGTTGAAGGTACACTCCAGTAGAATACCCCTTTAACTAGTGGACAACGTGTGTTGAAGGTACACTCCAGTAGAATACCCCTTTAACTAGTGGACAACGTGTGTTGAAGGTACACTCCAGTAGAATACCCCTTTAACTAGTGGACAATGTGTGTTGAAGGTACACTCCAGTAGAATACCCCTTTAACTAGTGGACAACGTGTGTTGAAGGTACACTCCAGTAGAATACCCCTTTAACTAATGGACAACGTGTGTTGAAGGTACACTCCAGTAGAATACCCTTTTAACTAGCAGACAACGTGTGTTGAAGGTACACTCCAGTAGAATACCCCTTTAACTAGTGGACAACGTGTGTTGAAGGTACACTCCAGTAGAATACCCCTTTAACTAGTGGACAACATGTGTTGAAGGTACACTCCAGTAGAATACCCCTTTAACTAGTGGACAACATGTGTTGAAGGTACACTCCAGTAGAATACCCCTTTAACTAGCAGACAACGTGTGTTGAAGGTACACTCCAGTAGAATACCCCTTTAACTAGTGGACAACATGTGTTGAAGGTACACTCCAGTAGAATACCCTTTTAACTAGTAGACAATGTGTGTTGAAGGTACACTCCAGTAGAACACCCCTTTAACTAGCAGACAACATGTGTTGAAGGTAAACTTTCCTGAACTGATACCATTTAATAATC
Source organism: Paraescarpia echinospica (assembly GCA_020002185.1). Classification (NCBI taxonomy): domain Eukaryota; kingdom Metazoa; phylum Annelida; class Polychaeta; order Sabellida; family Siboglinidae; genus Paraescarpia; species Paraescarpia echinospica. Next base: position 45,874,513 of record CM034544.1, on the reverse strand, counting down.
TTGAAACAGTGTTCACAATCTGGCTTTTGCTTCCACAAAATGTTCAAACTGTAAACGAAACATTCAAGTTTAAAACAACCTTTATTAGCACTTACTGCCGAGTCACACATCTCCACCCGCAAATATATCACCTTTGAAGTTCAATGTTTTACGTCTTATTGTTACAGGAATCTCAGAATAAAAATAAAGGAATATTAATGAGATAACAGTAATTATCAATTGCCAACTTTCTACATTATGCCACATAATTTGTTGATCATTCTGTAGATGTCCACCTCTGAAATAATTCTGAAGTAATGAATTGAAAGATGCCTCCAAACCTTTGTGAAGATACAAGAGTCACTACTAAAATGAAACACAAGGACAAACCTGATGGTGTTAACTGTGGCGCCACAACATCGACTGAGTGGTTTGCTAGCTCACCACTTGGGGGCCTCTCTGTCTCACGTGATGGTGTCTCGGGCCTCTCGTGTCGATCACGATGTCTAAAAGAACACAAAGGCTTTTAGTTCGATTTAGTTACTCCTTGCGTCTCAGACTAATTTCATGAAAAAAGCAAACTAACCTATTATTCAGTAAGACAGTCTAATTACCTTGTGCTTATTTTGTATAATCTTAGTTTTAATGACATTAGGAGACAAGCTATAAAATAAGTTACAAGCGGACCCGATCGAAACGCCACAAATGTTAGTTATAGGATTTGAATCATAAAATGGTGATTTAGCCTAAGGTGCAGCTACTGTCTCGTCAAACTGCAAAGGTCAATGTGCTGTAGTTTTATTCGTTTACGTGCAAAATTTTGCAATTTCCATGCAAATGCTTTGGCTACTGAATCAGCTTTTTTCCAGGATTTTTCTGACTTACATAACTATATCATAGTTATAGAAAAAATTATTTTAGTATTATCGTAAATTTCCATGTATAATATGAATCCATGTACGCGCCCTGACTTTTGCTAAATTTGGATAGAATTTCTATATCACCATGTATAATATGCACCCCAACTTTTGACATCAATTTCCCCGCTTCTAATATTTTGCTTGAACACATGAATCCATCTCAGAATCGTAAACATGTCACTTACGCAAGTTACGGCATTGATGCCGGCTTGACCCTCGCTAGTAACTAGTGTGTAAGCACTACGTAACTTGGGATATCCGTAACTTCTGTTGTAGCTTGACAATTGCGCAACTGATTATATCAGCGCTTGCTAGAACTTACATTGTGTCGTTCTGATTTCACTTTTAAATTAACACCAAGTTCTATTCTGAAATGCTACATGCAAACCTGGTACTTTCAACTGCGAAGCCTACATGCACAACATTCGTCTTTGTTTACATTCACAACATTTGCATTCACAACTTTAAACATGGAGTCACACTGGTTGACACTCGACCCATGACGCGGGCATCATTCACGTGATTCAGGAACGCCAATCATAATCAGAGCGGGACGCTTCCCGAGCTGCGCTTTCCGGTCTCGTACGCTTCCCGCTCATTGGTGTTATTCGCGATGTCAGATATCTGGGCTCTCGTCTTTGTCATTGCTACAGAAGCGGTTACGGGAGTGCGATTCTTGCCTTTCGTCTGCGTTGCTGCGATGGTTTACAAGATTATGACATCAATCCGATTTTTATATTACTATTTTTCCGGCTGCGTTATCCTGGTCTGCAAACATTAATAAATTGGACCTCAGAGAAAATTTTGTTTACCCTTAGCACCATGAATAATACGCACCCCGACTTTTGAGTCAAAAGTGAAGGAAAAAAATGGGTATTATACACAAACATTTATGGTAACTATAATATATCCCTACTAGCTTACACCCTCCTGGGGAACAAACCAGGGGCAGCAATTACACATCACCGTTACATTATTTTGACCTGTTACAACTTGCTGCCACAATGGCGCCCTCTGAAGGCGAGTGCAGAACTATATGTAATGGGTGTCTGCCATTTTATTTCTGAAACTGAGAATTCCCAGCTTTCACCCAACCGTACCTTGGACGCTGCCAGTGGCCTCCTTCCCGGTCCCAGTCCTCTCTCCCTCTCTCCTCCCTACCGGGCCTATCCCGGGAGTGTCCCAGACGTCCTCTCTCTGCTCCCATCAGAGCTCCCTCGGGATGGGGTCGCTCCAGGTCGTGCTCCCAATCCTGCTGCCTTCCTCTCTCTCCCCGTTCCCGCGGTGGCGGGATACGAGCTCTCCCCCCGTCGCCGTCCGAGTCGTAGTCGCCGTGGGGACGGTCATTGCCATGGAGACGGTCATGTGACCGCTGACTGTGACGACTGCCGAGACTGCTGCGACTGGGACTGTGACGGACCGGGTCCTCCGAGGGTCTCGGGACTGGGACCTCTCCCAAGGGGGTGTCCTGGGGTGGAGGCAGGAGGAAGATATCTCTTAGGGGACGTCTCATCAATTTACAAAAAATAACTGCATTTCGTATTGATATCTACTTGTAACTTTGCTAATTGTGTGGTGATGTAATTGAATGAGTGGTGGCATAGTAACACACAATTAGTAGGACAATTGAGTGTGCTACTACACCACCACTGAGTACAACTGATTGTGCTACTATGTCACCACTGAGTACAACTGATTGTGGTACTACGCCACGACTGAGTACAATTGATAGTGCTACTCCGTCACCACCGAGTGCAACTGAGTGTGGTACTATGTCACCACTGAGTACCATTGAGTGTGGTACTTCGCCACCACTGAGTACAATTGATTGTACTACTATGCCACCACTGAGTACAATTGATTGGCCTCCTACATCACCATTTAGCACAATTGATTGTGCTACTCCGTCACCACTGAGTACAATTGATTGTGCTACTACGTCACCATTGAGTACAATTGATTGTGCTACTACGTCACCACTGAGTGCAATTGATTGTGCTACTATGTCACCACTGAGTGCAATTGAGTGTGGTACTACGCCACCACTGAGTACAATTGATTGTGCTACTACGTCACCATTGAGTACAATTGATTGTGCTACTACGTCACCACTGAGTGCAATTGATTGTGCTACTATGCCACCACTGAATACAAAGTGAGTGTGCTACTATGCCACCACTGAGTATAACTGAGTGTGCTACTACACCACCACTGAGTACAATTATACAGGAATGAATGTAGCAAAGGTACTATTTGATAATTATTCCATGCTACTAATCAGTTTAGCAGGGTCGGTACACAATGACAGACACCAAATTCAAGGTTATTTCAAGGCTAATGAAAGGACAATTCAAGGCTATTTAGCCAAGAATAAATTGGGTTTAGACCACTGACCACATCCTACAACTGGACAACTGGTCAACAAAAAGTGGAGTGACATCAAAATGCTAACACATAACAGATCTGGGTGGTACGCTTTGATGAATGTAGGAATTAAACTCACAGGAAATAAAAACCTCACGAAAAAATCACAAATTCAAATTTAGAGTTCTTTGTATTTAACGCATAAGTGGAAATAGTAAATCAAGTTGGGTGAATATTCATTTTAATAATCAGAATTACCTTAAAAGATATCAAAAAATTCAGTGCATAAGTTTGATAAAAATCACATACAAATATCATTTGTGCTCAAGTTTAAAATGACAGTTCTTTGTATTTACAATATGAATGGCAATATTAAATAAATTCAGGTGAATATTTGTTTTAATAATCAAAATTAACTTTAACTTAACAAAAAATTAAGTTAATAAGTTTGACAAAAAGTCATTGATAAGTCACACTTGTGAGGAAATGTTAATGAAGTTCTGTGACTTAATTTACTTTTTTTCTGTGACTTTATTACCGCCCTCCGAGTTGACAGCATCATGCATATACAGATGTGAATCCCACCATAGATGGATGTCCTGCTAAATCTAAGTATGTAACACCTGTACCCACAAACAAGTAATTGGGCAAGGAAGATAAATTTTAATGAACAGGAAGCCCTGTGTCATAAAATGGGGTCCATGGGCAACTGTTGTGCAATACCAGCAGATAAGCTGATGGGCAGATCTTCTTTAAACCTGAATCACTTATGGGGTGGGGGGGGGTATTAATGAACAAAGACTACCAGGGTCTGTAGCCAACAGCAGTGCCATAGATTAGGCAAAATAAGCGGATAGGCCACCTGGGTGTCAGGCTGAGATCAGCAGGGAATGCACTGGCTACCAGTGAACAAAGGCCAGAGGCAGAGTGTAATCAAGGCTTTTCAAAGCTGCAAGTCAGAATTCAAGGCTATCAAGGCCTTGAATTGGGCTAGGTGTAATTAAAGGATTTCAAGGCCCTGTACAGACCCTGGTTTAGTGAAATTCAAACTCATTGCTAGGAAATGTTTGTCTTATCGCTGAGTCAGATGTACTTATTCCATAAAGTTGAATCGACCAACCTTTTTGCCTTTCTGGCTTTGAGTAGTGCCATCTAGTGGCTTTTCTTCTTCTGACCAATCATCTTGGTCATCATCAGCACCACCTGGTGACAAAATAGTTATTTATATTACTTTAAATCTGTCTTTCTTAGACTGGACATAATCGAAAGGTGTTTCTCATTTATTAACATTTATTTATGTACTTGAATAAATATGGTTGAAGGTTGCTAACTGCAAAATAGCTTCTACCACAACCAAAATAGTGTTCGTAAGTGAATGTATGTGTATATATGTGTGTGCGGTGTGTGTATTGTATTTATTCAGTTTCCAACAGGTCCAATGGACCCAATAACAGGACTGATAATTGAAACAATACATATAAATAATAAAACAATAATAGAATAATAAAAATAATAAGGACATAAAAACCACACAATATCAACATCAAATATACCAGGCAAACATCTGTTAAACATAGACATGTTTTTGAATTGAAGATCTAAAGGTTTCAGCTCCTGAAAATATATCACAAGTTGGATCACTTAAATACAATTGAAACTAGTCATACATCTATTTAAAACAGAGTGTTTTCTAATGTTGATTCTGCTATTGGAAACTCTAAAAGGGATGTAGTTTCGTAGAGATCGTGAAGGACAGTGAAATTGGATAGCCCCTACCAGATACGACAAGTCTAGTTGGGAGTGCACACACTTGTGTAAAAACATAAGATCTGCAACTTGCTTACAATGTTGAAGGGAAGGTAGTCTAAAATGATGGCAAAGCTCAGGATAACTGTCAGAGGAGTACTGTATTTTGGATTTGTAACATAGATATTTAATTAATTTTGTTGAACTTGTTCGATTTTATCAATAAACGTTCGTTGCCAGGGAGTCAAGATAACACTGCAATACTGACTGATATAGAGATAAATACAAGGATCGCAAAACCTGTACATCAGTAAATGGTGTGCAAACGCGCTTAATAAAACCACTCATCTTAAAAGCTTTACAAACACAGCGATTAACACAATCTTTAAAAGTCAAACTGTCGGTCAAAGTGATACCGAGATCTTTGACAGCGGTGACCTTGTCCATTGTGTATGTGGTGTGTGTGTGTGTGCATGTGTGCATGCGTGCGTGCGTGTGTGTGTGTATGTGATGTGTGTGTGGTATGTGTGTGGTGTGTGTGCGTGCGTGTGTGTGTGTGTGTATGTCATGTGTGTGTGGTATGTGTGTGTGTGTGGTATGTGTGTGTGCGTGTATGTGTGTGTGGTATGTGTGTGTATGTCATGCGTGTGTGGTATGTGTGTGTGGGTGGTATGTGTGTGTGTGTGCGTGCGTGTATGTGTGCGTGTATGTGCATGTGCACACTAGATAAGTAAACGGTCATCTATGTAAGTGTAGTCACGTAGTCACAAGTCAGACACTGTTCAGTTTCTTCTACAGTTCCATCCTTGTGGCCTTCTTTTTCACAACTGAAGAACACAATAAAAGTAGAATTAAGCAATGAACAAACCGCCGGTCCCTGAACGTGCTGCTCCCCTTGGTGGTGGAGATCCGTGGCGACTACGGCGTGATTTATTACCCTTTTCCCACTCAGCTGAAACAAAAAAACAACATTGTAAACATTTGTACATATCAAATTACACTATAATTTGTAATTATAACCGTAATCAGAAATTACATGACAAGTTTAAGAATCTGATGACTGCTAATAACTGTAAACCATATCAAACCAAACCAATCACAATAATCACACGCATAAACTGATTACATTAAAAAAGTAGTTTGTGATACTGATGTAATTTCAACAAAATCTCTCACCATCTACTTCAAGTTTGGGTCGCTTCTTCTTCCTCTCACCAGATGGCAGTGTTTCCTTGGACGACGATCGGTGCCGACGCCTGCTGCTACCGGTGCTGCCCTCTCTCAGATCCCTGCTCTCCGGGCTCTGTCCGCGACTTGGTGGACCTTCCACAGCGGGTTTGGGCTAGAGGGAACAAGGAATAATTAGTAAAATAAACTTTTTAGTGTCTAATTGCAATGCCTCTATTTAACTAAACAATTCAAAATAATGATAAATGATACACATATTTTTGTAGCTTAAATCAAATGATTGTGTACAAACATTTTTGACTATAAAAGGGTGCCAGTCAGTTCCTCTACCCAGAATTAACGGGCAATATGCAACAAGAAAATATGGGGGAAAATGGGACATAGTTGAACATCAACAGTATCGCAGTTAATTCTGCCCGATTCAGCTGTATTGTCAATGAATAATGCTTGTTTTGAAACTGCATGCTTTATTTACTATTTGAACATGTTCCAGGGTTTGTACCTTCCAAATTGCGAACGTTGTTACAGGATTACTAAACACATTTTGGCAGACAGTAGATGTCAACATAGTTAGTACAGTCTTAAGAACATTACATTAATTAAGACATGAAAAGCTGGGAGCAGACGGCCTCCTTATAAAAGATGGATGATCTCACAATGCAAGTTTAAAACATGCACAAGAGAACTGACTCACCATTTTGTCCCTCTGCCAGTCCCTCTCCCTGGCCGTGTTGTCTCCCTCCATCCTTTCCCCCGGCCACTTCTCCCTTCCTCCCCCCACCACACCCTGCTCCCGATCTTCCTCCCTCTTCCCTCGTCGTCTCCGCCCGCCTCTATCCCGTCCTCTGTCCCAGTCTTCCCGTCTACGATCCCAGTCCACTCCCCTCCCTCCTGCCCCGCTGTGGCGTGACTCGACTGGGGACAGATCGCCACGTCGTCTCACTGGCGACCCCCGACCTTCGACCTCTGGCATCCTCTTCCTGCAAATCACAGGTGGAAACGATGAGGTTTTTTAACAACATTTTTGGGTGGTTTCAAAATGTTTGTCTGACTATAACTGAGTGAGGGTGTGGTGTGTGTGTGCATGCTAACGTGTGTAGTGTGTGTGTTCGTGCATGCTAGCATGTGTGCGAGTGTGTGTGCGTGCATGCTAGCATGTGTGCAAGTGTGTGTATAATATAATTACAATACCACAACCAAGAAGCAAAACACACCAAATATTCACCAAAAACAATGCAGACGACACATGTTGTTACACGACAACACATCGCATTTTTTATAAGTGGGCCAAGAGGCCCTGAAATCCTTTGAACTATATTGTGAGTTTGTTATTAATCAAATGTTTTTTGGTGAATCATAGTTACAGATCATTAAGAGTTATGATGGAAGTAAAATGTTGACATGTTTAATGAAGACTATGTGCATGTCAGTGAAGATACACCTGGAAATAAAATATTCGAGTAGACCGTTTCATGAAGATTGTATATATTAGTTTATGTGTTATTAAAACTACTGTTGAATTTTATCCCGATACTCTGCTATTTAGGCTGATTTCCAGTGGTTGTAGAAACCTTGCAGGAGAGTTGGTGAGCTGCAATCTCGCATATAGCCCAGTTAAAGGTTGTTTAAGAAAAACCAGATGGCACCTCCTGCACTCACAGGCTGTGTTTTCAAGAGTTTCTAGAGTTTATAGGTTGAAAATAGCTCAGGATTCTTTTGAGGCATGGAGCACATACAACGATCAACAGACTTAATTAAACACATTCGCACATTTTGTCCAATACATGAACAATGTAGACATGATGCACATAGATCTATGAACATTATGATACATAACTATCAAGTGGACACATTATATTATGGCTACTAAACAGTCTGCTGGTTTTGGCAGTATACAAAGTTACTTCATTATTACTACACAACAGTCCATAGTATCAGTGCATTATTTTTTAGGCCAGCGATCGCTCTCGGAACGACGGCTCTCGCTCCCTACCCCTCTCGCTCCCTACTGCTCTCCCTCCCTACCGCTCTCTACCGCCCACGCTCCCTACCGCCCACGCTCCCTACTGCCCGTGCTCCCTACCGCCCTTGCTCCCTACCGCCCACGCTCCCTACCCCTCTCTCTCCCTACCGCCCTCGCTCCCTATCCCTCTCTCTCCCTACCGCCCTTGCTCCCTACGCTCCCTACCCCTCTCTCCCTATCGCCCTCGCTCCCTATCGCCCATGCTCCCTACCCCTCTCCCCTTCCTACTCTCTCTCTCCCTACCCATCCCTTGCCTTCATCCACCATCTCTTTACTCCCACCACGCTCCCCGCCCACATCCACCCCTCCCTCTCGCTCCCTCCCTACCTTCCTTCCTTCCTCCCTACCTTCCATTACGCTCCCTCCGCTCCCTACATCCACCTCTCCCTCTCCCCCACCCCTCGGTCCCCTCTTTACTCTCGCTCCCTACCGCTCCACTCCACGCTCCACGGCTCCCTACCGCTCTCGCTCCCTACCGCTCTCGCTCCCTACCGCTCTCGCTCCCTACCGCTCTCGCTCCCTACCGCTCTCGCTCCCTACCGCTCTCGCTCCCTACCGCTCTCGCTCCCTACCCCTCTCGCTCCCTACCCCTCTCGCTCCCTACCGCTCTCACTCACGCTAATTGCCATTATCACTCACGTCACCAGACCTGCTGCATGTGGGGCCCCCTAGTGGCAAAATATACACCCATTTGTTTGAAAGAAAGTTTGTGCTTGTCACAATAATTAGTGTTGGTGCGATCTCTGCTTAGGTTATGAGTGTGCGGCGGTACCCGCGGTGCCAACTGCTAGTTTCCATCCCATAAACAAAACAACTGAATCATCGGCGTTGTTACACTGCCGTCATCTTCTGTAACGTCATTGCTAGTACTTCCTGTCTCAAATGTTTTATCAGCATGCAACTTTTCAACGCTTGATGTCCCAAACTGACACAATCGAATTAACCTTACGTAATGGATACCGCTATAGCATGGCTACCCTCGATTGCATTTTAGCATGACTGGGCAGTGGCGTCACCAGGCGGACAAACAGGAATGCCACTTAACAGATAAAATAAAACTAATAAATCACTTGCATTAAATTATTTGGCATATTTAGGTGAGCGATTTATCGTTTGAAAAAACCCTGCGATTTATCACTCGCAAGGTTTTTTCAAACGTGAAGCTGCTGTATCAAGGTCATTAGTTGGAATGATTCAATCAATTGAAGATTTCTCGTGTATCGTGGCACAACCACATATGGAATGTGGATGCAAAATTAGAGAAAAAGTTACTGCAGTTATTGAGAAAATAGGCAAAATGTGAAAACTTTGCATTTTGGGGGGCTCTGAGGTGCCCTTAGAATGATTCAATCAAATACAGATTTATTGTGTATAGTGGCACTACCAAATGTCTATGCAAAATCAGAAAAAAGTTACTGAAGAGTTTTTTTTGAAACAGGCAAAATGTGAAAATTTACAAGTTTGGGGGCCTGTTAAAAAACTAAATGATTAAATAAAATACAGACTTCTCATGCATATTGGCAGTACCCTAAAATGTCTTTGCAAAATTAGAGAAAAAGTTGCTGAACGGTTTCTTAGATATGGCAGCTAACAGCGGACGCAGAGTGATGGGATACGTCCGTTGGACCTTCGGCCCGAAGGAAAAAATCATGAAAACCAGCACTTACTTGAGGGCCATATCCCGACTGTCTGGAGACTCAAGTCCTCGCTGGCGATCCCGGGTGTCAGGTCGTTCCTCCCACTGCTGACGCCGGGAAGGTCTTCCCTTCCCAGGGGGCAGCTCCCCTCCCCTCGGGAGAGGGTCGTCTGAAGGACAGGGTAACAACGCTTGTCAACTGTGTAGTCAGTATTTACCTTTTAACTGTATCAACAAATATTTAAAATAATTTTTATACCAAAGATGTTACTCTTTGCTCACCCAAACTACTTCATTGTAGAACTTCATGTATTATTTGTTAGAATAAGTAACAACAATGGATATAAATTATTTAAATTAAACATTCCACAAAACTACCCCGTCAGAACTGGAGTCAATACTATCAAATCCACATCATGCCATATTCCATTAATTGAATTCCAATCGATGCCATGTTAGATTTGCCATTGTAGAATTATTGTTAATAATATGATAACTTGGAGACAGAGTAAGCGGATCTCCTCCCAGGGTTCAAGGTTCACTCGCCTCTTTCCATGTTCATTTCCATCCTTGTACCATTGTAGTATTATTGTTAATATGCTAACTTGGAGACAAAGTAAGTGGATCTCCTCCTAGGGGTCAAGGTTCACTCGCCTCTTTCCATGTTCATTTCCACCCTTGTACCATTGTAGTATTATTGTTAATATGCTAACTTGGAGACAAAGTAAGCGGATCTCCTCCCAGGGTTCAAGGTTCACTCGCCTCTTTCCATGTTCATTTCCATCCTTGTACCATTGTAGTATTATTGTTAATATGCTAACTTGGAGACAAAGTAAGTGGATCTCCTCCTAGGGGTCAAGGTTCACTCGCCTCTTTCCATGTTCATTTCCACCCTTGTACCATTGTAGTATTATTGTTAATATGCTAACTTGGAGACAAAGTAAGCGGATCTCCTCCCAGGGTTCAAGGTTCACTCGCCTCTTTCCATGTTCATTTCCATCCTTGTACCATTGTAGTATTATTGTTAATATGCTAACTTGGAGACAAAGTAAGTGGATCTCCTCCCAGGGGTTAAGGTTCACTCACCTCTTTCCATGTTCATTCCCACCCTTGTACCATTGTAGTATTATTGTTAATATGCTAACTTGGAGACAGAGTAAGTGGATCTCCTCTCAGGGGTCAAGGTTCACTCGCCTCTTTCCATGTCCATTCCCATCCTTGTACCATTGTAGTATTATTGTTAATATGCTAACTTGGAGACAGGGTAAGTGGATCTCCTCCCAGGGGTCAAGGTTCACTCGCCTCTTTCCATGTTCATTCCCATCCTTGTACCATTGTAGTATTATTATTAATATGCTAACTTGGAGACAGAGTAAGTGGATCTCCTCCCAGGGGTCAAGGTTCATGCGCCTCTTTCAATGTTCATTCCCATCCTTGTACCATTGTAGTATTATTGTTAATATGCTAACTTGGAGACAGAGTAAGTGGATCTCCTCCCAAGGGTCAAGGTTCACTCGCCTCTTTCCATGTTCATTCCCACCCTTGTACCATTGTAGTATTATTGTTAATATGCTAACTTGGAGACAGAGTAAGTGGATCTCCTCCCAGGGGTCAAGGTTCACTCGCTTCTTTTCATGTTCATTCCCACCCTTGTACCATTGTAGTATTATTGTTAATATGCTAACTTGGAGACACAGTAAGTGGATCTCCTCCCAGGGGTCAAGGTTCATTCGCCTCTTTCCATGTCCATTCCCATCCTTGTACCATTGTAGTATTATTGTTAATATGCTAACTTGGAGACAGGGTAAGTGGATCTCCTCCCAGGGGTCAAGGTTCACTCGCCTCTTTCCATGTTCATTCCCACCCTTGTACCATTGTAGTATTATTGTTAATATGCTAACTTGGAGACAGGGTAAGTGGATCTCCTCCCAGGGGTCAAGGTTCACTCACCTCTTTCCATGTTCATTCCCACCCTTGTACCATTGTAGTATTATTGTTAATATGCTAACTTGGAGACAGGGTAAGTGGATCTCCTCCCAGGGGTCAAGGTTCACTCACCTCTTTCCATGTTCATTCCCATCCTTGTACCATTGTAGTATTATTGTTAATATGCTAACTTGGAGACAGGGTAAGTGGATCTCCTCCCAGGGGTCAAGGTTCACTCACCTCTTTCCATGTTCATTCCCACCCTTGTACCATTGTAGTATTATTGTTAATATGCTAACTTGGAGACAAAGTAAGTGGATCTCCTCCCAGGGGTCAAGGTTCACTTGCCTCTTTCCATGTTCATTCCCACCCTTGTACCATTGTAGTATTATTGTTAATATGCTAACTTGGAGACAAAGTAAGTGGATCTCCTCCCAGGGGTCAAGGTTCACTTGCCTCTTTCCATGTTCATTCCCATCCTTGTACCATTGTAGTATTATTATTAATATGCTAACTTGGAGACAGAGTAAGTGGATCTCCTCCCAGGGGTCAAGGTTCATGCGCCTCTTTCAATGTTCATTCCCATCCTTGTACCATTGTAGTATTATTGTTAATATGCTAACTTGGAGACAGAGTAAGTGGATCTCCTCTCAAGGGTCAAGGTTCACTCGCCTCTTTCCATGTTCATTCCCACCCTTGTACCATTGTAGTATTATTGTTAATATGCTAACTTGGAGACAGAGTAAGTGGATCTCCTCCCAGGGGTCAAGGTTCACTCACTTCTTTTCATGTTCATTCCCACCCTTGTACCATTGTAGTATTATTGTTAATATGCTAACTTGGAGACACAGTAAGTGGATCTCCTCTCAGGGGTCAAGGTTCACTCGCCTCTTTCCATGTCCATTCCCATCCTTGTACCATTGTAGTATTATTGTTAATATGCTAACTTGGAGACAGGGTAAGTGGATCTCCTCCCAGGGGTCAAGGTTCACTCACCTCTTTCCATGTTCATTCCCACCCTTGTACCATTGTAGTATTATTGTTAATATGCTAACTTGGAGACAGGGTAAGTGGATCTCCTCCCAGGGTTCAAGGTTCACTCGCCTCTTTCCATGTCTATTCCCACCCTTGTACCATTGTAGTATTATTGTTAATATGCTAACTTGGAGACAAAGTAAGTGGATCTCCTCCCAGGGGTTAAGGTTCACTCACCTCTTTCCATGTTCATTCCCACCCTTGTACCATTGTAGTATTATTGTTAATATGCTAACTTGGAGACAGAGTAAGTGGATCTCCTCCCAGGGGTTAAGGTTCACTCACCTCTTTCCATGTCTATTCCCACCCTTGTACCATTGTAGTATTATTATTAATATGCTAACTTGGAGACAGAGTAAGTGGATCTCCTCCCAGGGGTCAAGGTTCACTCGCCTCTTTCCATGTCCATTCCCATCCTTGTACCATTGTAGTATTATTGTTAATATGCTAACTTGGAGACAAAGTAAGTGGATCTCCTCCCAGGGGTTAAGGTTCACTCACCTCTTTCCATGTTCATTCCCACCCTTGTACCATTGTAGTATTATTGTTAATATGCTAACTTGGAGACAGAGTAAGTGGATCTCCTCCCAGGGGTCAAGGTTCACTCGCCTCTTTCCATGTTTTTGAGAAAAATATTGTTGTTGTTCAATAATCCTAAATACTTTCCTCAAAAGTACTTTTCTATTAATGTATTCGCACAAAGTCAATGAAATCAGCATTAGAGATTTGTAAAGTGAATCTCCTACACAAGAGTTTCTTCAGTAAAATCATACGTGAGTTTTTGTGAATGTAAATCCCCTAAAAGCCACACGTAAGGAAGAGTGCGGGAGACAAACCTCGTCTGTATTTGTCCCCACGTTTGTCCATTAGAGGGGATCTCTCCCGTGCCCATCCCAACATTGGCCGGTCGCGTTCCTTCAAGTCCCCATACATTGGCTCAAGTGCAGGCTCAAGCATTCTCTCCACTGGGTAGCCTACAAAACAACATTGACCTCTGACCACAGCTGTAACAAGTACATTTATGTTGTACTTGAGTAAAAGTACAAGTAACTCTGGAAAAAGCTACTCAAGTAAAAGTACTTTTTTGACAAATGTACTTGTAGTACAAGTAAACAAATGTACTTGAAGTAAATGCAAAAGTACTTTTCTAAAAAAACTCTTGACATGGTCACCCACTGCAAACAAACAAGTAAATTCTGTAGTGTGCAAAACAAACACTTTATTGAACAGGACAGGATCCTCAGCAGGATACACAGACAGGCTGGTTCCTCAAACAAACACCTTGTTGAGCTTGAGCATCTATTTATAGATATACGCTGGCGGAAACCAGTTCCGGGCTTCAGACATTATCGTTCGTTACTAATATTTTTGGAGCTCCAAACTTTTAACGCATAAATTATGGATACTTCGTTACATTTATGAAAAGTACACACATCTGTACTTCGTTATAAGTAAAAGTACTCCTAAAAATGTACTTCATTACTCACAAAAAGTAAAGTACTTGTACTTCGTTACATCCCAGCTCTGCCTCTGACACAGCTACACTGACCTCTGACCCTGCCCACTAATCCAGCTACACTGACCTTTGACACAGCTACACTGACCTTTGACGAGAATGAAATTGGTAAACTGAACATGTGTAATAGAACACTTAATGCTACAACAGTATTTTAGTCTACAGGGCCACAAGGTAATTACTCTTAAACTTTAATATGATGTTGCAAGTTTTAGGGTTTAGGTTCACCAATCCAGCTAATTCCGTAAACAGTCATATTTCACTTCAATGTTATACCTTTTTTTGTAATCGGGGACAGTTTTAACAAGTTCTCCTCTGCCATGTCAATTATAGCAGCAGTAAAATTGTTTTAAACTTTTCATTACGATTCTGTCCAATAAGTTTAGTGATGTCACCTTTATCATGTACTGTGAGTGAGTGACAGTAGAACTGTATTAACATTGGTTCTACCTGATCTCTATAAAACCTCAAACTGCACCTCTTTAGCTAGAAAAATCTAATTGCACCCCCTTGACACCGCGAACAGAAGTGTTTACCTCAGTGGGGTGTGCGTTGGGTGTGTAATACTGTGTATGCTCCCCCCAGCCTATGAGCCTGACGTCTGAACATTTGAACCTTATGTACTGATATTTGAAATTTGCATAGAGCATATTTGTATTTTATGAGATGCATTTGAAGCCAAAAAAATATAGTACTATCAGGGCTGCCTACCTGACAAAAACAATTTCCGTAATGACCCCCTCTCCTATCGCATACCCCCCGGTCCCATCCCGCCCCATTCCCTGGTCCCATCCTCGCGCGCCAGGGGTCGCTGCTGCTGATTACGTCAGTGCCAGCCAGCAGTACCCCCTGGCTGATCACTTTGCAAAACTCTGAATTTAAGCTCAGCCTATGAAATCGCTCATTATATCAGTGGTCGGTGGCAGGTCAGGTGATCATAATAAAACTAATTTCACCCAACCGTGGCTCATGTTACATGCAATGTTTAGGAAGTAGAAGCAATTATTCGAATACACAATACCGCTCAGCTGCTCGAGCTAATGGGCGAACGGGTCATTATATATTGGGATTCCCAGAAGTCGTTTATCCGTCTTCAAATTGGGGCGGGTATTTGCACTGTTCTCACGGGTGATGTAGTCGCTTCTGGCAAAGTTAATTACTAGTTTGACTCCGCTAACTTCCGCACTTCGCGATCTGCCAGGGCTAGTTTTGCATGACAAACAGCCTGGCTTGCGAGGATGCCCGGTCCACAAGGTCGCCAATAAAACCTTTCTCTGAAGTAGATACAGTGACAAGCCCAGCCTGTTCAAGTTACTAATTCAACATATTGTGTTGCTACAGTGTAACTGTTGTCAGCAGTTAAGGTCACCAGTTAGCACTTCAAAGGGTGCTTGTTTCACAACTTCCAATAAGTTACATTATGTTAATTACAGCTGTCAAAATGCATGCATGGCCAGACATGCCCTAGTGTTTACGTATGCAGAGCATCACCGTGAGAAAGACAGCACCAGTAAATAGCCAATAATCACCAACGAGCTTCTAAATTTACAACACACAGCAGAAAACATTATAATTATTACTAACAGTCAATGACAAAGTTAAATTGTTGTACTCAAATAGAAAACTGAATAAAAATGATAGTTTTATATCGCAATTACAACAATTATAATACTCATTTTATATTCTTCTAAGACATTTTATAATTATATCATAACTTTCAGAAAACCATAACTATTTAATGTAATTTAAAGGTTCTTCCTAACATCATCTTTAATTTATTTATTTCATTATATAATTCTACACCTGTAAATTTTATTTATGTCTAGATGCACAATAATGACACTAATATTTTTGGCTGCTGTAATTGCTGTTGACCAACAGATGCAGACATAATAATATGCCCATGTGCCACGGCAGTCATCAGCAGGCTGCTGGCAGTCAAAGTTGTAACATTGTACACAGGCACAGCATTGGATGGTGTCACCGTACTGACTTTGTAGAACTTGTAGTGGACTAAATAGTTGTTGACAAATTGTAAAAAGTGAATGATGACAGTTTCTTCAGGGCATCTGAGCAGCATTATTTACAGATTTAGCAATTCTTTAATGTGTATCATTTTCTGTAGTCGGATATTTGATTTACGTAATGCAGTGGCAGTTTCCGTAATGCCATAATCTGAGGTGAATTTCTGTATCGATTACGGAAAATCCGTAATGGTAGGCAGCCCTAGTATTATTTGCATTTGAAATTGTAAGATATTTGATCCAATGAGTATTTGCCCCCAACTTTGACGTCTATTTAAGGGGCGTACAAACCTGGAGATGGGAAAGGGTGACGGTCAGGTGAACCCCTGCCCCTGGCCCCCCGGCCATCATCATGGTAACCGGGGAAGTCTCGTCTGCCCAACGGATCATCTCTTCTGTCCATCACTGCCAACCCAAAACACTGTTGACATGCTGCAGGAAATTTCAAAATCTTCAGGAAATATGCACAGAATAGTTGGAATTGGAATCTGATTACTAATGTTGGAATTGGAATCTGACTGCTAATGTCTGCTCAAGGCAATGACATTTTTACAGATTTATGTGGAATTTAAAGTCAAAGATACAGGTTTATACCAAAACAAAAGGGGATGTCTTTGACAACCTATCAGCAGGGTGTGACTGTGTAGCTGTTGATAGCCGACTAATCCACTATGTATATTTTCTTGCATGTAACTACTGTATTTCTGCAAAATTTCACCCATATCATATTTTTTATTCACTTTTATCTGCCGTACCACTAGGGAGAGCAGTTTATAATATTTCTAGCATATAGTTCTAAGTCTAACGTTGATATTTTATTTATTTCTACCAAACAGTGCTGACGTTGATATTTTACTTTTATTAATTTCTAGCAAATAGTTGTAACGTTGATCAACTTCAAAACACATGTACTGAATTAATGCGAACAAAAACATCAATATTAAAGAAACTCACCGAGATCTCGGCCACCTGGTGGCAGTGACAGGAGATAGGGTTCTCGGCCGTATCGGTCCAACATTTCGGGGGGTGGGAGCTGTGGAGGGATGGGTGGGTGTAGAGGCCCCTGCTCCTGTTCGTAGCGGTACCGGTCCTTTGGTGTGGGAAGCAGGGCAGGTCGGTAACTGTCGTGGTCATCGTACATAGCCCTGTATCTCTTCCCGTATCTGTCGACGGGCTGGTGGGGAAGGTGAGGGGGACTCTCTTCCCGTGGCAGTCGATCCCGTTCCCGTATTGGCCTCCCACGGTCGTCCTTATATTGCCGCGTCATCCGGTCACCAGGGGACAGGGACCGCCCTGATTTTGGTAGCTTCACGTACTCCTGCGGTGAAAGCGGTCGCCGTTGTAACTCGGAGGGTGGAGGTGAAGGTCGACGCTCATACTCGGGGGGATGCGCATACCGGTCCCGGTTCTCCCCGCGGGATCTAGAAATTGGGGAATCGGTTCTCCGATCCACCGGATCCCATTTCTCGCCACGCTCGCGGCTCTTTTCCGGGTAATGCCGGTCGTAATCGTCTCGCCCATGCTGCCGCTCCCTCGGGTGGTCATACGGAGAACTAGGGCTCTTCTGTCGCGAACGCGGCATCGTATCAATCGGCTGAGGAGATGCTGCCTTCCGACTTCGAGGCCCATGTTTCCGCCCCCTCGACCGGCCCTCGTCAACAGAGGACGCCATGTGTTCACGGTTCCAATGTCGCTGCCGTTCTTCCAGAGGCGGCAAGAGCGGCGGAGATGACCTCCTACCCTTTGACATCCGCTCGTTGGCGCCACCACGCGGACGTTGTTTCGAACGACGGCTGTCTTCGACCGGCGAGTATCGTTCTTTTGTTGTCGAGCGCTTCTTTTTGACAACGCGAGTGTCTGGCATCGTGGGGTATGACTTCCACGACTTGGTGTGACGTCGAGATTTAGAGACAACCACCTCCTCTTCCACCGAATCTGCAGAGTCATCAGAAGAGGAGCTGGAGGAAGAATCACTGCTGCTGCTACTGGAACTTCCACTGGACGAACTATCATCATCATCGTCATCACTCGATGAGTCATCATCATCATCTTCCTCCTCAACGTAATGTTTCTGTGACTTTCTCGATTGTTTCGTCGGTGTTTTATTGTGTCGACTTGACTGATGCCATCGCGACTTCCCTGGTGGAGGCGAAGCAGCCGTGGTCCTCGATTTCGATGAGACAAATTCACCCTGTAGGTGGCGTTGCTGTGACGTCACATGCTCCCGACTCGCATTGTCCCTTGGCGGTGGTGTCCGCTTCATTTTTGTGATGCGTTCATCCCGGGGTGTTTCAACAAAACGACGGTGCTTTTTCTCCGGTCTTGTCAAACCAGACTCAATCACGGCCTCTGGTGGTGACACCTGTCGTTTGCGCCCGGATTTCGACGATGGAGGTAATTTTGCTGGTGCAAGTGAGGCGGGTTCGTATTTCTCCTTCCGTGAGGCGCTGCGATCATCTGTGCCTTTCCTCCGGTGACCGGCCGAGTGAGTTCGTCGCGGTGGCGACCTTGACCCTGATGATGACTTTGAAGGTGACCTTGACACTGCACCGGATGACCTTGACTTCTGGGGCTGGTCGGTGACAGAATGTTTTGGTTTCTTCCTGGAGGGAATGACCTCCAACTGAGTGGCTGCTTCCTTCTCAACGAACCTGCGTCAACAACACAAGGTTGTGAATAATCTGTGGACCTGTTCCCTAAGGTAATAAACTCATAAGCAAAATCAATCATTAACCATGCGACAGGCAAATAAAAATCCTCTGTATCATACTGTTACAGTAAAAATCATAACTTTGCTAATACGTATCACAAAAATATGAATGAGGTATAATTTTATTGCTAAAGGAAAGCTTTATTGTAATAAAATTTTCAAATCTATCTAACATTCGATAATCATGGGGATGCTATTATCTGAACTTCATTCAACAAAATTCTAAAAAATTTACATTTCTTCCTGCTACCAGCTAATTACTGAGTGGATATATACCCTACGTCCAGCGAGTCAAATGTAGCCACACATGGTAGCTGCAAAATAACATCGAAATGAATCAAAACCATTGAGAACTTTTATTTTTATATTCTCCGATATAAAAATAGGCCGATTCAAGCAGCCTGATCACTACCACTTTCACTACCAGTGCTCACGGCTCACCCGGACAAACATCGTGCTGCCAAATTGTTGAATTTTTATCTCAAAAAGCATCCAGAGTCATTCTAACTATCTGGACTAGTATAATAACCTTATTCATGAATACTGTCATGCATTTTGTTAAAATATATGCATTTTGTCAAAATAATGAAGCGGAAAAGATAATCTGAAGTAAACTTTCGAACTGAACAATTCTCTGTAACGATGTCTGCCATTTTGTTATTTACTTCCGCTCTGGAGGGCCGGTGTTTGAAATGCTTTGTTCTGATTTGCTGAATTAGCTTAGACAGTTGATGTCATTTTTGGCAGATTGGTCAATAATAGAGCTTTCCATTGATACCACTTGATATGAATGGATACGTAAATTCATTACACCAGACATAGTGAAACCACCCAAATTTGGCACTGACTTGGTCACATGTGTTGTCAACTATGCAGATACTAGCTGTCAATCGATCTACTCATGAATAAATATACACCATCTTGAAAAAGTTGTCAGCTACCCAACGATACCAAATGTTCGCGTGTCAATTACCTGGCACGGAAACTACAAATTTTACTACAAAGGTAGGTACCGTTGGCTGATGAATAGGTCCTGGCCAGTCGCAAGGTTAAACAGTATTTGGATTTAATTTCACTAAATGCAAAAAAAAAAAAAAAAAATATCTGTCATGACCAAACATGATGTGCCTATTAAGGTTCATACCTTTTCTCTCTGCGTTCTTCATCAGGACTGGGTGTCCTAGGACCCTTCGTCCGTTTCTTCTTTTTCTTCTCTTTCTTCCTCCTGTGTAGAAGAGCAAGATGCAACGTTTCTGTTTGTCACTGGCCTCAGGGATATCAGTTTGCACTCGGGGCTGTTAGTTGTTGCTTAGCGTGTTCTTGTCAGTGAATGGGTGTGTGTGTGCGCGCATGTGTGTGTGCGTGTGTACAAGTGCCTGATTGTGCGTTGCTGTAAACACAATGTTATGAGATAATTTGGACTATGTCTACTACCATGGTTAAAATTACTCGTCCACACTCACTTTGAAGGGGAGTCCTCGCTGCTAAGGGGCAAAGCTGTCGAGGATTTCCTAGGCTGATCCCATTTCCCTGACCACGATGATCCTGTCGCAGAGGCTGGGTCCCGGTCCAATATGTCAGATGTCACCTGATAAAACGTGGAGAAAAACACACATTGAAGGATTTATAACAACAAACACAGTCTGTCAACATTTGGTAGTGATGTCCTGGTTAATAGATTTTGTCAATGATTGGCTGGTTAATCCTTCAATGAATCAATCGATCGTCAATATTTTGATTATATAAAAATAGATCTGAGTGCAGTGTATATATGTGATTACCAAAATGTACAGAATTAGTTTAGCAAGAAAAATACCACCAGTATAGTTCTAAACTGCTACCCCATAGCAGATACAATACATGAAATGTATAAAAACAGCTTAGGCCTTTAATTAATGATTTTCTGAGGTGATTATCAGTGCATTTTGTCTTGGCAAAGTTTTGAATAACTCATCTTTTTGTTGAAATCTGTTGACTAACACGTATTCAAATACTGTCAGTTTCTGAAGATGTTAGACGTCATATGGGATACAGATTCAAATGAATAAAACTACTGGTTTCAAAACTAAATAACAATAGCTAATGCATCAGTACATGAGCAGACGATACAAAATATTATTTCCAAGCATCACCAAGAAGAACATAATCAATTAAAAATAAAACAGTACATTTTTTGTACTTACAGACTTTGTGACTGTGCTGCCCTCTGGTGGGTCTTTGTTGACCTCCTCCGCTTCGAGCATGCTCAGTTGCTTCTGTATCAGCTGCCGTTTCTCCATCAGCTTCAAGGTCGCATCAAAGTCATCCAGCTCTTCTTTATCTGCAGACCACAATTTTTTTAGAATCTTTTATTAATTTCTAAATCAGTATTTGTTGCAAGAATAATGCATGAAGTTACAACAAATTAATTAAGGACATAGGCTCCTCATAAAATTTCATATTTTAATTAACTACTTAAATATCTTAAAAACCAAACTTGCAGTATAATATGTCTGTATAAAAAGGGCAGATATTAAATAATAATCTGTTTAAGTTTGCATAATGGTAACCATGGAAACCTCCTGAATAATCTGTTACCTGCAATTTTTTTATGAACGTTTACACTAAAAAATAAATAATGCACTAATTTCTTGGTTAACATAAAATGGTTGACAAACTGAAGCATATTCTAAATGCTGTGGGCCATCTCTCAAGAACATTTTTGAGTGTTTGCTTGGATATTTTGACAACAAAGAAACTCAAAACTGTATTATGATACAAACCACTGACAATGGAAATGCATAAAAACAATCTATTCTGCACAAACAGATTGTTTAGTTCTATGTTCACTCACCGTGTTCCAGTGGCAGGTCAGAGTCGGCGTTTTCGCTGTTTGCCAGATTTGCCTTTGTGACAACAATGGCCGACTTGACCTTGCCCTCTTTCTCTTTCTTGCTGCGACTCTTGCGCTCCCTCTGGTGGCAAAGATAAGCATACAACCGTCGCTAGTCGACAACACCGTGTCAGCTGAACATTTTCATACTACTGAATAATATCCCAGATTGCATGAGTGAAAAACAAGCGATCGTAGATATTAATACACAAGTTGAATAACATAGTCCCTCCTTGAGCAGACCTCCCGACAGCGACCAGATTTATACTGCATTAACTGTTTTATCATTAAAGCAACCCTTCTACTGGAGCCACCTGCCTAATGTGACCAGTGGCTAGCATTTCATGCCACTTTATCTTTCGGCATCAACTAATTGGCAGACAAAAAACCACTGTCCAGGCAACATGATTTCCCATGATGCTTGTTCCGTATCTTGGCCATACAGTCTGACTGGGTGCAGCCATATTGGATTGAGGCTACGCTACATTTGTTGATGTGTCCACACATCCATATCAATGAATCTATTCTGTATACGATGTCTTCTGTGAGGAAGACAGGAAGGCTAACCCAGTCCCTCTGTACAGTGGTCACCTCTCTTATATGGCCAAACTACCTCTGCAAAGAGTTGGATATTCAAGAGTGGAACTATGGTAATTTGTAGTATATTTACTCACCCTTTCCTTGTCGGCATCTTCAATTTCCGCGAGATCTTCCTCCGCGCTTCCTTCCGAGTCCCTGTCCTTCCTCTTTCTCACTCGACGGTGGGAGTGGGATGTGGGACTGCGTTCCCTTGAGCCTCTGGGAAACAGCACCACAGATGGTATGACTATTCCTGTTTCCCATAGTCACATACACACCTTACTACAGTGGTTACTGGGGTTGTAACAATTATTGCACACAACAGCACAGGCCCTTAGCCAGGATGGTGAACTTTCCCAATTTACTTGTTCTCATTTTTTATTTATCCATTTTGCACATTTACTAGCAGCATAGAACAGTGCTGCTACGTGCTAATTGACCAACAGAGACCAAAATTACTGTTTTACTGAGTTTTTGAAAAATATACAAAATGTGAAAATTTACCAGTTTGGGGGACCTGGGGGGCCATTAGAATGATTCAATCAAATACAGATTTCTCGTGCATAGTGGCAGTACCCTAAGATATATATACGCAAAATTACAGAAAAAGTTGCTGAACTTTTTCTGAGATATGGCAGTTAAAGGCGCACAGCGGAGTGATGGCATAAGTAGTTGGACCTTCGGCCCAAAGGACTAAAAATTAACCTTTTATCCTGCTACAAGATAATTACTGAGTGGATGTATGTCCTACGTCCAGCGAGACAAATGTACCCACATATGTTAGCTACAAAATACCATAAAAATAGAAAATCCGTTGAGAACTTTTATTTTTATGACTTTTTCCGCAGCCCCATCACTGCCACTTTTGCTATCAGCGTACAGCCACAGCGCCGCCCGCAGACCTGGGGCCGAGTATATTTTCATGGGTACGAGTACTTTGACAATGGATAAATATAAGAATGAGTACATTGCTAAAAGCTGAGTAAGGGTACGGGTATGAGTAAAAGTATGAGAATATTTTTTTAAATATAATATTAACATATTTTATAGACAATGAAATTCACTTCGTTGGCATTCATTTCTGTGGCATCCTATGATCTTATCATCTATTTGCCATTGCACCGAATGAACATGAGTTATTCACAGGTTGCGTCTTTTAGGCTGCACTGTTCAGGGCGGAATACTTTCTCGGCTGTGCTAAATACTCTTTCAACTGGGGCTGATGAGGCCAAAATGCTTTGGACTTTTTAGTCAGGTTGCTGGCATGGGATTATGCTAGTGTAGGAGCAGACTGACTTGAGCCACCTTATACTTCTACAGAGGAAGACTGGCAGTTCTTGTTCTTAGCAGTTAGCACTGTCAGCCAGTAACAAGTGGCATGGTCTCCAGACTACATCAAAGGCATTTCCTGTCTAACTGGTGGGTTAACTGCTAATTGGCTCTTTATGGACATCCTGGTGGCTTAATTAAACAAACAGGTTTATGGCCTGAACTGATAGCCTACAATTAATGTTTGCTTAACAGGGTGTTTCTGACTGGAAAAAGATGCTGCCTGTTGCCATGTTTGGGTATCATAGTCATTGTTATTATACTAGTTCAGATAGTTAGAAAGACTTTGGATGCTTTTTGATGTGAAAATTCTACAACTTGGCAGTGCGATGTTTGTCCGAGCGGCCAGACCTGGGGCGGAAGTACTTGTGTACTCGAGTACATTTTTGAAGTACTCATACTCATAAAACTTATGGGTCATGGATTCGTACTCGTACTCATTGTACTCAGATTACATTACAAAGTACATTACGAATACATCTGAGTACTTTCTCAATATGTAGTGGGGAAAATGAAACTTTCCTGAAATATTTAAATGTTCAACTATTTTTAAAATACTTTGTTATTTCTGATAGAATACCACCTTACCATCCCTACACATAGTACATCCTCATTCTCTGTTAACCTTATTCACGAATACTGTCAGGCATTTTGTCGAAATATTGACGCGGTAACTTGAGATAATCCGAAGTAAAGCTTCAAAGTGAACAATTCTCCGCAACAATGTCCGCCATTTTGTTGTTTACAACAGCTCCAGAGGGCGGGGTGTCTGGAATGCTTTGTTCTGATTGGCTGAATTACCACAGTGTCATATGTTTTGTCAGCTAGGCAGTCACTAGCTGTCAATCAATCTGCTCATGAATAAATATACACCATCTTGAAAAAAAACAGGCAAGGTGCCCTTAGAATGATTCAGTCAAATGCAGATTTCTTGTGTATAGCGGCAATACCACATGAAATGTCTATGCAAAATCAGAGAAAAAGTTAATGAAGAATTTTTGAAAAAATATACAAAATGTGAAATGTTACCAGTTTGTGGGGTCCTGGGGGGTTAGAATGATTCAATCAAATACAGATTTCTTGTGCATATTGGCAGTACCCTAAAATGTCTTTGCAAAATTAGAGAAAAAGTTGCTGAAAGGTTTCTGAGATATGGCAGCTAACGGCAGACGCAGAGTGATGGCATAAGTTCGTTGGACCTTCGGCCCAAAGGACTAAAAATGAGGTTGTGTGTGGGTAGTTTTTCTGTAAACGAAATGGAATTTTCCAAATTAGCTATGCATGTCTATAATTATTTTATTGTTTGACATCACACTTATTACTATTTGCAATGCAATATATCTCATATTTTGTTCAGCCTACCCCAACAATATTTTGCATACAGGTCTATTGCTTATATAATAGTCTATAGGAATATTAACTATGATGTGGATTTAAACATAAATGTTATGTCATGCTGAATACCATGTTTTGCTAAAACTTAAATAAAATTAAGACATACCAATTTAACTAAATAAAACATTTGATATTGTCTACAATATATATATACTATAATCTTCCATTTGTCCACGTTTATATTTAAAGTACTTAATTTAGTTGTGTGTCGCAAGTGCCTTTTTAACCATCATTCACCATGTTCTGCATGCCCTACAATTTTGAAAACCTGGGTAAAACACTGCGTACCATACTATACTGGTGCAGGTTGTCTGACTTGAGTCAACATAACCCTTCAGAACACTCAGACTGCTGTACTTGGAACAAGGCCTGCTTAGCACTGGCTGTTCTGAGAACAAAGCAGGCATTTTTATTATGGACTTCCTGGCTTATGCTTAATTAAACAACTTAAAGGGCTACTGTTTGCTAATGTCGCCGATTTGTATTAGAATTGAACTGGAAAAAATTAATTGAAATTGATCCTTTTTTGTGAGTACGTTGAATTGAACTGGAATTGATCCTTGGTAATTACACATGAATTGGAATTGATCATAGTGAATTGAACCCAGGTCTGTGACCAGATTTTACTCACCTTCTTGGCGGGTGTTGAAAGCGACATTTGGAGCCGTATAAACACTGTCCTGTCTTCATCCAGTTGCGACATTTCTCCAGAGGCTGCTTACACAGAACACAAGTTTAACCTAACTATAGCCGAGATGGTGTATCAGGAATTCAACTACACCAACTCAGAAGAAGAAAAGTAGTATTTCTATTTTATTTAAATTCGCCATTGGCTAAGGGCTTTGCAATGATTTTTGAGTTTGTAACACAATTTACAAAGTACTTGTGGTACCAAAGGAATGTGAAGACGTATAAGTACTTGTAAAATCCGAGTACACTGAGCATGACTACAAAGTCTACAAACATGAATAACTGATAATTTCTATGAACACAAGTGCAAGTACTTCATATAAGTACTGGTGTGTGTGAGTACTTCTGCCCTAGGTCTGCTACATACCTCAGCCTCCTCATAGCTGCGTCTAGGAGCTCCGGGCCCCAGCCTTGCAAACACGCTCGGTTTCCGCTTCTCAGCCGAACTCTCACTGGACGACTTCGTGGTCGACTCAACTGTCACCTTGCGGCGAGATTTGGAACTACTCATTGTGAAGAAACCCGGTCAACGTCACCTGCAGAATTGAAACCATATTTGCAAAATAATCTACTCAGGTCTCGAGGTTCGTTGAACCCGTTACCTAAACAATGGAGTAGATATATATGTATATATATCTACTTTATAAATATCAGTGTTTCTCATTTCTTCGGCTTATTACTCACTAGCTACAGTGACCAGCTTTGACTGGGATTAAATAGAAAGGCCAGATTCTCAGAGAATCAAACTTCTAGAGGCATTTTTTTTTAAAGTGGACAACCTTTCTAACGTAGTCTGAGGGTACTGAATCGGATTTTAGTGCCTGTCACCTAGTGACGTCACTCTATGACTTTCAAAATAGCAAGTGAAAAATGGCTGCCACCGAGGTGATTTCGGCACACATTTTGCATTCAAATGTGCATATAACATTGTCTGCATATCATAAACAAACTATTTCTGTAGAATTTCTTATTAAACAATCGCCCTAGAGCACATGTGGTTGAAAATTAGTTGTTTGTATTAATTTCAAAGGTCAAAAAGGTTGGGTTTTCAGAAAATCAAACTTCTAGAGACATTTTTTGAAAACAGTTTGACAGACAATCTTTTAAACATAACTTGAGGGTGCTGACTCTGATTTTGGTGTCTGTCACCTTGTGACGTCACTCTATGACCTTCAAAATGGCAAGTGAAAAATGGCTGCCGCTGAGATGATTTCAACACACATTTTGCATTTAAATGTACGTATAACATCTTCTGTATATCATAAACAAACTATTTTTTATTATTTCTTATCAAAGCATCACCATAGACATAGTGCACGTGTGGTTGAACATTGTTTGATTGTATTAATTAGTCACAAAGGTCAAAAATCAAACTTCTAGAGGCATTTTTGTGGAAATAGTGAACAGACAACTTTTTAAATATAATTTGAGGGTGCTGAATCCAGTGGTATATGTCACCTTGTGATGTCACTCTATGAGCTTCAAAATGGTAAGTAAAGTAAAAGGTAAGTTCTTATATAGCGCAGTATCCAGTCCTCAGGATTGCTCAAAGTGCTTTACTCCCTGGCAGACCTGTTCAATTGAACACCATCTCGACTTATCTGGGAATCATCCAACGATGTTGCACAGGGGTAGAAATAACTCAGAAAATTCTGGTAGTCAGCGGGACTACCTTGTTGGAAAATCTGGCAGTCCAAAGAAATATCTGGTAGTCCACAAATAGCCTAATTTTTTTAGTAAAGTAATGTACCGAACAAAAAATTTGAAAATCCAAAATTTGAAAATCAAATATTTAAGGCACCAAACAACAAATATACACCAACAATATAACAATAACATAACATCTTCTCAGCTGATGTCGACCCAACCTTCGCCATCTGCGCCCATTTCTGCTCAGAAAAGTAATATTATATTTCAATGTTAACTTTGAGAAATAGTATAATCTGTCAAATATTTAAAATATCACAATGTTATGATCCATGCATCTATATTAATGTTTTACTGCATGGTCAACTTTTCTAACAACATTTAGTTGTGCAATATTTGCAACACAGTAACAACTGTACATAATCAATTTAGAAAATAAAATAATTCCTCTCACACAATAACATAAATGACTGGTTGTTTCTAATGCAGCAGCTTAATATATAAGTTAACAAATGTAAATTACACAAGCAGTCATATTAACAGTTACGAATGTTTAAATCACTGATGCTGTTTCACTGACAATTTTGTTCAACTATTATGACGCCATCCAACGGAATTTGTGAGAACTACGAAACGCAGACTATATCACTTTGAGCCAGCGTAACCTAGGCTGTTGTTACTCCTTCGAATGTTGAATTCGAAACCGGAATATGTACACTGATGTGTGTTCTAACGATGTGACAACTACATTTAATTAGCAACATGTCTTCAATGCGCTTATCGGACAGCCAGACAACGATCGCAAAACGGTTTATGTCAGTGTCTTCCGCTCGTGTCCCAATTTACGTAGGTTGGGACGAGGTACCTCAGGCGCCATGACACTTCGTAGCAATTTGCCTTTTAAAAAAAATCCTGACATAAA
Organism: Paraescarpia echinospica; assembly: GCA_020002185.1. Lineage (NCBI taxonomy): Eukaryota > Metazoa > Annelida > Polychaeta > Sabellida > Siboglinidae > Paraescarpia > Paraescarpia echinospica. The sequence goes on along the minus strand of CM034544.1, from coordinate 45,846,012 downwards.
TACACCAAGATAAACGGATACCGTTGTAGAGTAATCATGTTTGTTTCAAAATATCGCCAATAAAGTCAGTATCGTTTACAGTGTTTCAGAGAAGCGACAACACGTGGTTTGTGAAACGGCAAGTGACAACGCATGATCTGTTATTACAGACTCGTCGCGGTCGTCAGCGGGCGACCGTACATAATGTGTCAGTCGCCAAACAGAAAAAACTGTCGCATATGCGACCAATTCAGTCGCAACTTAGAGGGCTGCAGTATAACGTAGATGTATATATATCTCCCGCACGTGACCGATTAGTAAAAAATATTCCTGGATTGATGCCAACTTCGGTAGTCCGACCGAATTTCTGGTAGGCCTCGGACTACTGGACTGCCCCTATTTCGAACCCTGCCTGCAATTGATGCACGAAGACTACTCGTACACAAATATCCACCACTGTCTATAGCCAGGTACTCATTCATACAGTTGAGTGAACTGGAGCAACGTATAGTGAATTAACTTGCCCAAGGTTTGACGCTTGATTCGAACCCGTGTTAAAATTGTTGGACAAGAACAACATGGCAAACTGTCTCAATCGTAGAAGTCAATGGGTTCAATAATGAGAAAAGGGTGGAATCAACAAATCCTGATGTGGACACATCCAAGCTAGAGACAAGGCATGAAGAAACCGACACAAGGACAATCCTTAACTGCATTCCGAGTCGCACTGAAAGAATAGTGGTTCAGGCGCAGGATACTGGTTCTCGTTCTGGCTCACTTCCATCGGATGCCATGGACAAAGCTTTGACTAAAGGCTGGCACACCTAAATATAGGAGATACATCCTAATACACACACGTGTGGAACACATGTCCTATGCCCCACCTGTACTGGAAACAATTCTTGCCTTCTATGGTTTGACCGGGTGTGATGTGACACCATTCTTCTCAGGCTGTAGCAAGAAAACGACCCGAAGGGTCTTTGAGCTCGGGTACCTCAACACCTGGGAAAAGGTGACATGTTGGAAGACATCATGAAAGGTGCAGAACAATTTGTCTGCAGACTATACAATGCTCATGGTGTGGATACAGTCAACAAGACTCGGTCACAGTTGCTCGTCAAACCACATGCTCCCGAGTCCCTTCCTAGTCCAGTAGAAATCAGCACATTTTTTACCAAACCCGGACATTTTGGTTAAAAGCCAATTTTTGTTTTAAGATGACTAGTAGTGTTTCCTGAACTTCCAGAAAAAAACCAACCAAAATCAACCCTGGGGAAACTCGATTTTTTTCATGAACAATATACGTACCCTGTCAGTCGCTTTTTGCAACATTTTCTTTTTATTGGCTGTCCATACATAAATGCAAATGAGATTTGGCACACTGACTTCCACTGGCCAGCAAGTTAACGGTTAGGATACTTGTGTTGATTTGTATTTTATGTATCCATTAACTCACTAATATAAGAAATCAAGTGTTTGCCACAAGATTAGATCTTACCATTGTGTACCAAAAGCCAATGTTTTAAAATCCGAACACAAGCGATAATATCACATATATATAATAATTGCCCTAAAATTTGTAGTATTTAATAGAACAAACCGTTTTCGTAAACCCCCTCAATATATTTTACACAATGGATTTATATTCTAAATAAATAACAGCTATTGTATTAATTACTTGCTTACAGATTGTTAGAAAAGTTATAATAAATTGTTATAATCATTGTTACGGATTATTATGCGTTTGTGCTTGAGCGATTTGAAAATGTGCGGTATGGTAAGCCAAACATGACATTCTTCATACTTTTGTACCCAAAGCGTAACGGCAGACCTTGGATAATTTATCAGTGAAAAATTCAGAGTTAGTAAGATAGCATTTTAGATCCAAAATCTGTTTTAATAATTATATAAAGTAAAGTTAGCAACTGTTGTTGAATATATTACCCATAATTATAATACACATAGGCATATTATGAAGATTGCCTAGATAATAGTCATACATCTTTTTTTAGGAACGGGTCACTGACATGGAGCAAATTGTCATTTGTCAAGAAAGTGGAGGTGGCTTAATGGTTAAACTTAGAAAGAAAGGGATAGATTCATTGGTGGCTGAATAATTCAATAATGCAGGTGATCATAATGTCCATGACAAATGTGGAAAGACTTACACTGCCTCAAGAAAATGTGACTAAATCATCTCAGGCAACAAATCAGGTTGTTGCATCAGAATGTATGCCAACTCGTACGACCTCAAGAGGTTACGATTATAAAACTCCCTGTCGCATCAAACAGGACAACATTGATCTGGCCCAATGCCTGACTTTTCTGCGAAGTCACAACCCATTTTCCACCAACAATGACGAGCACCTGCAAAATGTTGCTACTGGGGTCATAGCTGATGAGAGAGTCAATGTAGACCAAGCTGTGGATATTGGAATGAAAATCCACCAGTAGAGCACAGATCAGAAGTACGGAGACATAGTTCTCAGGAAGTCAGACCAAGTCAAAACCTTCGCAGATATGAGGAAAACTGTCAAACTGAAAGATGGAAAAGAAGTGCGCATGTCGTCGACGGAGCTGTACCAGAGACTATTGGCCAAGGCATATACTTCTGGACCACCAGATCGCAGTGTCTTCTCACATGAGCTAGCAGCCGTAGCCCCAGCTTTATTCCACGACAACGGCACAATGCGAAGGCCAGTGAAGTCTTAATTAGTTTCGTACATCGCTACCCTCGATCCCCATGTTGTCTGCAATGATGGAATTGACAACAAAGCCACAGTTGTGGATGGATGTGCCGTTCTGCATCAGATACCCTGGCCAAAGACACGTACCTTTCATCAAGTGTGTTCATCTTATGTGATGTATGTTCTCCACTTGGCACCACACGATAGGGCCTGGTTCGTACTGTTCGACAGCTATGAAGTGCTCACGACCAAGGAACCCGAACAGAAGCGACGTAAATTGGGCAAGATCCTTTCTGCTGATGTGTTGGTTGGACATAACACTCCAGTGCCTTCAGACAACAGTAGATTTCTTTCAAACAACAAACAGCAACTCATTAATCTCCTCTCTACCTATCTGCTGAAAGGTGTCGAGGTGCGTCACGCTGGTGAGGATACCACAGTGGCGAAGAGTATCCTAGAAGTTGCAGAATCCCACGAGAACGTACGTATCCGTTGTGATGATACAGATCTGCTTGTAATCCTGCTTTACTATGCGCCTAACAAGTCCACTATTTACATGCAAACCAAGCAAAAACTAATCAGTATTAGCGCTGGTCAACATGCTCGCGGAAAGGAGACGCGTAAGTGCCTGCCATTTGCACATGCTATGTCCGGCTGTGAAGCAACGCCAGTTATCTGTGGTATTGGCAAAGTCAAACACATGACAGTTCTAGGATTTTCAACAGAGCTGAGAACATTCGTTGCCATATTCGGCAGTAACACTGCATCGAGCACAGACACTGCAACAACTGGGGAGCAGTATATGGTTTCGTTTTACACCAAAAGCAACTGAAATGTAAGTCTCGACGACCTACGATACATGCACATAATTTTTTCAAAGTGTGTTGCCAATGAAAGAATGCCGCCGACAAGTCGAGCATGCTACTTCCATTCATTCAGAGTGTACCTACAGGTTTCTACTTGGGTTAATCTGAAGAAGGTATTAGACAGAAAGAAATATGGCTTCCACTGTTACGCACACTCACTAGTGCCCTTCAGCACAGACAAAGAACCAGTACAAGAGTTCCGTTGCTCTTGCAAGTGCCAAGATATTTTGTGTGTGTCTTGCAAGTGCTCAAAGAAGCGTCTTGCCTGTAGCGTCCACTGCAAATGTCAAGGACAGTGCGCAAACGGCCCAACTCTTGTACAGCTACCCGACAGTGACGACGATGGCAATGCTGATGATGATGTTTAACAAATTATGTATTAGAAGATTACAGGTAGAACATTTATGATTTCTCCTACCTGGTAGTTATATTCAAGTTTGAATGGCATACCATTCACTGTTTGGGATATAAGTGACTTTCGTGTGATCTTAATCAAGATGTTAATTAAATCCCAGAACAACGTTGGGACGGAGTGCTATATAAGAAATATATTACTAATTAATTAATTAATTGGTTAATTACTTACTTGATTAATTAAACTACATCATTAATGTGTGGCTTAACAGACCAGTATACAAATCATTACAAAAGTATTAACCAATAAATGAAACAGTTAAAAATATGACTAACAAACACAAAAAAAGTTTTACTTCGAAATTGGAATGAAACACCCCAAAACAAGGATCGGGGTAAAACCAAAGTTCCCCAAGGTTGATTTTGGTTGGGTTTTTCAGGAAACCCTATTGGTCACCTTAAAACAAAAATTGGCTTTTTAACCAAAATGTCCGGGTCATCGTCAATTTCTACTGGACTATTCCACCAACAAGTGATGCATTATCTTACCACATGAAATGATCTCATTACAGGATTCCTCAGTCCCATTTGCAAGTATAATATGATGCCTGCCATTAGATAAATTACTTCAGTCACAATGTGTTACTTGGAACTTTGTCCATTAATAATTGTCCTGCCAGGCAACTGACCACTTTGGACCTTCTGTTGGTACAGGTATTAGCCATCAGACAAATTATGAATGATGACATTTTAACCCCTGCTTACCCCATACAGCAGCAAATATTGATAAATTGTAGCCAGTGACTGATGACTTTTTGCTTAAAGTTACATAGTCCTAGTGCAGGCACCCTTGTACTGTCCACCCTTGTACTGTCCACCCTTGTATCACTTGATGGTTTGGGCAACCAGCAGAAAGGGAAACTGTTTTTTGTTTGTTTGAAATTTAAACTGTGAAAAATCTATGCAAAATTGAACAAAATGCCTGTCAAAATATATAGGGGATAATTTTCCTTGTGTTAATACTGTATGGATATACATAGTCAAAATAAAAGTTACAATATAAAAGCATTCAATTGCTTAAGTAATTGTTATGGGTGTAAATATAAATTTTAAAAAAATTACCAGGAACTGTATCTGACATTTGTTAAAAACAAATGTTATGTATAGCAGCAAAGATGATAATTCAGAACACTGTACTTAGTGTTGATTATTTGATATAAAATTATGTTCAATAAAATCCCATGACATGTTTGTTTTGCATTTTAATTAGTTAACACATGTGTGCTCCTAAAAATATATTTTGCTCCTAAATATTTCACTTTAGGAGCGCAGCACTCCTAGATCAGAATTTTAACTTTGAGGCCTGCAGTACCAAGCAGCAGTGCGGAGACAGGCCCATGTCAACTATCCAGATCTACTTCTTCGCGAATGGATGGGGTGGAGAGAAGAGGAGGGCAAACTAGTGCCAGTATTGATGTCATTTCCACCTGTACACCAATCTTGTCTTGATCTGATCTACGATGTCTGCACCACTGTCTGCAGATGCAGGAAATCTTACCAGCCCTCTACGCCACAACGCAATTGCAAAGATGGCAGTTACATTTGTTGTAATAACTGAGACAAATGAGAGACTCCTCGGCTACCAGGACACTGTTTGAATGACAATAATGAAAGGTACTTATGTTACAAATGTTTGACGGCACACTTTGTAACACAACTGTGAGACTCCTCGGCTACCAGGACACTGTTTGAATGACAATAATGAAAGGTACTTATGTTACAAATGTTTGACGGCACACTTTGTAACACAACTGTGAGACTCCTCGGCTACCAGGACACTGTTTGAATGACAATAATGAAAGGTACTTATGTTACAAATGTTTGACAGCACACTTTGTAACACAACTGTGAGACTCCTCGGCTACCAGGACACTGTTTGAATGACAATAATGAAAGGTACTTATATTACAAATGTTTGACGGCACACTTTGTAACACAACTGTGAGACTCCTCGGCTACCAGGACACTGTTTGAATGACAATAATGAAAGGTACTTATGTTACAAATGTTTGACGGCACACTTTGTAACACAACTGTGAGACTCCTCGGCTACCAGGACACTGTTTGAATGACAATAATGAAAGGTACTTATGTTACAAATGTTTGACGGCACACTTTGTAACACAACTGTGAGACTCCTCGGCTACCAGGACACTGTTTGAATGACAATAATGAAAGGTATTTATGTTGCATATGTTTGAACTTGAAGGGACACTCTGTAACACAATAATGTGTAAATTGTAGAATAGTGCCTCTATCAATTGTCCACCAAGTGCAATTCAGATGAGAACTGGAATTATTCATACAATGTCACTATGGTTCTTGAAATCTAAGATGGCTACCTCTATTCACTTCAATTCTGTTTAAATAAAAACTCCCTACTTCCTAATATGTGGTTGTAGCCACCAATATCACATATCTCTGTGGCTTAAAGTTTCTGTCTTTGGAGAATGTTTGTAGGTGTGTGATGAAAATAAAATCAATGGGCATATACAGACAAGGATAGTTCTGGGTTTGGAGAATGTTTGTAGGTGTGTGATGAAACTAAAATCAATGGGCATATACAGACAAGGATAGTTCTGGGTTTGGAGCATGTTTGTAGGTGTGTGATGAAACTAAAATCAATGGGCATATACAGACAAGGATAGTTCTGGGTTTGGAGCATGTTTGTAGGTGTGTGATGAAACTAAAATCAATGGGCATATACAGACAAGGATAGTTCTGGGTTTGGAGCATGTTTGTAGGTGTGTGATGAAACTAAAATCAATGGGCATATACAGACAAGGATAGTTCTGGGTTTGGAGCATGTTTGTAGGTGTGTGATGAAACTAAAATCAATGGGCATATACAGACAAGGATAGTTCTGGGTTTGGAGCATGTTTGTAGGTGTGTGATGAAACTAAAATCAATGGGCATATACAGACAAGGATAGTTCTGGGTTTGGAGCATGTTTGTAGGTGTGTGATGAAACTAAAATCAATGGGCATATACAGACAAGGATAGTTCTGGGTTTGGAGCATGTTTGTAGGTGTGTGATGAAACTAAAATCAATGGGCATATACAGACAAGGATAGTTATGGGTTTGGAGCATGTTACAGGGGTATGTTGAACATACAATCAAACTTCAATGTGTCTTAAATATTCAGATATTAATAATTGTCATTGGTCATCATTTTAAAATCCAACATGGCCACCATAAATACTGATAAAAGTAGAGCTGATGTTTGTGGATGTTTTTAGGTGTGTGTTGAAGCACTTGTACCATGATGCCCCGTGGTGTTCTATTTAAACTCGATATATACAAAAAGTGTGCAGAAATAACCTCGGTTGCGGCCATTTTTCATTTGCTCTTTTGAAGGTCATAGAGTATCAGGACAAGGTGACAGACACCAAAATCGGATTCAGCACCCTCATATTATGTTAAAAAGATGGTCTGTTCACTTTTCCTCAAAAATGCATCCAGAACTTTATAGAAGCACATTTCTGAGATTTCAGACCAGACTAAAATAAGTTAATGACAATCTCCCGGATTTCAAGAAAAAAACATGGCACATAAACATGAGTCATAACCAAGGTTCTGACTTTCAAGTCAAAAATGTGTAGATTAACCCATTAGACCCCGTGCGTCTGAAAGCGTCCGGGTGTTTTCTCCCCAGAGCGCCGAAAGCGTCCGGTGGAGATAAAGCATCTAGCGGTGGCCTCATCTTACGGATACTTAAGATACTAATACTGGCTGATTCCTTGATATCTGAACTATGAATTGTGGGTATTTTCGACATGTGCTTGCATTGAAAATTTTTTAGTTTTTCGCAATAGAAGTTAGCCACCTGTGGACCTTCAAAAATGGTGGCATAGTTGTTTACTAATGACGAAGTTTGCGCTATTATTTTGTAGGATGGGACATTTCTGACACTGAACTAAAGGTAAGTTGACATTACGTTCGAAAGGCAACTGAATGAGCGATAAAATGGATGACTTGGCCTTGGGTTTTGTTTATGTTTCGTTGTTCAAGTTTGATCACCGTCAGTTAGGTTTTCGGCACGGAGACTGCTGTTTATATGTTACTATATGAAAATGATGTCTTTTTTATTAGAATAAATTATTAGTGTATGTATTCTAACACTCTGTCAATTGTTCTATTAGTCAACATTTGGTTGTTTCAGGTGTCAATATGCTAGAGTAGTGATCACAATATCAACACTGACGAATGACGTTGATGCGACACAGAAGCCATATGTAGGATGACAGCAACCAAGATAGCAGACTTATAAAGCTGTGTTTGCTATCTACATTTATACAAAGTAAACTGATTTACATTGTTTCATGTCTAAGCCAGGCGTGGCAAGTGTAAATACACAGTAGAATGCATTTTATGTCAATAAAATGAATGATATTCCACTCTATAGTTGTCCAGAATATACATTGTCTATGTTTGTCACCAATAAATAACAACATATAGAATTAACCAATCAACACAACAGTCACATAATTTTAAAGATAATTCAGTGGACATCAAAATAAACACAACTTGCAATTATAAAAAATCATAGTTTTGAAGATACAGCGTACAAACTGCCGGCACCCAGAAATGTTGAGATCTGTGGCAGCAGCCTGGGGAACAGGGACACTACCCATGCCAATATTACTGGCTGGGGTCTAATGGGTTAAATAAAATCACGTCATTAAATACAAACTAGCTACTATTAGTTATTCAGGGTAAAGCCACTACTTAGAGTAACACTTGAGTCTACAACTAGAGCGCAGCTAGTGCAGTGGTTAGGGAGCATGGCTATTGTTGTAGTCGTTAGCACATCCGCCTGGCATGCCAGCGCTGCGAGTTCAATATGCAGACCAGACAGGCATGTATATTTGGTGTAAAAGCCTAGCTCTCAACACTGGGGACTGTGTATCCCTCGTGACTCGGAGATCACGTTAATGTTGATCCCATCTCAATTTGGAATGTAAAAGAACTACTGACGACGATTTAAGCACCATTGCAGTGACCACCCTCACTGACACTGTCACTGACAGTGCCAGCATAGAAATGTCGGTTTGGCGATGTTCTGAAAAAGCTGACTAGTTGAATGACACCTCATAAGACCATAACATTGTAACCACAATAATACAGACTAGTCAGTTAATAGAAGTTTGCCGAGCGCTGGAAACAACTAGAACTATGTCTATGAGACTATGACTATGTCAATGTACAAGTCAAGAGTGAAGGACCTGGAAAATGAAGTAACTGAATTATCGCTCAAATAAAGACACGATAATCGAACAGCTGCACATGGAACGTGCCGCTACCTTTACAGTCATATTGAGAGCGCGTAACGTCGTGCATTACCTGCGTACAAATGGCAACTTTCTAGAACATCGTACTTATAGTGACAATCAACGCCAGTTGCTTCGCGGTGTCACCACAAAAACGGCTTCAAATCGAGCTTTTCTTTGCAGGGACCCTGTATTATTTCATTAATTAGCAATAGTAGCAGCGTGTTGTTGCTACTATTGCCGGTCAGTCGCATTCAAAACACTGGAACGAAATGGAACTGAATTCCTTAGACAGAACAATATGGGAACCCAATTAACAAAATTCAAAACCTTCAATTAATTTATTAAAGCTGCCCAATAATTCGCTTTCACCACGCACAACATCGACAGGGAGCGTTAATTGAAACAATATTATCATTTTCGGTTAACCAAACGCCGTGAGGTGGCGCCATCGTTTGTCTCTCTAGCCGGTGATTTCAACACAAAATGAACGTAGAGCAAGCATGCTTATTGGATTAATTAGGCGAAATATAACGTATAAGGAAAAAGAGCTAACAAACCCGCTGTACAAAACAATAGTTAGACCTCAATTAGAATATTGTATTCAAGTGTGGGGGCCATATCGTAGGAAGGACATATATATGCTAGAAAGAGTACAGAGTAGAGCAACTAAAATTATATCAAAACTAAGGGATCTTTGTTACGAAATACGCCTAAAAGAATGTGGTTTAACAACACTAGAGGAGATTGAGAGGAGATCAGATAGAAGTGTTTAAAATATTGAATGGTTATGAAAATATTGATAGAAATATTTTTTCTCAGTTAAGAAAGATAGAAGGACCAGGGGACATGAAGTTACATTAGTAAAGGAGCAATGTAGATTATATATAAGAAAGTTCTCATTCTCATAAAGGACTGTACATTAATGGAACAGATTATCTCCTGATTGTGTTGGTGCTAGTAGCGTGAATATGATTAAAAATAAAATCGACACATACCTTAAAAGGACGGGGTACACGTAGATAAAAAGTATTGGACTCTCGATAAGCCAAAAGGCTTCCTTGTCCACCTACCATCAAGAGTTAATTTTCTGGATGGCAATCTTGTTAAAATCTTGTTAAATCTTGTTAAATTACGGAACAAATTTGACAGAAAGTTCGTTTTCGCAGTGCTGGCGTTAACCAATCACCGTGTACCATTTTCTTGCGTGTATGAAAATTTAATTTTGAGCATGGTGGTGTTCTGGACGGTAAATTTCCGCTGGGGTTGTTGGATGTTTGCGTTAAAGGGGCACTGTACGTATATATTGCGCTATTCAACGACAGAAGTATTTTGTTGGCCGACGATTGGCGTCTGCGGCTATTTATAGAACAGTCTGGTGCAGGCGATATGTTTGCCGTCGTTAGTTCTCGCGGGAACACAAGACAATTAAGCGTGCACTGCATCTAGTGATTGTGTTGTTGATAAGGATTGATTGATTTAGTGTTGTTAGTTTGCAACAGTATATGTCATAACTGAATCCTTATCAACAACAAAATCACTAGATTCAGCACACGCTTGTCTTGTGTTCCCGAGAACAAACGACGGCAAAAATATAGCCTGCACGAGACTGTTCTATAGCCACGGACGCCAAGCGTCGGCCGACAAAATAGTTCTGCCGTGGAATAGCGCAATCTATACAGGGACACTTAAGCCAACTTACCACATTTCCTACATTCTTTCTTCAATTTGATATCTCAATACATTCGTCCATCTGCCGTCAGTTAATTTGGTCATTCTCCCAATTCGGTACATATTTGAGTCCCAGAAACGTACGGTGCATTTTCAGTGTTCTGCATATAGCAAGGGCAATAACACATCAGTTATGGGTATACATATATGTTATTTTTTATTAATTTATGTATTGTACAATAATTTGAGTTATTTGTGTTAAAGAAAAACTAACTATTGGTGACACAATGTCATGTCCCTGAATCTAAATCTGTGTCCTACGGTCTCGGTGGCAGAAACACGTTTAATGGTAATATTGTTTGATAATCATCACCATCTAGTAAAATATCCCCAAAGTATCTTACTTGGATCTATATAGGCATATTATTTATATATTTATCAAATTTCAAACCATTTTCATATGTCTCCAAACAGTGGGTCAACACTGTTACTCTATAGTAATTTAACTATGGAAGAAGCCAAGATCTTTGTACAGTACCGCATTGAGCACCAGGTGGCAGCAGACTATGACTTCCTTAATTGGAGAGAAGGTATGTGCTTCTGTCTGTCTTAGTATGGATTAAAATACCTTTTTTAGTATCACATACAATAATATAATTATATTATGTCAACACTGTTACCCAAAGATAAATATTATGTAACCATCATACCAAAGCGCTACTCAGTCTTGTTATGGCAATGCATATATATATATATGTATGTATGTATATCTATATATATATACATATGTGGACATACCAAAACAGGCAGTTTGAGCACCTTTCGCACACAGAAAATCCTACTAATTATCACACCACATAAGAAAATCAACTATGTCAAGAAAGAATACAGCGAGCTCCGTCTGAACAAGCTATTAATACTGCGATAAAAGCTAATCCAACTATTTTCTGGACCAAATTAAGACACATTTTTGGATACTAGGGACATGTTCGGTAGATTTAACCATACACACACGCACGCACACTAATAATTATATATATATATATATGTATATATGTGATATAATATACACCTGTGACGCCAGACACACAACCATACATACGCGCACACACTTGTCCGCTTCTCGATCGGCATATTGTATTACCTCCGTTTTTAAAACATTGTTATATTCGCTTCTAGTCTTTCTAGAATGCAGTACGTGCTAATGACGTCCTCATCCATCTGCAGACAACGGAAACAAGCCCAGAAAAGGCGTAGTCGACTGGCTGCAAAATGTTACCGAGATTTTGAAAAGGCCATTAACAGGCCATTAACAAGCAAGAACGGTTGACCGCAAAATACAAAAAGCGGTACCAACGGGCTCGAGAAGCTGTTCTGGATGGCAAAATGAATACACCAAGAACCAAATCGAGGACAATAGTGGAAGGGTCATTGAACTTCTGGGGGGTAAGTCACGGAAAAGGGGCCCCGGATAGCATCATACGAAAGGACGACATATTAATCAGCCTAGGGCATGACATCCCTGACGCAGCCCATCTATGCATGGCACTGATCCCGGAAACATCGATCAAGCTCTTCTTCGTAGAGGCAGATGAAGTGGAAGAAGCAGCCGTCCCTGAGAACGTACCAGCAGTGCAACGAACCATGAAGCTACACCAAGTCATCACACACAACTAATCATGTATGTGCTATGGTGCATGTTTATGGGTACAACATTTCATAATCTGTGCTACCTGTATATTCATAATGTGATAGTAATGATGGTGTATAATTGTGCGCTCTGGTTATAGCTGCACTAGATTACAACAATCCATAGTATTATATGTTTAGCGTAACCATTGTTTACGATTGTATTATTTTAGTGTCAACTCTGTTACTGCCATTTAAGTCAACTCTGTTGCCAGCACTACCAATGTATAAACACTCGATTAGCAGTTATGATGTATGATTTTGTGCACTATATATAACTACACTATTTTACAACAGTCCGTGGTATTATAATTATGTCTTATTTAGCTATTGATTACGATTGTGTTATTTTAATATCAACTCTGTTACTGCCAAGTCAACTCTGTTACTGCCAAGTTAACTGTTACTGCCAAGTCAACTCTGTTACTGCCAAGTTAACTCTGTTACTGCCAAGTCAACTCTGTTACTGCCAAGTTAACTCTGTTACCATCAGTAATAATGTGTAAACATATTCAAGTAATACATCTATAACAATTGTTGTCATATATCCATATGTGTATTATGTCACGTTTCTGAACAGTGAAATATAGTGTTTACAGCTTGGCAGGGTCACATTGAATCACGATGTGATAGGTGCTTCCACGAATGCACGTGTATTAAAAGGCAGTGTAAACTGATCAAATTAAGCACAAAATATTGATCTAATTTCTTTTACGATTTTTTTACTGGACATGGGACACACAATGATTACATTAATGATATCATAATGAATGTTGTATGACAAATATATGCCACACTAGATGCTCAGATGTCAGTATCATAGTTGACAGGCATATGTGGCATGTGCACCTCTGCATTACATTACTCCACAATGCAGACAGTGTAAGCCTGCACATTTTGAAAATATGTATTCCAATGATGTTTGATCAAATAAATAATTGTTTTTAAATTATTGTAGTAGTTTTGAAAAATGTGAAAATAATTCGACAATATGTACCGAAATGGGAGAATGACCCAATTGTTGCTATTTCAATCTACTCTCAGGGCACAATCCAGTTCAATCGCCTTATCTTGACTTGCGTGCTTATCTCCCTTGACAGGATGTTGTCTGTTCGTATATTATTCATGTATTATTTAATATATAATGCTAATTCTTAACTAAGACTATAAATATACTAACTATATTGAAGGTATACTACCCGCCAAATTGTGTTTAGGAAGCCCGTAACAACGGTCGCAATTTGAGGGTACAACCACGGATACATGTTAAAATGGTAAATGCCCAGACAGCAGACCTACATCGGGCCGACAGCGGGCCGAGAGTGGCAAAGTCATCGGCCCGCTGTCGGCATCCGCCGCCGGGCCGAGGGGTTTTTGTCCGGCGGCTCGCCTTCGGGCCGAGGGCAGCCCATGGTCGGATGCCGATACTGGGCCGATGGTTAGCCGCTCAAACGCCGACTGTGCCAAATTATGCAAAAGGTGTGTATATATGTGTGCGTTTTCAAGTAATAAGACAAAATTATACACATACACTTATGTTCACTTATTAAAGTGAACATTACTTGATACACGTTCATAAATTTAACTGGAATTTGGAAGTTCAAAACAATAAATAATATAGTAATATATTATTTAGGAAGATAACAAATGTAAACTGCTTCAAAAAGAGAATGGGTGTCGAGTATCCGATCCAATTATTATAAACTAAAATTAAATACGCTAACAACTCCAATGCGCATAGCAAACGCATAATTTAATGCAAGAAAATCAAAGTTGCAATTAGTGTCCATTGATTCGTGCGGCACACAACAACTCAAATAGTTTATGAAAAGGCTGCTTTATTATTATTGTCCATAAACTGTTTTCTGCTACATCCAGCTGCATTTTTCATCCGGTGCTGTCTAACACCATTCCCGTCAGAGGCAGTCTTTGAGTACTTTCGAATGTTCTCATGATGTTGTAGTCAGTGGCAATGTTGCCAGTTCATTCTTTCTGACAGCATCTGGAATATTAACGTACAAATATTTAATGTATTCAATGAAGGTACCGCATTGTACAATGCCTAGTATCTATAAAATGTGTAAAATAGTAAACATAATTTTTATCTCACAATAAGGTCACATAAAATAATTTTACTTTACTTTTATAAAAATAATTCCCGGTTTCTCACACCAGCACATTCATTTTAAAATAGCTTCCAAAAAAAATTATTTTGAAATATAATTATCCTTTGATTAATATGCATGCAATAATCCTGCACAAAAAGAGAAAACTATATATATTCCACACCAAACCAAAGGAATGTGCCTACTTGTAAGACATAGGGGAAAGTCCCTAAAGCGCACCGCCTAAGCATTATCTGCTATTATTTTGAAATGTATTTGTCACAAAATCGATTTATTTGCTTTATTCGACGCGGGTACATTAGTTCATCTTTATATATATATATAGTAAACGTCATAATTGTTATAAAAAAAACAATATTGCATAAAGCAAAAATTACAAAAATGGGGCGCTTTGGGGACGCGTGCCCTCAAAGCGCCCCACCGCCTCTCCCCAAAGCGCACCTCCTGTGTCATGGTCACCAAATGCTGTCAATCGCATAGGCAATCCAACTAAAATGTAGACTAGGCTAAACTTTTATTGTTGCATGCTGGTGAAAACAATTACAGATGACATTACGGAGTGGTCATTACTAATTACTATTAGGCCTATAGTCTAGCCACCATTGACTCATTGTTGATTGTTAACCTGCACTGATAGTCTACAGTCAACCATTCTGCGACTACTGCATGCAAAGGTCGCATGCGGATTTCTCGTTTCCACACTTTTCATGGTACCATTGGCGGCACAATGGACACTGCAGCCAATCTTCTGTTGGTGGCGTGGCATAGAGCTCACTGCAATAGATGCACCTGTATTCTTCATTCGTAGGGGTCGCACCAGCTTTACGCTCGTGCTTGACAGTGGTTCGTTCTTTGCTCTTGTGCAGTTCGCGCTTATTGGATTTCTTGCACGTCTGCTTATTGGCTTGCCTCTCAAACTTCTCGTTCAGTTGCTGATGCTTTTCTCGCAGATTATCCTTGTATGGCGATGACGTGAGATGTTCTGCAGACTGGGAGCGTCGTTTACCCAGCCGGGGCCCAGCCTTGGGGAGTCGTGATATGCCGTGAATGAACGCGTTTATAGGCGTCATTAGTGTAGTACGGCCAGTCGATGTGGAGGCAACTGCGTCAGGCAGCATCACGCGTTCAGAGATGTTAGTCGCTTCAACATGGGCGCTGCTCGGAAGAGGCTCAGACGCGACAATTTCATTAGGAGCAGTTACCGCCGGCGGAGCGCTACTTGCTGGGGCTGCCTGTTCGCTGTCCGTCATCAACGATGGCGCAAAATCTGCATCTCTAAACACTGCAGGGTTGAATGGCCACAGTCCACAACTGGAGAACCCTGACACGGCTTTGTCGATCGTGCAAGCCCTTGTGTACGCTGCTCCAAAGAGGGCCGCGATGTTATAGAAGGTGATTCGTTTTCCAGCGTTGCTAGTCATCCAATAGTCGCATGCCTGTCTGTAGTACTCCTTGAGCGGTCCGAAGTAGCACTTGTCGAGCGGCTGGAGTCGATGAGTAGTGTGTGGTGGAAAGGAGATGAGCTCAACGCCATTCGCCCGGCGAGTTCCACCGCTTCGAGCGACTTGTGGCTGATGTGTCCGTTAACAAAGAGTACGACCTTTTTGGCAGGCGTCGGTTTGACCGCATCAACAAAGTGATTCAACCACTGCACAAAGACTTTGCTGTCTGTCCAGCCACTGTCTGTCACCACTCCCACTGTACCAGGTGGACTGCCAACGAGCAAGTGCTCGTTCATTTTCTTCCTCGGGTAGATCATAAATGGTGCGAGATATCGCCCACTTGCACTCATGCTGCATATGATAGTGACCGTTTTCCCCTTTTCGCCACTCGTCACTTTTCCAACCTGTTTCTGACCCTTTTTAGCGACGATTCTCCCAGGTTTGTGCACAACCGTTAAGCCGCTCTGTTCCAGATTCTGTCACCATCTATTGGCCCAATGCTCTCAAGAAACGACCTCCATATCTCGAAAAAATTATCGACTTGTGCCTTATTGAATCCCACCGCCCGATTTATACTCGTCGCTTCCGGTTCCCTAATAGAGAGTGTTCCGTTTCTGGCAAGAAATCCAGCTAGGCAGTGTCGACCAGCCATCTTTTTGGTTTGATCAAAGGGGTGTGCGACGCCTATGTACTCAGCCACTTGGAATGCCATTTGTCGGAGTTCGGTAGCTGTTAACCCGTAGAACCTTTGCTGCATGTCCATTGCATGGTTGGCGATAATATCTTCAATGTCGGTGTCTAGGATCTGGCGAAATCTCCCTAGAAGTTGCCGACCTGGTGCTCGAACCTGTAGGACAGAGCCGAATTTGTATGGATAACTTCACCTAAGCTTTTTTATAAAGTTTGAAACAACACAGTAATACGGTAGTACCACACCATGGCAATTGAAATTAAGCTGTGTGGTGTTTTTTTAATAAATTACTTGTAATATTATTCGAACGCATAAAACATTGACCGAGTTGCAACCCATTTTATTGCAATGGTAATAATTATTGTAATTATGACTACTAAATTATGAAAATCTAATTTTCAGACACTTTTTTTTATAAATTACATAAAAATTACCTGGCCCTTATGGTGTCGTTGAAGAGTTCGCCTGGGTACTTCGTATTGCCGTTCAACACTTCTATATGATTCGCCATGTTGAAGAGCAAAGAGGGCCTCCTGTAAATCTGCCTCTCCATATTTCTGCTGTTGTTGATCACGTCCCATCTGAAATAAACAGTGGTTGCATAGTTTCAATTTCGGGAAATTACAATCAATCATCGCAATATGCTATCTGAATCCGCAAGAAAATTGTAAGTAAACTGGTTTAACAAACGAAAATTAATTAAAGCAGTCTATCCTAAAAAACGCACCGGCTGTGAACCGTGACTGTAGTACAGTGCGTATTAGTCCAATTTTTTTCTAGAACGCGAGAAATACATTATATTTTCATAATAAACGAATTAATTTATGATATACACGAAAAAGTTTAATATCCCTAAACCGCACCTCCAATTGTATGAGTTTTGCTGCGGTGCGCTTTGGGGACATGGGGAGGTGCGCTTTGTGGAAAACTGTTAGTGACACTAAATCGCCCATTTGCAAAATTGTATTCATAAATGAAATTCATAGTATTCGCGTATGGTTCGGTCATACAGTTGAACTACTGAGAGTGTCATCGTAAGCAGTAATCATTATTATTTGGCGCACTCACAAGCCTTCCACTAAATGCACAAAATAAGGTAAAAAGTGTCATAAAACTTACCGAGCGTCGTGTCGTGTCAAGGCGATCGCGAATGTGCTAATTTTGTCTGCGCATGCGTCAAATAGCGACATCTATCGAATGTGACAAGCAACGCCTGCATTATGTTGGTTCAATCCGCTAGGGTATGGATGGGGCGCTTTGGGGAGGGGGTGCGCGTTAGGGACTTTCCCCTACATTCAGTAGACATCTTAAGACTTTTAAGTTGTTAATTGTTGATGATGAGTTGCTTTGATAGTTGTTAGTATCGCCATCAGGATCAACATAGACACATTTACCATAAATCGCACTCCTCATTTACATTTTAATAACAGTTATAATGAGAAACCTGGAACTGTTTTATATAGCCCTAAAATAAAGTGACATAAATGGCAGAAATTGTGTGGGCCATAAACTGACAGAAAGCGCCTAGTGTAAGCATTTCTTCCATCACACATTTACCGTCACACTGATAAACAGGAACACGCAGAACAGGGACAGCATTTGTTGTTGATGAGACACATTCATCTTCATCATATCATCGTCATCCATAACCTATAGGGCTACCACAATCATGACATCAGGTTATTATGCCCCACATTCTATTCAGTACGTGTTACGTAGTTTACACACAAATAACAAGTTTCCACAGAATCAAATTTGTGGTTATAAAGTCATGCCAAAATTAATGTATTTGAATAATCTAGAAGTACCTTTTTCCCGGAGCTCTGCTTGATCTGTTTCCTCTAACTGTCAGGCTGTTCAACAATGGCGGTACACCGTAGTGTCAAATGTCACTACGCTAGTGCTCCAGCCGAGGAAGGCCCGATTGCTGATAAATGACGAACGGACGCTGTCACTGGGTCAACAGCAGCTGGAGAGGGGCCGAGGGGTATGGAAGTACCAGCCCTTCATAAAGGCGGAATAACGTCGCGACGCAATTATTGTTCGACACGACGCAATTATTTGCGTCGCGAGGCAATTCAATCGAAGACACGACGCAATTATTTGCTTCGCGACGCACTTCGAATTGCGTCGAGTATCGAGTTTTGAACTATTTTATGACATTTTATATGTTCATACATGTTAAGTCTCCTGCATTCGCCGGGGGACTCCTGGAAATCCATCAAATCCCCCGATCTCCTGGAAAGGAGAACCAATCTCCTGGATTTTCAGTGAAACCAAAAACATTGTCTATCTTATTTTCCGAACTCGGCATAGCCTAATTGGGTTTTATTTCCGGCTGACTCGGGTATGTTTTTCTGGGTCAACAGAAAATGGTCCAGTGCCAGTGTCAGTGCGTTAATTGCAATCGGTCACACACCGAGCTAAATTAATCTCGTGAATAGGGACGTTGGACCAAGGCCGCTCGGACAACAAAGCGAAAAGGGGTTGTTTAAATCATGCCTTGCGTTGACTAGACAACAACAATAACTGTTTAACTATAATCTTCTTGGGTCTTGCCTGTGGTGGGGTTGATATTGCATATAAGCTTTAGACGAACACAGTGAACCGCGCTTGCGGCTGCAGGTTCCATATTATCGCCCACCGTCAGCTTGCCGATCTTGTAGAACGAAATGTAATCCGTTTCAATCTATACTCAAATAGCGTCAGTCGATCCATCTACACTATGTGCACGTTTTATTTAATCCACGTAAATGTTAGAACTGGAACACATTATAAATGAAAATTTTTATTTTATAACATCAAATGCTCCACCAGCAAGGACAAAGGTCACACATTATAAAATCATCACGCATGCCTCCGTCACCCAGGCCATGGTAACAAACTTTGAAGCAAATACAATGCTAAGTTCTGGTTCTTATACTTGTGAATATAGTATCTGTTTGTAATAAAAGAAGATGTATTTACTGCCTATATACAAAGTTCGTTGCACCATAAAAATATATATTTAATGTATGAACACATATTATGCCTAGAACATCAAATTAGTAAACTTTTTCTTGTTTCTACCATACCTATAAAGCCACGTACATTTTAGTTTAGATATAATTTATTTAATTACTTTATGTCCACAAATAATGTATTTAATGTAACACATTAAATACATATTAACATGCTTTTATGTGCCGTTGATTTAAAAGCACATGTGCAATGCGTTTGGAAATAAAGCTGATCTGTGACCATTTTCATAACATGAAATACTCAGATTTATACACAATTCCATAATACCCTGAGACCCCCAATTTACACAAAATTTCCTGATATTACAAGACCCTCCAATTTACGCATAAATCGCATTTCTGAAACTTAACGTTTTACTATAACATGATTATTAATGTCTATAGAAAGTATCCTTTTTTGTTATATTTTAATCAGATTTATGTCTAAATGCCTGATTTTCCAAGATCCTCCGATTTAAGTATAAATGCTCGATTTTTCGAGACCCTCTGATTTACGTATAAATCTCCTGGATTGGCGTTTCTGAAACTTAACATGTATGTATGTATGTATGTATGTTGCCATAAACGAATGCGTTCCTCGTATCTGCATTCGTGGACATAAATACCCAGTATGGTATGATGACGATATGATCGCAACCTTGAGCGAGAAAGACAGCGCACATAAAGCATGGAAACTCTCACATTCGTTATCTGATTACCAAATATTAAACTTAAAAGAGAAATGTATTAACTGTGACTGCATATCGGAAATTGAACAGTCCATCAAACAAAACACCAAACGTCTGTTCACTTTTGCCAAAAGCAAGCAAACTAATGTAAAGATTCACAACTCAATGGTATATAACGCCACTCAGGCAGATAGTCCAGCTGACATAGCAGAACTATTTTCTGACCACAACGAATCTGATAACCTTGTTTATTTAAGTATTCCCTCCTTTCAATCAAACTCAATGACTAATATCTGACTGTACTTTTTAACATGTCCTTAAAAAGTGGAACTTTTCCAATTATTTTTAAAGAGCAAATGTTGTTCCTGTGTATAAAAAAAGAAGGGAGATAAACGGAATGTGTATAACTACAGACCTATCTCTCTCTCTTACCGCTATTTAGCAAAGTTTTTGAGAAAGTGGTATACGACTCGATCATCTCATGAGCATGTGCGTAACACAATTTTGGGCAGCCAACACGGATTTGTGAGGCGTAGAAGTACAGTATCTAATCTAGCGTGTTACTTGAACGCCATTTCTGAATCTATTGACAACAAGAAACAGGTTGATTCTGTTTATTTGGACTTCAGTAAAGCCTTTGATTCAGTGTGCCACCCATTGTTAATTCACAAGCTTAGATCATATGGCTATTCCGGGCAATGCATAAAGTGGCTGCAGTCTTACCTTGTCAACCGAAAACAACGCGTGGTCCTCGAAAGCAAAGCGTCTGACTGGAAGCCGGTGTTGTCTGGTGTACCACAAGGTTTAAAATGGGACCACTCCTGTTTATTATGTATATTAACGATCTCACTATTCACGTTGATTCATGTGAAATGTCATTATATGCTGATGGTTCCAAATTGTTTATTAAAGAAATTACGTCGGTGACCGATTGTCAGTTGGTGCAGAAGGATCTGGACAGTGTATGTCTTTGGTGTGAGACATGGCAACTTAAACTTAACGTTAAAAAATGCTGCATAATGTCGTTCACTAACAAAAAAGAAACGTATATTCTATGACTACCCGATTTCAAGCCAGTCTCTGCCCAAGGTCACCGCTGTCAAAGATCTCGGTGCCACATTCACCGACAATTTGAGTTTTAAAGATCGAGTTAATCGTACTATTTTAAAAAGCTTTTAAGATGAGTGGTTTTATTAAGCGCGTTTGCAAAACATTTACCGATGGACAGGCTGTGCAATCCTTGTATGTATCTCTAGTCAGAAGTTAGTTGGAGTATTGCAGTGTTATCTGGCAGCCTGGCAACGTACGTTATGACCAAATCGAACGAGTTCAAAAAAATTCATTAAATATCTATGTTACAAATCCAAAATGCAATACTCCTCTGACAGTTATCCAGAACTTTGCCATCATTTTAGAATACCTACCCTTCAAAATCGTAGGCAAGTTGCAGATCTCATATTTGTATACAAGTGCGTGCACTCCAAACTAGACTCGTCCTATTTGGTAGGGGCTATCCTATGTCACTGTCCTTCACGATCTCTACGAAACTACATTAGAAAACACTATGTTTTTAATAGATGTATGACTACTTTCAACACATTGTATTTAAGTGATTCAACTTGTGATATATTTTCAGGACCTGAAACCTTTAGGTCTTCAATTCAAAAACATTTCTATATGTATAATGGATGTTTGCCTGGTATATTTGATGTTGACATTGTGTGGTTTTTAATGTCATTATTGTTATTAGTATTTTATTGTTCTATTATTGTTTTATTATTTATATGTATTGTTTCAGTTATCAGTCCTGTTACTGGGTCCACTGGACTTGTTGGAATCTCAATAAATACAATACAATACAATACAATACAATATAATATAATTGATAACCATTTCGGCTTTTAATATATGTGTGTGCGTGTGCGTGTGCGTGTGCTAAAGTGGAGCGCGTGTCAATCGAATTCTTTCGACACCATACGTCGCGACAAGCTGCTTTATACGCTACAAACATTCCTGGGCGAGTCGGAACTGCGGATGATTTGCTTCCTATTCGCCGCGTCTCTCAACAGGCGATTGTCAGTCTTGCGACACCCATCGGTACGCCACAAGGCGACAGCCTCGATCAGCCTAGTGTTATTCACTGTGTACCTCGAAGCGGCACTCCGTGACCTTCGATCGCACCTCTCGACTTGTCCACCAGCCGACGCCACCTTACCGTTGGTCGTCGAGTACGCTGACGACACGAACTTCGTTAGCTATTCTTGTTCGTTCCTTGGCGAGATCGAGCGCATCGCGCCATCTTGTTCGGCGGAGTGGTCGCTGACAATCAACGCGTCGAAAACAGAATGAACAAGTATCAGCTTGTACGGAATTAAGCGTTGCATAAATTCCTAGTAATTACTTGTCCATGAAATATAATAATTATTATATAGGAAGTTATGTTAATAAGTATATCCTTAGAACTATTTTAGTCTAGTACCTTGTGTTCTTATAATTAGATCTGCGATACAGGATGTTCCCCTAGGTTTAGCTTAGGTCATCTCCAAAGGTAGCTAGGCTGGACAATAGTTGGGAGACGAGTCAGTTAGCAGATAGGGTAATGCGGGATCAGAAACCAAGTAGCCAGGTAGCGAGCCCGACTGTAGCGTGCCATAATAAGAAATGCAGAAGAGGCACTGACCAATGGGAATAACGAGTCACAAGGAAGAGAGGGAAGTAGCGAGTATTTAAGGAAATAGTAGTGCGCGATTGGGATTGGATTGAGAGAGGCTTTGGAGCAGAACCATGTAACATTATGTCTGGTTCCCACGGAGGACCAGCATTGATTGTTCTGATCTGTATCATGCTAACTGTGTGTATTAAAGTTCTTGAAAGGAACAGTGGAAAGTCTTCTGCGATAATTGAGTAATTAGAACCTTCCTCTGTGAGTATCTTATTTCTATTAGACAGTGACGCATTGGCTGAACTGAGTGGGTCGATGTCTAAATTGTCTAGGAAATCAACGCAGAGGAAGAACGTTGCAATAGGTGCCCAAATTAGAATACCGAGTCTACAAACGGAATAGGCAGATGCGACCAAATAATAGTAGACGCCGAGCATTCTACAGGTCATTCTACAAGCCGACACGCTGACCGCATTCAGGAAGAGTGGCATATGACACGCAAGCTTGGGTCGCACCTCGCCCTCGGTGAAACCGAAGACGTCGCTCGCCGAAAGCAGCTGGCCAATGTCGCCTTCCGCAAGCTGTGGACACTGTGGTTTAGGCGATCACAGATCTCTCTACAGCTGCGGCTACGGCTATACGCAACCGTCGTTGTGCCTGTGCTGACGTATAACATGGGTACATGGGGACTTACGAAATCAGAACTAGATCGTCTGGATGCGTACCACCGTCGTCATCTACTCCAGATCATCGGCATATGTTGGCCACATCGCATTTCTAACGAGGCACTGCACCACCGTTGCCGATGCCGTCCCATCAGCGAAGCTGTCATAACTGCAACATGGAGTCTATTCGGACACATGCTCCCGTTGCTACCCGATGCACCCGCTCAGCGAGCGATCGACAACTATTTCGTCGTGGACACTGGTGTCACGATATACAAGGATCGACCGCGAACGACTCTGCCGACGGCGTTAAGCGCGGACCTGCGACGCATAGGTCGTACGCTATGTTGCTGTGCTGACGTCGACGCTCTGCGAGCACTCGACCGTGAAAAGTGGCGAGAGCTGGGATTACAAAATAAGGATGCACCATATGAATCCATGGAATTGACCTTTTAAATTATTTATTTATCTACATATTTATTACATTTTAGTGCAATTTCTACTGACTTTTAAAAAGTATTTGTACGTTTTTTTTTATCATGTGGACATTTTAATCATATATGCATCTATTTATATATATATATGTTTTATTTATTTATATATCTATTAACTCTACTTCTACAAAAAAAGTGTGATGGTACATTTTGTGTGGAATGGGACGCGAACTACATCACGTCTGCCACCACGCGAAAGTGCACGTAATACTAATAATAATAATTATGTGTATATGTATATATATATAATATATAATGAGAAAACATATATATAATGAGAAAACAAGATGGCGGGCGTTGTTGTAATGAGAAAACAAGATGGCGGGCGTTGTTGTTGCCCTGGTGAAAGCTTCTCAACAGAACACAATTTCTACTCTGTTGAATGGTGATTACCAACCCGGACAGATGTATTAGAACCGTAAAGGTACATGGAGCTGTTGCATGTTTAAACCACAATAAATCTACATGAGAATCAAGGTACAATTTGAGTTATATATTGTGTGCACTCGACCGGAACATCTACCACTGAACATGTGCTAATGCTGGGTGCAACTGTACCTACTGGATCTGAGAAAATTGCGTAATACCCCTCCACTCAGACAGACCGTGGTGTAAACATGACAACTACACGTGGTAGTGGAAGCAAGCGTGGGTCGTCATCTGGTGGCTCAGTAGCCATTGACAAAGAAGATTTCATCAATGGCATGTTGGCTGCTCTTAGCAGTAAAGAAGTGATTGATAAACTTCAAGCTGCAGTAGTCAATGATTTACGTAAAGAAGTTGCTTATCTGAGATGTGTCATCGAAAAGAAAGATGCGGCAATCGAACAACTTACAAAACGGGTCGATGACTTGGAAATTGCACTAGATGATCGCGAACAATATTCACGGAGAAATTCACTGAGGCTTTTCGGCCTTGTGGAGAACGAAAACGAGGACATAACTAAACGCACAGTAGATGTGTTAAACGAATCTATGCATCCTAAACTGAGTCCGCCCCTCCGGCTGGAGGAGATTGACCGAATCCATCGAGTCGGACCCAGGGACAAGCCATCGAGACCAGTGCTTGTAAAATTCGCAACTTACGCAAGTCGCCGAAGAATATACAAGGCCAGGGTAGGGTTGAATCCCAACCCCCGTAGACCCCGATGGGACGAAACGCCAGACAAATCACGCACAGACCAGACGGGCTCAGTTGGCAAGTCAGCTGAAGGCACCAGGACTCAGGTCCTCTTCCTTAACGAGGATCTGACGCAGATCAGGGCCAGGCTACTGTATAACTGCCGAGTGGCAAAGAGGAAGAAACTGATTAATGACTGTTGGTCGTCAGACGGAACTATACTTATTAAGAACAATGTCAACAAAGTTATCGTTGTCAAATCTGTCAATGAACTAAACGACAATACCAAATAAGGTATGGAATTAACACAACTCCAGTGCTTTTGTACTTGTATACACTAAGCTATGACTGTCTACAGTAAGTTCACCAAATACTATGTTATACTGCTATGTTTTTGTTATTGCACAATTTGTTTCTTTTCACAGTGCTTACATAGATTATATGTTTATGTTTCTTCAAGCATAGTTAAATGATGCCTATACATTGTTATATCTGTAAGAAGTATGCTAACAAGGATACTTCCTTAAATTGTATTTTATGTTCTTGTGCTTACCATGCTAAATGTGTACCTTATTTGCAAACTAATGATGTGAAGCTGGTTAATAACTGGCATTGCACTAAATGCATGTCTTCTATTCTGCCATTTAATCACTTTGAAAATGACTATGATTTTCTCAATGCCATCGCTAATGACTGGTTTGATCTTACTAGTATATCGTTTTGTGAGTTACAAAATAAGTTACTTAATCCTTTTGATTTAAATAATAATAGTCATAATTTGCCTATGTATAATAATGATCCAGATCTACAATATTTTAATAATGTGTATGCAACTGTACTAAATAACTGTGACTATTTTGTTGAAGACACTTTTATTAAGATATGTTCTCAATTGTCATCAATGAACAACATGTTTTCCTTACTGCACACTAATATTCGAAGTATTGGCAAGCATCTACATGAATTAGACCAATATCTCCAGGTGCTAGATCATAAGTTTTCTGTTATTGGTGTTAGTGAAACATGGTGTCAAGACTACAATGTCAACTGTTGTCCATTACCAGGATACAAAGCAGAACATATTTATAGGCATACTAAAACAGGTGGTGGTGTCGCATTGTATGTTAAAGATAATATTGCATACCACACTAGATTAGACATTACTAAATTAAATGAATTCATAGAATGTCAGTTCATAGAGATTCATAAAGATAGTACTGCATATGGTAAAGATATTGTAGTTATCATATACAGACCACCGAACAATGATATAAATACCTTTATTGATGAAGTGTCTAATATACTAGACATTCTCAACAATGAAGACAAAATATGTTATATCATGGGAGACTTTAATATTAATCTTTTTAATTATGAAGAACATGTACCAACATGCAATTTTTTAAACCTGATGTTTTTGCATTCTTATATTCCATTAATAAATAAACCAACACGAGTAACTAATCAATCAGCAACATTGATTGATAACATTTTCACAAATAACCATAAAAACATGTTCCAAGGCATTATGTACACAGACATATCTGACCACTTCCCAGTATTTCTCATTGATAATAATTGTAAATTAACCAATTATTCTAAATATATAACAAACAGAAACTTTTCGAGGGCAAACATGGATAAATTTTATAATAACACGCAGAACATTGATTGGGAAATTATAACATCCATAAATAATTGTCAAACTGCCTACTCAATATTTTATAAACTACTACTTCGAGAATACAATGATTGCTTTCCATTAAAAACAGTCAAACTTAATTACAAGAATAAGAAACCATGGCTAACTACTGGTTTAAAAAACTCAATAAAAGAGAAGAATAGACTATATATTAAATACATAAGACAAAATACAATATATAATGAAACTAAATATAAAGTTTACAAAAGTAAATTGAATGGCTTACTACGGAAATTTGAACGTGAACATTATGCAACTCTTTTTGAAGAAAATAAACATAACCTTAAAAAGTCTTGGTCCCTATTAAAAAAATAATAAATAAGAAACAAGAAACCATAACACAGACAAAATTCATTATTAACAAAGTTGAAACATCAGATAAAAAACATATAAGTGAAATTTTTAATAATTTCTATATAAATGTTGGTTCTAACCTAGCAAAAAACATACCACAGAACCAAACAGATCCTATGTCATACATAAAAAACAGTAATATGAAAACAATATATCTTGAACCGGTAACTGAAAATGAGGTATCAGTAATACTAAACTCTCTCAAAGCATCGTCTCCAGGGTGGGATGACATTTCCTCTAAAGTAATAAAACAAACATGTGATAGTTTTATTAAACCATACTTATATAACTTATCTATAAATACTGGAATATTCCCAGATGAACTAAAAATAGCAAAGGTAATACCTATTTATAAAGCCAAAGAAAAAAACTTATTGATTAACTACCAGCCAATTTCAATATTACCTACTTTTTCTAAAATATTGGAAAGACTAATGTATAACAGATTGTTAAATTTTATTAATAAGCATAATATGTTGTATAAATATCAGTTTGGTTTTCGAAAAAATCACTCTATTAACATGGCACTTATAACCATTGTAGACAAAATATCAGAAGCCTTACAAAACAAACAATTTGTGCTAGGAGTGTTCTTAGATTTATCTAAAGCAATCGATACAGTTGACCATGACATACTCTGTCAGAAACTCCAATGTTATGGTATCCGTGGCTTAGCCAATTATTGGATTAAAAGTTATTTATTTAATAGAAGTCAATATGTGTACTACAATGACACTAGCTCCACGAAGCAAACTATTACTTGTGGTGTACCGCAAGGTTCCATCCTGGGGCCATTGCTTTTTCTATTATATATCAATGATATTGCTAGTGTCTCAGATATTCTTTTTTCCATATTATTTGCTGATGACACTAGTCTGTTTATAAATGGTGATCATTTGGATGATATAACTAACAAAATGAATGTTGAATTTAAAAAAATTATAATTTGGCTAAATGCCAACAAACTATCTTTAAACATTAATAAGACCCAATACATTATATTTGAAACACCTAACAGAAAACATACAAAACCAACAACACTTAAAATTAATAATAATGCTATTAAACTAGTATCTTCTACGACATTTCTTGGTGTGACTATTGATAGCAAACTCAACTGGGCTGAACACATTAACAAAGTTAAATGTAACATTTCTAAAGGTGTTGGCATTCTCAACAAAGCCAGAAGATTATTAACTAGATCATGTTTGGTCACCTTGTATTACTCATTTTTATTCCCTCACTTGACATATTGTATTGAAGTATGGGGAGGTGCATTTGACTCATATTGTTCAAGTATTATTAAGATTCAAAAGAAAGTAGTGAGAATGCTTGTCTCAGCTAATAGATTAGCTCATACAAAACCTATCTTTAAATTACTAAATCTATTAACTTTCAGACAATTGTATGTATATTAAATACAAATATTTATGTATAAATACAAGATGGGTCTTTTACCAACAATCTTTGAAAATATGTTTACACTTAATCAAGATGTCCATAGTTATAACACAAGACAATCTGCACAAATTCATATACCCAAGGCTACTTTAGAAATAAGACTTCGTGCTATAAGAAATAAGGGTGCTATTATTTGGAATCATTTCAGCACAAGACTTACATTTAAGACTTACTCAATAATTAGTTACAAATCTATACTTAAGCAATTTATTTTACACAATGATGTTAATATATAACATAATTTTCAATCACGATTATATATTCTACAACTGCACGCTGTTTTTGTTTTCAATATAATGATATTTACATTGAAATATACCAAAGGGAGTATAACATTATTTAATGTTCTTCCCTTGTGCTCATGTTATTATATAGGATTTGTCTTAATTTGATTTGTATTGTATTGTAATGAGTTACAATAAATTTGATTTGAATTTGATAATATGTATATATATATATATATACATATATATTATGTATATGTATATACATATATATATATATATGTATATATATATATACATATACATAATATATATATATATATATATATATGTATATATATATACATATATCATTTATATCATTATATATATAATATAATACATATATATATATATATACAATGCATTTATACTATTATATATGTATATATACATATATAATTTGTATCATTTCGCTGTTGCTGGTGAACTAGTAAAATTACATGTTGCATGCGTATAATCAAGAAGCAGTGATTTACGATATTCTACACAAATCAGACCTGGAACTACTGATCGAGGGTTCGCGGCCGGGGTTCGATCTGGTCCGAACTCCTAACGGACCAAGTCCTCGTCCTACTGGAAACTTTTCAGCCAAATCAACTAAATGACTATGTTTTCCGTACGCTGTGATTGATGATTTGATTGTAAAAAACACAAACTACGTATATTGACAATGTTGCTAGCACACTGGCTAGCTTGGAATTTGAGTGAGAGCTAGGCTATTGGTTGGCTATTCAGCTTATTCAGCTTCGCTAAAACATATTTGGACGAAAGGTATGCTATAATTCGTATACTTAGATACTGTATAGGGCTTACAACACGTTTTTTACAATACAACACATTGACTACCTCCCCCGTTAGGTCGTTTAGATGTTGATAGCTAGCAGACTGATAGCAATGCATCTGTGCCAGTAGCAATAAGACGTGTGTGTGTGTGTGTGTGTGTGTGTGTGTGTGTGTGTGTGTGTGTGTGTGTGTGTGTGTGTGTGTGTGTGTGTGTGTGTGTGTGTGTGTGTGTGTGTGAATTATTCCAAATAGAAGGAACACGACTTTTAGTGTCTCTTTTGAAAGACACTTGTAACGTACAGTGAACGATTTTGCTCATAATTGTATATGGTGGACAGGAACCCTG
This sequence comes from Paraescarpia echinospica, assembly GCA_020002185.1. NCBI lineage: Eukaryota > Metazoa > Annelida > Polychaeta > Sabellida > Siboglinidae > Paraescarpia > Paraescarpia echinospica. The sequence goes on along the minus strand of CM034544.1, from coordinate 45,815,636 downwards.
TCGATTGACAGTCTCGTGTAGGTTCTTTAAAACACTCACCCTATTCAATATAATCTAGGGGCCTAGAGTGTTTTCAACTTACGTTTAAACCACTCTACAGTGTTTACAATGTATGTTCAAAATACTGTACAGTGTTTTCAACTAAAGTACAGAATACTCTAGAGGATTTCAGCTTAACTTGAAAACAGTCGTTTCACGTTAAAACATGTCCACATTCTCGGGTTTGACCCCACGCCTGACTAAAAGAATGGAATATCGGTGAAATTTCATAACATGTTTAAGTGACAAAACAGTTTTGAAATTTGGCACTGAGTATCTAGAACTTAGATCCTAAATTGAAAACACTCTATATTGTTTTAAACCCAGATTCAAGACAAAACCATAATGTTTGTGAGGGTGAGAATTTTGAACTTACTATACCTGCGCTATAATACCCACTGCACCCTCCTTTATGGGCTCACCAAATAGAAATATACCTCTCCCTCGCGGCTAAATACAACTCCAACGCCCCATCCAAAATATACTCCCCGCCTCCAGTTCTGACTCAGGTTAGACGAACCAATCAGACATAGATTCGGGGTCTTCCACAAATAGTTTGTATGGGGGCTCCACAAAACGTGTTTGTGTCACGGTCCCCATGGCTTTGGAGTCAAATAAATGCAGGTTGTGAACATTCTGGTATGCATTTACTTGGGAGCGAGACAACTGACAGACTAATGAGTGACTGGGCCAGGCGAATTAAGGTAATCACCATTTCACTATTGCACCGACTTGCTTAAAGACGATCTGGACCAAATTATTATTATCAATTCTCTGAATTATGACAGACGCTCAAATGTGAGGAAAGCGGTGGCATAGGCGGAGAAGTCTTCCTTTCTGTAGGCAACTACACATTGGTTGTTAGCGTGCTTTGGTTGTCGTGAAACATGAATGGTAACCCTTGCCATCAAGCAGTTAACTTATGATAGATAAACCAATATTAATATAATAATAATAATAATACATTTTACTTGTCATATAGCCAGATCCACAATTGTTCGTGGTGCTTTACAATACAATATTATTTATGATCAATAAACTAAAGTATATTATAGAAAATAAACAGACACATCATAAATAAATAATAAATCTTATGAAAGTCGGTGGCTGAATGCAGAAGAATCACCAAATTATAGCGCTGTTCATGAGTTTATTCAAACAACCCTCCTTCCTGTCTTCCGATATCACAGTCGAGCCAGCCGAGAAGCGGAAGAAGAGCTGAGGATACGGCGGCGTGGCGGCGAAAACATTTCAATAGCACCCCCTCCCATCTTCCGATGTCATGAATGACCAGACAGCGCGAGAGCGGAGTCGTGCTGAAGGGCCGGCTCAGACCACCGAATATGAAGTGGAGTTTTTGGATCGGCCCCTGCTAAACTTACTCCATACTGGTGATAATAAGGGGATGGCAATCCGATCGGTAATAATTAAAAATTATATTCAAGAACGTGGGAATTAAAACGATATATGTCAGTGAAAGAGTACATTGATGGCTTCGATATAGAAGTGAATTGAAAACGGCACCGATTTTGTTGAGTTCGCGCATGTCGCATTATCGGCGGCTTCAAAACAAATTATGCCATAGCGTAGTAGTTTACACGGCATAATAGTCGGCATTTCAAACTAATGCAACATTCAGTTGGTATACATTATTTGTCTGACATGCATCTTGTTCGGACAAGCAGGACATAAAAGCATCCTCGCAAGCCAGGGCTGTTTGCCATGCAAAAACTAGCCCTGGCTGATCCCCTAGGCGAAGTGCGGAAGTTAGCCAAGTCAAACTGGTAATTGACTTCGCCAGTCGCGACTGCATCATCCGTGAGAACAGCGCAAATACCCGGCCTAATTTGAAGATGGATAAACGACTTCTGGGAATCCCAATATATCATGACCCGTTCGCCCATTAGCACGAGCAGCTGAGCGGTATTGTGTACGTATTCGAATAATTTCTTCTACTTCCTAAACATTGCATGTAACACGAGCCACGGTTGGTTAAAATGAGTTTTATTATGACCATCTGACCTGCCGACTTCCACTGATCTAGTGAGCGATTTCATAGGCTGAACTTAAATTCAGAGTTTCGCAAAGCAATCAGCCAGGTGTACTGCTGGCTGGCACTGACGTAATCAGCAGCAGCGACCCCTGGCGCGCGAGGATGCATAAAAGGAAAGTTCGTACAGTACATTGGAGGGAGCTCCACATTGGAGACCATTGGCGACCCACTTAATTGGCGTGGCAACCCATTGGCTAAGAACCTCTGCTCTACAAGTTGATACTTGCTAACCTGTCTAGGGTGCACTTCGTAGACCCCAGTTATCTAGTGTTGTTATTGGGCAGATGCACTGAAGGTTTGTTTAGAAAATTGAAACACACCAACCAACCCTAACTTTAACCCATGACACTGGAACGGCTCTGCTATCTATCACTAATCAGTATACAATATGACGTTTTCGGTCTCTGTTGTGTGCCACGTTTCTATCTTCAAACATTATATTTATAATGAAATACAATAATGTTATATGATGAAGACTTAGAAAGAAAAATCGTGCTGTACTGTGAAGTCCATATTTTAGAAGGTATAGAGGAGTGAGATCTATAAGAATACTCGGGCCAATTTAATATGGCGTACGCCATTTAGGCTCAGGAATATCAAGTTAATTTTTAAAAGCATATTAATTCCAATTACCATGGTACTGTATTGCAGTGAAATTTAACCTAGCTCACTCTCAGTCGCGGGTTTTATTTACCGGTATGTCACTTATTTTTGTTTTAGCATGGAAAAACAATAACTGATCGGTGACTACGCTTATAAATCTCTCATCTGGCCTCCCCATTTATGTTACTCACATGAATTTCGGTGTTGGCCTACCATTGATCTTGATTTGTTTTAATCAATATTGATAAATCTGTCAATACTATTATACTACTACCAGGGTAATACACTACATTGGCGCGTCGGAATGTGGTGCATATTGATTTGCACCCTCTCCTTAAGTCTCGCCAAAACACCCACTTTGAGATCCTCTAAAACTCAATTTGCACTCCTCTGGCTCTGAGTTTCAGACTCAAGGCTCGCCAAACACCACCTACATTTGCATCCCCACAAGGCTGACCAAAAACATCAAATTGCACCCCAAAATCCACCAATCTTCCCTAAATATTTGGGGGCTAATCCATCTCCAGCCCCCTCGGTTCCGACGCCTATAAGCTATATAAGCAGTATTACTGTTTCGTTTCTTAACAAAGTTTACTAATAACTACTTTTGCGTTGACCGCAGCGCGAGGTTCAAAGCAACAGGCCTTGGCAGAGCTCCAGAAGGTTGATGTATGGGCGCCGTTTATGTTAATTTAGTGAAAGTTAGATCAGAGAGTGGGCCAATTTAGGTGCACAGACTTTTTTAGAAGATCATTCAAATTGTGAATGGTGTCGAATGGTGAGTGTTTCAGCTTTTTGGTGTGTCATCGGGTAACACGGTTTGACAAGTTTTGTCGTGATTTCTGAACGAAGTAAAGGCGTTCGTGCTTTTTGCTGCAGCGTTTCATCCTCTAAGTTCGTTCGTGTAACTTTGACAGGTATTCATACACAAATGGTTAGTGTATTAATTACAATACTAAATCACATGAATTATAAAGTATCAAAACAATTTCTCACAGCTGAAAAGTAGCTATCTGACACTTGTTTACACCACGATTCGAAGATGCGCTGAAGGGAGCATTCATTTGTTGAATGCATGCTTTTCATCACATTTGCTAGTTTGCCCACCAGTGGCAGTGCTATTGTAGGGAAAAGTGACATTACATTATTTAAAGTCAACATTGTCTTGACGATATCTTCATAATGCATTTCAGGAAAGCGATTATGTGCCGAGTGGATACTTTCTGCAATGGGTGTTTTGTTTGCTGATAGCGGCTTTTACATTCTCTGCCGGTGAACCAGCTACAACAAAAGGTATACTGAACCACTCGGTTTCTTCTGTATGCAATATTAATATGCAGTTTTCATTAACCATCTTAGAAATCATCCTGCAACGTATCATTATGGTTAATCAGAACCACTTATTTCATCAATAGCATGCAAACAAAGGTTTAAATAAATTGATTTTAGTGAAATACTTACAATATTCATAAGACGATATCATTTAACGCGCCAAACGGAAGCACTCGTGTTCAAAACCATCACTAAACGACAAGTGGTGGTGATTAGTGGGAACAGTTGCTTACAATTTTGTCCGATAAATTAAAATATTACGGTTGTTTACATCGCCGTCACCGATATTTCACGTGGTCTACGTTCGCTATCAAAATATCTCAAAAACTATCAAAAAAGTCTCAAAAACTGTTTGCCTCGTCTTAATTACAAAAAATAACTTTGTTGCAAGTTTGTACTCGTCCTTTGCTCCCAGTGACCAATATATCTGACTAAAGACGTATCTAATGTGAGATCCAGCGACATATCAAAATGCAGCAGAAACCTACATACAGCAGAAACCGCTCAGGTGAATACAATATAGTGTTACTGTTATGAAGCTTCTCCTTACGTACTAAGACTAAGTTCCGGTGTCTTGTGTATATCATTGTTTTCCTCCAGTTTATAAAGAATCTGTCAGGTGATTATCATAGAATCCTTGTCAAAAGTCGACAGAACGTATGAACATGGACTAATTAATGACAACATATCATATTATATATAATATATATATAACTGCGCGCGCGCACATATCGTCAGCTACATGTTCAAAGTACTCTTACTATTGTTCAACTCATTGCAGCTGCTAACTGTGCAGACATCCAGCATGGTGGCGCCACTGCCAGTGGTACCTACACAGTGTATACCGACCAGCAACCCGTTCGTGTGTACTGCGATTTAAAAACAGATGGCGGCGGATGGACGGTAAATAGACACGCCCTTGCAGCCATTGACATTTCCTTGCTGCCCGGAATTATTTACCTAGCATAAAATAAGTTAATTTATTGACAATAATGAATTGATCGTGGTTGTTAACATTTGAACATTTATTTTATTATACACTGTCTACGTTGTGTGGTTTTAGCATTTTACATACAGTTTTAATGACTCCTCGAATGTTTATTTAGATTGTACAATCTCAGTTGTGTTTCGTTTGTCTAAAAAGGTTTATGGTTATTCTGAATTATACATGTATTGAAAGCATCGGCTGTTAACGACAACAATTAATGGTGTGCTCCTCTACGGTTGCGAATCATAAACACTAACAAATACATTACAACACATAGATGGGTGCTCGACAAGACTGCTGCGAACTATAGTCAATGTTAAATAGAATCATCTGACTAATATAGAGCTCTATGGCGATATGAACACCATTACACGGAAGATACAGGAAACATGGCTGAGATTTGCTGGACATTGCTCTCTCTGTCTCTGTCTGTCTCTGTCTGTCTCTGTCTGTCTCTGTCTGTCTGTCTGTCTGTCTGTCTGTCTGTCTGTCTCTCTCTCTCTCTCTCTCTCTCTCTCTCTCTCTCTCTCTCTCTCTCTCTCTCTCTCTCTCTCTCTCTCTCTCTCTCTCTCTCTCTCTCTCTCTCTCTCATTTCACACCTTTCATCTTTCATCTTTATATTGACTTTCTAAGGAAGATGCCGGGCTGGAATGACGCGAGCTACAGTTGGCAATGGATGAAGGGAGCGAGCTATTGTAGTGGTTCGCACATCCGCCTGGCATACCAGAAATATGAGTTCAAAACCCTAACCAACGCATTAAACATTGGATGTAAAAATCAGGCTCTCAACATTGTTGACTCTGTATCCTTCGTAACTACACTCTGTCTGTTACCAACCTACAAACAAGTAAGTTAATAGAAAGTTCTCAGGCGATGGAAACAACTAGGAGATGACTGGAGACCAATTGTTGTATGCAACCAACCTAGTTCGACACCAGCAGCCAATATACTTATAATCGAGTTAGCGTATGTATGCAGGTAGGTTAACGTTTTCCTCTTAGACGACTTGAACCTCGAGTGCAAACCATTTAGGGATTAATCTACGACCCCTAGAAAAGGACCTATGTTTTCAAAATACCCCATATAGCCAAGATGTTTACCTCTTATATGGTAAATCGGTTGTTCCGAACGTAAAACGTAATGTGCGCGTAATACGTAAAACGTAGCCTTACAATCCCAGGAAACGCGCGCGCGCCAAAAAAACTTCGGGAAAATTGCCTCTGCGTCACACACTTGGCAACATGAAGTAGATGTTGACACAATAATACTTATGTTTACCCTCATACCAATAGCATAGCAATGCGAATATTATTTGACAATTCTACACTATCACGACTAGGGCCTATCGATAGACGTGAACTTCACGTGCTCGCGGACCTTCGTCGACTTTGAACAAACATCGAGTATATGTCACAGCGCGTTATGGTGTTTATGTAATGATGCTGTGGGTTTTCTAACATTTAGTTTACTTTCACGACTGTCTTCTACCAAGGCATCCCGTCAGTTGCCGGGTATTTTTGCTAGTATGAATCACTGAGATTTATATAATGTATTATGACACCAGGTGATTCAGCGAAGACAAGATGGCGCGCAGAACTTCAACAACAACTGGCAAGTCTACAAGCGGGGCTTTGGTGACAGATATGGCGAATTTTGGCTCGGTAACGAGGCCATCCATAGCCTGACCTCTCGCAAGACGTACATGTTACGTGTTGAGCTGACCAATGGGGAAGCTGACGTAGCTGTGGCCGAATACAACAGGTTTGCCCTGGATACCGAGGAGAAGAAATATACACTGAGACTTGGGGAGTATCGCCACAGCATCAGCACGGCAGGCAAGTGAGCTTAGGAGGGTCGTATATATCTTATGTACATATGCATGCACGCGGGCACGCTTCACTGCTGGCACACGCACGCACGCACACACGCACGAACACACGCATGTACACACGCACAAAACACGCGGGCAGACATACACACATACACAAAAGCGCGTGCGCACGAACATGCACACACGCGCTCGCACGCACCCACCCGCCCACACACACACGCGCACGCACGAATGAAGAATTAACATACCAGATACGAAATACCGTTAAAACGATTATTTCTCAGAAGGTTTTGTTGCAATGGTTTCTGAATTATTACGCTACGAATTGTTTTTATTAATTAGTTGAGATAATAATAATACTAATGATTTTATTGTTACATAATGTTCAGTACAGTACATAAGTAATAATAGGAAACATATAAATACCTTATGTCACAAATGTAACAAAGCAACGCATTGTTTGTGTTCCTCATTCATGTCGTAATTGAATGTAAATCATAATTCGTGCAAAAAGAACTTAATACATCTTCACAATAAATTAACTAATTATTTAATAGTGCAGTATAAGAATACCGTAATACCAAATACCGGGTGTATCATAATATAACAAATACGCTAAAGCAGAAACTATTATATTATGTTCTAGTTGTGCATAACTAGACGTTTGGTCTTGGCACAGCGACAGATAAATTGGTCGTCTTAGTACTGAGTTACCTGTGGGCGGTTTCATGAAGCGTACTTAAAGTTACGCAATTACTTAGCGTCACGTATTTTGCGTAACTCTTATATTTGCCCATATTAAAAAAAACGCTTAATTTACTAAGACAATCATCGTAGCGTTAAGAACGTTCTTAGCCGCATAACGAGCAGGTGTGTAATACGGCATGTGCTCTAGAAGACTGGAAAGTTAGCTTGGCCATCCAGGGATAACGGAAGAGAACTTAACTGTAGGCCGCGTGGCAGTTGGCAATACGTTGTAGAAGCGGACATTTCAAGGGCGCAGTGTTGTAGGAGCTGGGAGTTTACGGTTGAAGTTCGCGGTTATACAAAAGAGAGACTGAGTCGTCGAAGCCTTTGCTACTTACTAATACACATGTGTTGCCATGCTCGGGTGTGGAGTTGTCTTTTACGTGAACTGCGTCAGAATAACGAATTCAGTTTTGTTATATTTCAGGCGATGCACTTGGATACCACCGGGATAAGCCGTTCAGCACGCGGGATAGGGATAATTCCCGGGGTCGCTGTACAGAGAAGTGGCAAGGAGCATGGTGGTATGACTGGTGTCTCAACTCTAACCTGAATGGGCAGCATGGACACAGCGCAAACCACTCTCACGTCCTCTGGACCAGCTGGACTGGCATGAAGCCACTGAAGACTGTCGAAATGAAGATACGACCGGACCACTTTAAAGTTGGTACGAACGTAAATTTATTTATATCCTCTGGTGTAGTGATAAGGCAACACGTTTAATTGTCATACATGAAACACTATCATTGCTAGCAAAAATGATAATCCCCGGATGACGGTACTTGCATATATACACAGAAGACGGTTTGCTGGATAATTTCGAAATTACTTTGTTATGTCATAAATTTGAACAGTGTTTAGCATTAACGAAATTTACGTACGACGCCCCATTCTGATCGGCGCTCATCGAAACAATCGCAGCAAATACGCATAACGTTATGATCAACCGATTTATGCCGTGATGTAGTACATACGATCCAAATTTAAAACCTGGTAAGAACTCTTACCGGTTTTATATAACCAATGGATAATTTCGAGAAACAAATTAAGTCGTTTATTTGGTGCCCGAGATGCAATCTGATTGCAGGAAAACGTTAACACACCCCTCCACGCGTCCATACATACACACACTAGCCCGTTTACAATTATATGTTGTGTCGTCTCTTCTCGGAATATTGGATATACCGAACCGCCACTCCTCTTTGTGTTGTATTATTCTTACAAGATCTTTGTCTTTCAAGTTATCCGTCCATGTATTGCAGTTGTTTGTTCACATGTGCCTTAATCTTCCTCGCCGTCTTTTGCCAACAACCAATGGTTCCTGTTGAATTCCTTTTTGTCTGACGATGTGGCCAACAATGATACTGTATGCGTCTGAATATTTTATTTAACTTTTTAATTTCAGCCCACATTATAACTTTTATCACCGTGACACGTTCAGTCCAGCATGTTCATAACAATTGAACATAAGTCAGTTGATTGATAATAATATAAATATATACAACGATTAATTGGAAATAGCTGTTAATTAAAAAAGACAAGCATTTTGTGCTTGTAAAACGATGTCATGGTTTGTTTTTATTTTTCAATGTGTTCAGGTGTAAATGCATAACTACACGTACTATTAATATACTATTGGTTGTATACGGTTGAATACGTGGTTGCCAATTTTGCAGCGGCGAACTGCGGTGAAATGCAAGCTCAAGGTGTGACAGGAAGTGGAATTTACTTGCTAAACATTGGATCACAGGTTCTCCGTGTCTACTGTGACTTAGATACAGACGGGGGCGGTTGGACCGTGAGTACACATTATGATGAACTTTGTTTCTATTCATTTCTTTACAAACAAACACGATTTACTTTTAAATGGTGAATTGTTTTAATTCATTCATCTTATTTACTATTATTATTGACTTCAATCTTTCTAGAACTGGTAAATTTATTCATGATGTTGTTTTATTTGTAGTGTTATATTAATAATTTATTATTTAATTAATTTTAATTAATTTAATTAATTAATTATTATTTATAGTTTTATTGTTGTGAATTGTATATTTTATAAACGCTGTGTAAATGTTGATGTAAGAAAGTAGTATGAGATGGCCCATTGAAAATCACGATATAACGTGACATGGTCATCATCATTAAATAAAGCTTTTATTACTTACTACTACTACTACTACGGTAATCTGTGCTACCTACGCGTACACTGGGTGTTGGACTACATATGTCATAACCGGTACTTGTATTCTGCTTCAAAAGGGAGCATCAACTCACGCTCGTTGCTGCTCTTCTCTTCACTCTTGAAGTTCAGGGTGAAGCTATGTCTATAGCATACAGGACCTCGATGTTGTCTCCTACTTCAGTCCATATTATCTACCGTTTCTACTGCCCATCTCCATATCTACGATGTGTCAAGTTCATTTCCCACGCAGCTCCAAATCGTGCAAAATATCTCTCTTCGCAGAATCCTCCTGTATCAGCCGCAGACTTCTTCTATCGTTCACTCTAAACGCATCAGCGGTTTCTCCCGCCCTACCTCCCTTTCTCTCTCTTCCCTCTCTCTCTCTCTCCTTCCCTTCTTTCCTCCCTCTTTCCCTCCCTCCCTTTCTCTCTCCCTCCATCCCTCCCTTCCTTCCACCCTCCCTCCCTCCTTTCCTCTCTCTCTCTCTCTCCATACTTCCCACCCCCTTTCACTCCTCCCTTCCTTCCGTACAACCCTGTTACCCTCCCTTCTTCCCTTCCTCCCCCTACCTCTCTCCTCCTCTTTCTCCCCCCTTTCTCTCCTCCTCTCCCCCTCTCTGTATATCTGTGTTTATGTAAGTATGTATGTCTGTCCCTCTTCTAACTTAAACTCACCCCCTCCCTCACCGTCTCCTTCTCCCTCTCCTTCTCTTCCCCACACTCTCCAATGGCAATTTTGACAAATGAGAAAACTTTGTAGGTGTTCCAACGTCGGAAGGATGGTTCGGTTGACTTCTATCGCACGTGGGAACAATACAAGCACGGCTTCGGCGATGTTGACGCAGAGTTCTGGTTTGGAAACGAGTACACCCACCGCATGACACAATCGAGACAATACATACTGAGGGTTGAACTTGGCAACTATAACAATGTATACAAGCATGCTGAATACGACCATTTCTCCCTTGATTCGGAGGCTAACAGCTTTACGCTGCTGATTGGCGACTACTCGCATTCCAGTAATGCAGGTAACCAAAGCTTTGTTTCCGTCCAGTTATTTGAATACATGTACTTACTATAGTTTTTTTGCGGTGGTTGGAACAGCTGATTGGTTAGTAAATTAGGAAACATTGAACTTGGCTTCCGTGGTACATATAAAGACACCATCGTTATATTTTGCCTGACCGCCCTTTTATTTCGTTGTATTTGTCTTGGTGGAAATGCTGGTTATTTGGTCCAAGCTGTAGTGGGAAATGTCCATAGTAATGACCATGTGGTGACTTTCCGTCAGAGTAAATTCGTTTGTCTTTAAGGCAGAACATACTTATTGCCTTTCATTACGAGTTCACTGCATCGTGATGGCAACCACAATGCACAATGCTGAATCAATTGGCAACATAGCGACAGACTCAAGGTACCCGGTGATGGGAAAGTGTTAATATTAGAACAAAGTCATCAAGTTCCGTCCAACTAGTTATTGCGCCAATGCGAAACATTATATTTGAAACATGATACTTGCATCTGCTGGAATTATTATTATAAGTATCAACTAGGATATGTATACATCAACATCCCAGTTTGTCTTATACAAATATATACAGTTCTTACTATTTGCGAATATACCTATTTTTAGCCTTCTGAAATAAAATAAACCAGTTTTATGATTCATTTGATTACAATAATTGACACACCAATTAATTGACCATTGAAACCATTGCACTCTACATTTATGTAGTGTCTCGTGTTGTCATTAGACCCTTTCAGTTAAGTTATTTGTTAAACTCTAGTGATTGTACAGTCATTGTACATTTAAGAACGACTCAACACTCCCAACTGTGGACAATTTGTCAAGCACGACATTTGCTAAGTTTCATACTTATAAACTAATTGCAATACATTAAGTGTTTAGATACATCCGGAACTCTTCTACAATATACTGCGAACAATTATAACATATGTACTTTGTGACGTCATTGTGGACTATAAAAAAAAAAAAAAAAAGTTAATAAACTAAATAAATAAAATTTATTAAACCCGTACAGTTCATGATTACTACAGAACTTACTTCTATGATGTCAATGTCTGGATGACTGGGCGCGCGGCTCTCTGGAATATTTCTGCTGTAGATGCTATGATTGCTTCCTGTGAGAGGTACAAAGAACGAGTGCTGGTAGGTTGTGCAGGAGACTGGCAGTGTTCGTAGTTTGTGCTCGTGTTTTCGTCTGGTGCGGGCATCTGCTGTGGCAAAGATGATAGGGAATCTGATACACACTAGTCCATAGTGGGATATCTTATCCGACGTCTTGTGTATAATGCTGCGTTCCAATCACGTCGTGTTTATCGTGTATACGACTCCGTGACGTTTGTATGACCCAATTGTGTAAGTTACCAATCGTAAACCCGTGCTGCTCGTAAACTTTCGAGTTCGCCAAGTCGTGTTTACGATACAAACGAGCCTATTAGAACGCAGCATAAACACAGAAGCTTGCATGGAACTTATAGTTGAGGCTATCCATTGCTGTACTTGCTGCGTAGGAGACGCACTGTCCTATCACAACAAGCAGCCCTTCTGCACGTTCGATCGCGACGTGTCACGTGGTTCGTGCACGCGCAAGTGGCATGGTGCCTGGTGGTATGACTGGTGTCTCAACTCTCACCTCAACGGCATGTACGTGAATGGTGCCAGCTGGTCGTACGTCATCTGGGACCGGTGGATGGGCTTCCAGTCGCTGAAATTCAGCGAAATGAAATTCAGACCATCCAACTTTAAGCACGGTATGCGCCACGTGGTTGTAACAGTGCGGTAATTGTGGAGTGTTGTCGCTTTCATTTGTAATTATCGTTGTTTTGAATTTGAATTTGGTTACTAAGGATTAATTGTCCAATTAACGCTAATCCTCTGCTCTCCGCAAACTGACGAGGTTACTCATAATTGTTTTAACTTTTAATTAGGACACTTTAATCATTTGTTTTCGTAGCAATACCTGTTCCTTATGCAGATCATTCCACTTGTGTGATATGCGTGAAATAATTTAATATAAAAATATTTAATTATAAATAGAACATGCATTTGAAAAGTAGTTTTAATGTTTGATAGCGTGCGAGCCTGCGTGTAGTTCCATGCATGCGCGTGTTTGCTCGTGGGCGTGTGGTCATTAAGGACACGATTTCCGTTCTTTATTTGTCAACAATGATAATTTTATATAGTATTGTTCTCAATACCAGTTCACTCAGCGGTATGCATGAGTACCTAGCTATAGACAGTGGTGAATATTTGTATACGAATAGTCTTCGCGCACTAATTGCAGCGTGACTGAATGCTTCCCAGAGAAGTCGAGATGATGTTCGGTTGAACAGGTCTGCCAGGGAGTAAAGTGTAAAGCATTATGCGCAGTCACGAGGACTGGCTACTGCGCTATATAAGAATTTACCTACCTTTTTACTAGAGTATATTGAAGATATTTCCTCCCCAATTACGGTTAGTAAGTCCGAAACTGTTCACAAGTTAAACGTTGCGCCGGTTAAATGTCAAAGTTGTGAAGTAAACATTTAAATTGTCATTGGCATTTATTGGTTTGTAGTTAGCCCGTTCCCCCGCTACTGACCAGACTGGTAGTAAGTATAACTGATCGTCCAGCTAAAATCCACTTAATGGTGCAGAGAAACTGGCTCTCCTTTAAAGAGGCGTCATCTGTTCAACACCACGCATATAGAGAACGTTGAAAACTACGTCTGTCTGGGACAGCGATACAGAATCAGAGACAAAAACCAAGACAATGAGATTCAAAGAAGTATCACCGCCGGCTGGACAACATTCGCCAAACACCGCGACATCTTCAGGGGTAAGTTTGGAACCTGCTTGAAGAGACAAGTCTACAACTCATGCGTACTTCCAGCGATGACATACGGCGCGGAAACATGTGCACTCACCATCTAGGCAAAGAAGAAGCTAGCAGCCGCAAAAACAAAGATGGAAAGAAGTATGTTAAACATAACATATCGGGAGGGAAAAACAAACATCTGGGTAATAAAGAAGACAAAGGTCATAAACGTGATAGAACAAATCAGAGGTCAGAAGAGGACCTAGACAGGGATCATCAGCAGACTACGAGATAACCGATGAACATCGCGTATCACAACCTGGATACCTTACGAAGGGAAACGATCTAGAGGAAGACCGGCGAGACGGTGGAGAGACGAACTAAATGAGTACTGGAAGGGCACCATCTGGCAGAGGATAGCGCAAGACAGGCAGGTTTGGAAACTACATGCTGAGGCCTTCGCGCAACTACGGGACACTACTCTTGCACATTGATGGTGGTGATGATGATGATGATGAATCTGTTCGTCTACCCAGAATTAGCGGGCTTAGTAACTTGTAGCAGGAAGTCTGCTGTGGTACTGCCCGATTCGGCCGTATTTCCAATAAAGCTTGTTTTGAGACTGGATGTTTGTTTACTATTTGAGCATGTAACCGTAGTCGTATCTTCAAATTGCGACCGTTCTTACTGGCTTACTAAGCACAATTTGACGGGCAGTATACCTTCAACATAGTTGGTATCGTTTTAAGAACATTATATTAATTAATAACTGAAAACTAGGAACAGACTACCTTCTTTTTAATATCAGCTCCACATGTGTACAATGCACGCTCTTGTTGGCACTGTACCAGGCACCGACTGCGCTGACCTGCAAGCCCACGGAGTGACCAAGGACGGCGTCTACATCCTGTCCACTGGATACACCACGACAACCATGTACTGCGACATGACTACTAGCCTTGGAGGATGGACGGTAGGTGGCAGCAGCAGGCTCGTTGCGTGCTTGGTTGTTTTGGGATTTTATTTGATTGTGGTTCAAGGGGATTATTGCGGGGGGTTGTTCGTAGTTCGAGAGGGCGGTGCTTAAGGTTGAAGAGGATAGCGTTTCAGATGTTTCGTGATTCGAGGGGTTTTGAAGATATTTCGTGATTCGAGTTGGGATAATGTTAGACATTTTTCGCATTGCTGTTCAACATTGTTTCACAGTGTCTGAATTTATATTTACGTCACGATTGCAAATGAAGCCGGTATAATTCCCCAAATTGCCGATCTATTTTGTCACAGCGGGGGAGGGGGTATGTTCTCATCCATCGCGCCCTGATCTCGGCCTGTAACAGATACTTAGGAACTTAGGAAGGTAGGACGAAATACCAACGCAGAGCAACACTGTGTGCAAGACACGTGGGCAGTGCAGCTGTCAACGGGTTAAAGATCTTTTTGTCACTCTTTTGCCATGTATTTGGAAATGTTATGGGCCGTTGTATTTTTAAATTATTGGTTGCAGTATTGTTAGGAAATCGCAACAGACAACAGGTATACTCGGTACAGATAAATAATAGTAATAAGCATTCTTTATTCATGATAATCTTATAAAATATACTTTTTTTTTCATTTAAAAAAAACACATAAATGTACAGGTAAAATTATGTAAAACTACTAGACAAATTAATTACATAAGAGAGTATATTGTAAAAAGCAGTAAAGATTTGACAAATATATTATGACATTTAAAAAATAGATCTGCACAAAGAATATTGGTAATATATATATATATATATATTGTCAATAATTAAACTAAAGAAACTTTCGTTAAAATGTTCAGTATGTTTCGTATCACTGTTGTCTAGTCGAACACGTTGCGCATATATGCTGCTTTAAAAGCACTTAAAGTCGAGTTCCTTTGACGTAGGACTATTATATAAAATGCTTGTTCGCGTGAGCCTCATCAGCATAGTTCTCACAACTATCATCACATTCATGCAGGTGATTCAAAGGAGACAAGACGGCGCAGTGAGTTTCCACGAAGGATGGTCGCACTATCAGCGTGGCTTTGGCGACGTCGCGAAAGAGTTCTGGCTTGGCAATGAGCACATCAGTCGTATTACAACCCACAGTCCCTACACCCTCAGAGTGGAACTGGTGTCACTTGATGGCGAAGTCGGTCTTGCCGAATACGACCGCTTCGTCATCGGTCCAGAGTCGGAGAATTATGCTCTGACATTGGGCGTCTTCCTACACTCAAGCACTATCGGTAGGTATCACGTAGGCCCTCACAGGTTCTTCACAATTATGGCATTTTTGTTGTTTGCGATAAACTCTGGAGATTCTGGTGTAACAAGCAGAGAGTAATTCCTTGCCAGAAATAGGCGGCGTGCTAACATTAGGTGTAACTTTTAAGGCGATTTCTGCTAGTATTTAGGTTAAATATGTAGTCAAACTTATCATAACTTGAGCAATTATTTGCAGGAAAGAATAATAAAAACAAGAAGAAAAGTACAGAAAGTAAACGTAGCTACTTATGGTACTGTCGCACACTTCATAGTGACAGGCCAGGCCATATGTCCATGAAACAGATTAAACTGTTCAGTGCACAGTATGCAAAAGCCTACTTCTGACACGGAACTATTCTCGGCCGGTACAGCGTCCTTTTCCATTTTCACTGGCGGCATTTTGTTTACATTGGCTAAACCCTTCATAATGCCACGAGCTCATCACAAAGGGCATGCCCATCCATATGTAGAACAACATTTTCTGCGGTCTTGCAGACGCACTTTCCATTGTTGTTGCGCTAATGCAACCGTGTGATAAATTGTCGTGCAGTAAATTGTGGGAAACTGCTCGCATTTACCGATCAATTTAATTAAGAGGTACAAATTACATGGACTGTCCTTCTTTATATAAAATTGTATATTAGTTTTGTACTGACCCTTCCTGTTTTAGTTGATTCACTCAGCTATCATAATGGTCAGTCGTTCAGTACGTGGGACAATGACTACTCCGAGGCCGGCTGTACGGTGATGTACACCGGTGGTTGGTGGTATAACAGGTAAGAACACCAACATGAAATATGTCAAATGCTTTAATAAATAACTTGACTATGTTAAGGTCACGTCTATTGTTATCAACCTCTTTCCCTTTATGTCCGAGGTGAGACTCGTCTCGATATTGGTCTTCGATTTCTGTTTTATTTTATTTTCTCCTTCCTCACTGTTCTTGCACTGCTGTCTCCACCAACCATCTCCACTTCTCTCTATCTTCTGCTCTCTTTCCACGCTCCTCTTCCAATCCCTCCAAATATATCTTTACATAATCCTCCCAAACAGTCTAGGTCCTCGTCTCCTTTTACCTTCCACCCTCCGGGCATCTACATTCCTCGCAAACTGTTCTTCTCCTATTCGTTCCCTATGTCCAGCCCACTTTAGCAGACTTTTAACCTCCTCCTTCAGCTCCACCATTCTTCGCTTGTCGATTCTCTTCACTCCCGCAATTCTTCTGACCAAAAAGGCCATGCGTATGCATCAATCGGCAAGAACCCGATGATCATTACGCCAAATATAACTATGTAAGAACATGTTTTTTGTTTGGTGAAGCGTTTGTTAGGTATGTTTCTATGAGGTCGTTTCACTATCGTTGTGTTGCGCTGTTGAAACTTCGTACCCTGAATCGGGAGGTTCGAATCTTCCTGCTGTCGCTTTGAAGCTTGTGCAATTTCGTTCACTCAGTTGTACATTTTGAATACGTGGTTTTAGGCAGTGGGTGATGTAAGTGAACGGTCACAGTGTTCTCGCTGTAGAGTGGGACGATGCTTTCCGGAGGAGTCGAGTGAGTGTTCGAATGAACAAGTGTGTCAGGAGGTGAACATTAGGTTTTCATTGGGCTTAAGCATTGGACACAGCGCTGTATAAATTATTACCTTAGGAATTCCATTTCCTTTTATTAGTGAATTTCATGGCAGGTTGTACGGCTGTTTCGCGCGTATGTTTCTGTTAGGTTTTCCAACTACAATGTTGATATTTTACCAACTCATGTAAAGGACAATAGTTGACACCAGTATGTTTTCCTAGTTTCATGAACGCTAAAATAACTCCTGCAGTTGTCTAACAATATACTACACTGCGATACATTAACAATTAATGAACTTAGCTCACAGGTCCATGGCAATCGTATCATACCTACATTGGAAGGGATTAATGTACTCATCTCAAGCAGAAGTCCCATATAAACATTGCAATCAGTATATCTATATACCGCATTATATGTTTCCTACGTATATGTCTAGAGTCGAATCTGAATGGCAAGTACCAAAATGACGTTGTATGGACACATTATATGTTTTCTATGTAGATGTCTAGAGTCGAATCTGAATGGCAAGTATAAAAATGACGTTGTATGGACACATTATATGTTTCCTATGTAGATGTCTAGAGTCGAATATGAATGGCAAGTACCAAAATGACGTTGTATGGACACATTATATGTTTCCTATGTAGATGTCTAGAGTCGAATATGAATGGCAAGTACCAAAATGACGTTGTATGGACAAATTATATGTTTCCAATGTAGATGTCTAGAGTCGAATCTGAATGGCAAGTACCAAAATGACGTTGTATGGACACGCTGGAAAGGTCGTCAGTCGCTGAAAACAGCGACGATGAAGATTCGGCCAGTGAACTTCGTAGTAGGTTTGTGAAGTAACAGTTCATGCTGTACTTATAATCCGTAGAATACCGTAACTTCAACTCTTCTTCGCTGGTTCGGCTGACTCGACTGTGATATTGGAAGACGGGGGCGGGGTGGGGGTGATTTTGAAAATTTATCCGCCGCGTCTGCAGGTACATGAAACATCAGTTGAATTACTTATATATTTTAATTTTTTCGTGTAACTCATCTATTTATACATACTATACTATATTGTGGAGCGCGATAGCGCAGAGGTAAGGGCTTCGGACTATCGATTGAGAGAACCCGGGTTCGAATCCTGGCGGGTGGTGTCGAACCTTGGTCAAGTTCGTTTACAAAAGTAAAAAAAGTAAAGGTAGGTTCTTATCTTATATAGCGCAGTATCCAGTCTTCAGGACTGCTCAAAGCGCTTTATACTTTATTCAATGTCAGACCTGTTCAATCGAACACCAACTCGACTTCTCTGGGAAGAATTCAGCCATGCTGCAATGAATGCGCGGAGACTATTCGTACACAAATATCCACCACTGTCTATAGCCAAATACTCAGGTGAGTGAACTGAAGCAATGTAGAGTAAACGAACTTGCCCAAGGTGCGACACCGCCGCACAGGATTCGACATTTCGAACTCGTGTTCAAATTGTTGGACAAGAACAACATGGCAATCTCAGTCTAGAGTCCGGAGCCCTTACCGCTGCGCTATTGCGCTCAGCCGGTCACTCTTAATTGTGTAAAGCGCTTTGAGCAGTTCTGATGACTGGATACTGCATTATATAAGAACTTACCTTTACTTTTGGAATTATTTGATTATTTTACAGTTCATACACATTGTGTTTTATGCTATAATGTCTATTAAAAAAATTGCTTACTTTTTTTACACATCACATAACTTGATTCGTTTCTTTCCGTACATAGGTGTACGATATTTATAATCGAGTTATAGCCTAAGCACGTTAGAAATTCTTTCCCTAAACCAGAATTACTTGTATACCACACTCACGAACATTTTCTTTTAAGGGGGGGCGGGCATGAATTTAGTGTTTACCACTTTTCATAACCAAGTGTCAGCAATATATCATAATTAACTCAAATGTGTACGCTATAGCAGTGTACGATGTTAGAATTAGAGGCAATTACACCAAACAAGCAGTTATCCCAAGCAAGCACCATCTTGTCAATCTCTTTATATAAATTCACTCTCTCCGGAATAACACAAGTAATTTATTCTGCACTGCGTGCCAAACATTAATCTTCCGTTGCGTGACTGAATTACGTTTCCCCAATTTTAGTAGTGACTGATGTACTATTCCCTAGTGCATGGCTGGAATTACATTTTACCATAAATTTTGTATATCTACCACGAATATGTTTACTGCAGCAACATTCATTTTGTGATACATGCCAAAAATAAAGCCGAGAGGCAGTGAATATTGGGATTTTAACTGTTATTAAACAAACAACTGCTATACATTGTTTTGTAATATAATTATTATGTTTCATTTCACCAATACTCATTTGATATCAAGGTGTGAGTTATTTAAATTGATCTTAGGAGTTCAATGGTTGTTAAACAACTGCTAAATACTGTTTCAATGTATATATGTATATGTATATATATATTTCGTGTACTACTCTACTCGGTACCCCCTATTCCCGGTGTATCTGTGTTATGTTCATGCAGCCCTTTCTCTGTTTGTACAGAATTTACGCCAACTACTGGGTAGGTTGGTATTGGTCAATCAAATGTATTAACACAGGGATTGCCACTGTGCACATATAATATATACAATAGTCAACATCTTGTGCACAGCCAGGTACATCCAGATTACAGATTGATGGACCACACATGTTATGTACGACAAATTTGTGTACATATATAATAATCATACTTCTTCAATGTTGCTAGTAATTTACCAAAAAACCCTTGATTGCTGTTATATTAAATTACAGCACACCGACTGTCATATGTTTACAGTATATATGTATGTATGTATATATATATATATTCCGGAAATACAGTTTACTAAAAGTGTTAATGTCATCCAGTGCATGTGTATTAAAATACTCCCACGCTATCGATTCAATTCTCAACGCTGTAGAGCGTGATTTCTCAGAAATGCTCGTTGTCTCCTCTTTTCCTGGTACCAATATTCGAAAACGAAGGACAGTGAGTCTCATTTTGTCGTGGAAAGTCACATCTGTCTGATATTTCATCGCCATCTTATTTGGTAAAATGTATGTTTTTTTTTTTGCCAGCCACGAACTGTGCAGATGTCCAGAACAAAGGCATCCGGAAGAGTGGAATTTACTTCCTTCACACGGGATACCGGACCGTACAGATTTATTGTGATCTTTCTGCAAGAGGTGGTGGCTGGATGGTGAGTTATTCAAATTCACAAAGAAAACGTACGTAGAAATGATTGGCAAAGTACGTTTTGACAAAACAACTAATTGAAGCTATGTTATAATTATCAGGAAGTCATGCGTAGATGCAACGAAACGTATTACACATTAGAACATGAAACAGCCTGATTCGCGATGTCCTATATTGATTGCGGAAACATCTACGTGACATAATACAATTGTTGGGTTCTCACGAGAACTGGTTCATTGTATGGTGTTGTGATTTGTGCTTCATTCAGTGCCCGACTGTTGTAATCTCCACCAGCAGGGAGTCACAAAAATTGGACATGCCCTCTGTTTACATCGTGGCATTCCACTAATAGAACATAACACCCATGTATTCAAAATGTCAGTGTGGATTTAGCATCATTGGAACAGGATCTGATGCCGTAGAATTTACCACCTATTCAAATTTCCAGTGTGGATCAGATATGGGTTCCGTTGCACAAAATAAAATCCATTATATTAACTCATTATTTCCATTTCACATACAATTCTGAAGTACTCTCAAATTGCAACTACTAACGAATGACGCAGAAGGACTTACTGATACAATCTTCCATTTGTAAGTTTATTAAGTTATGACCATTTCGACGATTACCTATGCTAGAGTAATAATTGAAGTCCAGGGTTTGACAGAGTACATTTAGATACAAAATACAAGTATACAAATGCAGCATTTTAACATTATAAGTTAACATTTTGTAACACTCCCGTTTCGTTGTTGGTGTATCCATCGATAGTATAATACGGTTTTCTGTCTGTCTGTCTGTCTGTCTGTCTGTCTGCCACTGTCTGTCTGTCTGTCTGTATGTCTGTCTGTCTGTCTGCCTGTCTGTCTGTCTGTCTGCCTGTCTGTCTGTGTCTATCTGTTGACCCATATCTCTGTAAATGTTGCATGCATGGAGCTGAAACGTTCTATGTAATCTTGTGGGCACACTGGGATGGTTCGTAGATTTAGATTCTTTCAACATTCGTCAGGAGAGTGGGGATGTTGGGATAACAGTTATAAAATTGCACTTATCTCCGTCAGTTGTTGCTGTATGGGAATGATATTTTGTGTGCGATTTAACGGGAACATTTGAGTGGTTCGTGGTTTATATTTTTTCGAATTTCGTTCAGGGCGGTGGAGATCTCTGGGAGTCACAATTTCAAAACAGTTTTAGTGCAGACGACTGCCTTTTCCCCGGGCAACGCCGGGTAACTCGGCTAGTAACTGATATCTGGCGTGACACATTGGTGTTTTCTCCAGATATTTCAACGTCGCATGACAGGCGACGTGGTGTTCCATGATGCGTTATGGCAGCAGTACAAACACGGCTTCGGCAACGTCTCACACGAGTACTGGCTGGGAAATGAGATCGTGCACACTACCACGTCCGCCGGCACTGATTACCTACTCCGTATCGAGCTGACGAATGCAGTTGGTACCATGCGAGTTGCCGAGTACAACGATTTTAGACTTGATTCGGAGAAGGCCAACTACGCACTAAGACTGGGGTTGTTTCTTGCCATAAGTGATGTCGGTAAGCACACATTGCAACCACGCCACACGTTTCATACTCTTTACCTTTGAAGATATAGCAGTTCTACTGATGTCCTTTTTGATAAATGATTTTGATACTGTAATTTGTTGTACTGATCTCAATTGTGATAATAAACTACAGACTAATATCTTTGACACCTGTGATCTCTAAACTTCTTGAACATCATGAAACACATAGAACAGCATCACATTCTGACTGACCATAACATGGCTTCCGTGCCAAAAGATCAACAGAAACACAATTAATTCAAACAATCCACGATATATGCAAATCCCCTGATGAGAAGAAAGTGGTAGACATGGCCATCCTAGATTTCACTAAAACATTCGATAAAGTTCCACATAAAAAACAACCTATCTTCAAATGTTAGCCTTTTCTCTGTTGATTGCCTCTTATATTCACCGATTAAAACAAACAAAGACACATCTCTCCTCCAATACGATCTGCTCAAACTTGAGGAATGGCAGGACACTTGGCTTATGAAATTCAACCCTAATAAATGCTTTACAATTTACAATGACCTAGCCTCGATGAAACCCATACCAAAACTCTACATTTTCTGCGGACAACAACTTCAATATGTTGAATCACACTGTTATATTGGCATACAAATATCAAATACACTAAGCCAGACAGTGCAATCCAACTCGATTACAAACAAAGCACAACAGTTACTGGGAATTATTAAGAGAAATTTAAATAAGTGCTCAACCCACATGAAGTCCGTGGCTTACACAACCCTTGACCGCCCGATACATGAATACGCGTCAGCATCACATGAATCACAGTTCCTAAAAATATATAATCTATAGTAAGAACACAAAGACAAGCCGCCAGATTATGTAAGCACAACTACTCTAGAAAGCCAGGAACGATAACAACTGTTTAAAGACCTCCAGTGGGACACCCTCAAAATAAAAATAAAAAGACTAAGCATATTATATAAGATGGAATACAACCTTATAGATGCCCCACTTAAACAATATATATCAAACGCAATACTGACTAGATGCTCACGAAAACAAGGTAATCAGTTCCGGCAAATCAGGCACTCAACAAACATTTGGAAACAGTTTTTTCCCAAGCAGAATAAAAAACTGAAATTCTCTACCTCCAAGAATTGTATACCTTATAAATTACTTAATTCATTTCAGAGTAATCTTGTCAAACATCTAAACAAATTAAACCATCCGAGTCACCATGGACACTGGCGTGATGTGTCCTTAGGATATTTTGTCAGTATGAGTATACAGATAGAGAGGTATCATCATGTGTAAAATGTCATAAGGGTTACACAGAAAATGTATGACTATCTCCACTCCCTTTTTCTTGTGTTGTGATTCTCCATTCATATTCCAATCCCGTCAATCTCTGGTTACGCGGCTTTCGCATCTCAATTGTGGTCTCAATTGTGGTCTTCTCCTTGTCAGTTGTCGACATTTGTATCTGCTTGTTTAGAGCGTATAACGTGGGGAAGAGGTGAAGGCCCACGTACTAATTATAAAAATGTCGGTCGCACGTGAATTGCGTAACCATAGTAATTGAAAATAAACCTCTGTAAACTTTATAATGATGGTTGTTAGTATAATATTATGTCCTTTGAATGTACGGTGTCATAATCCTTTTACATACCTACACATGACTTTCAGTATATAAAATTATCAACATTTTGACTACTAATCCAAGGGAGGGGATCTGGAACTTAGTATGCTCTGTACGAATAAGCAAACATTTCGACAATTTTGAACGATCTATTAGTGCATTCGCTGTCTTCGTTAGCCCTTGCCCTTCCACTCGATCCACATATCCAGGCTACTTTCACCGCCTCTTTAATATATTCTTCTTAAATCGGGCGATTCCATGGAAAGATGTCCTTGCATACTAAATTAGAAAATTACTCTGAACAAGTTGTTGATAGATGATTCGTGTGCTTAGATGTATCAATTGACTGGGACAATTTAGTTTTTTTATGAAGAAAATGTTTAAATGGTGTTTTTGGACAATTTCAAAGAAAGCAAACATTTTATTTTTTCTGAATCTGACTTTCATTAACGAATTTAAAAAAGAAGAAGCTTTGTTAAGTTACTAAGTGCTATAAGTAAACTCATTAGGGGTATATCCAATGTTCATACAACATTAAAAATTAACTTCAATAGTGTGGATGTGACATGTGTTAATTGTTAACTAATTTATTGCCATGTCCCGTACGATAAACACAAGGCTGACATTTTTTTAAATACTGTTATTTTCCATGCAAACATTTTTTACTTCAAATTCTCTAAATTCAACCTAAAAGTAATAATATAAAGTAGGCACGAAGTATTTTTAAATTAGATTATATTTAATTGATATTTGAACATTGTCCCGTACGACACTTCACAGTTTTGGCATCTTTTCTTTAGACTTAGCTCATCTCAAGTTGGTCCTAATTATTTGATTATTTACTACTAAAATAATAGGTGGCTTCATATTTTACAAGTTTATGATGTAGCTTCTTCAAGTTCTATCAGTAAAATACCAAGGGAATTCGAGTGAAAGCACTTTGCAGAAGAACCTGCATACCTTAAATAGTTAGTGATTGGTGTGATGTATTTACCACCGTGAACAGTTTCCTGGTGCAGTGATCAACATCACAGGTGGAAAATTCTGTATATATAATCATGTAATGCCATTAAAAATGGAGGTGTTTCACCCCATAATCTTAACCTTTGGTGAAATCCACCTGTCTCTATTTACCAAATACTGAAACTGAACCAAGACTTCATGGTGAACTCAAATTGTTTTTATTTGAACTCTTCAATTTTGCATTTTCAATTCTGCTGAATTTGAACCAGCAATTGTATGCTGTCTGATAGGCCTAACTGTGTAACTACATACCTATAAATGATTTTATTGGACATTTACACTGATGCTTTAATAGATCTGGAGCTTTTCCTTATATAGTAACAGTTTGGGTTGTCCCGTACGACACAGTTCGTCCCGTACGACACAATTTGTCCCGTACGACAAATGGTTAATTTTAATAAATTATGTTAAGTTTTTCATTATATACAAATGCTGAATTAAAT
This sequence comes from Paraescarpia echinospica, assembly GCA_020002185.1. Classification (NCBI taxonomy): domain Eukaryota; kingdom Metazoa; phylum Annelida; class Polychaeta; order Sabellida; family Siboglinidae; genus Paraescarpia; species Paraescarpia echinospica. Next base: position 45,790,341 of record CM034544.1, on the reverse strand, counting down.
TCCTGTATTTCTGTGATATACTTTCAGGTTATTTTAAAAGTGTGATTAGAACGCATTTCAAGTGTTAACTGTGATGTTATTCCGTACGACACTTTTCGGCAGTCCTTACGACACTTTTTATTTTCAGATACAGCATTTTGTCAACATGGTAAACAAAGCTTATATTTTAATGAAATCACTTCTGACTTCTTGTTAAGATCATCAACTATTTAAAAAAATTAATTTCAAGAATGTTTTCATCATCAACTCACAGAATTATCCAACTTAATATTTAGACCAACATTTTTATTATCTGCGTCCCGTACGACACACCATTTTGTTACTATTTACATCTTCACAAAATGTTACTGAGCAATGTTGGCAATTGGGCCTAGTTATCATATCGGAGGACTTTCTGTTAGTCTTATAAAAGCTGGTTTTGTATGGTTGTGTGTTCTTAAAATAAGAAAATAACCTCTAGATGTCCCGTACGACACATACTGAATCGCCCTATAATGGTAGTCCAATGGAACCTCACTGTTGAGATCACCTTTGACACTGGACCAAACTGACATCATTGACCAGACTATGTTACTCTATATTACTGTTATGAAAATAATTTGGAACTGTCCTAGTTTGACCTTATTTGTGAGGTAGCGTTATGGAAATAACTTAGTGACCTTAATTATGAGGTGGCCGTATTACTGAGGTGACCATCGAAGTTCTGCATCGGTACACCGTTTAAGTGTTTGTGCGGCAATCTTATAATGGACGTACAGTGAACCTATCCATAAGCAACGTGGACATGTAATCGGGGCAGCGCAGTATGGCCTAGTTACCGCTACTCACATAGAGTAACAATGCAACCTAGTCATTGAGACCTTTCCCAAATGTCCGTTGTACACAGGTGTTCTTTATGGACAGTTATTGACTAAGGCAGGCTTTATTGTACCGTTGGCTGACAGGCGACTCCCTGGAGTATCATCACGACAAGCCGTTCAGCACGACCGACCATGACAACTCTCGTGGCCGGTGCGCAAGCCGGAACGAAGGGGCTTGGTGGTTTGACTGGTGCGCTAACTGCAACCTCAACGGTATATTTGACAATGGTCTCGGCTACAAGTACATCATGTGGGACCAATGGCTAGGGTCGAAGGCTCTCGCAGGCACAAAGATGATGATCAGGCCCGTCAACTTCAGACCTGGTATGAATGGGAGTTGGTGCAATTGTTGTTTTCAGTTTTGATAAATAGCTAGATAAACTGTTGCATCATAGTATACTGAAACGCAGATAAAATACAGCGGAAAATGGTAAACGATAAAAGTAAGTGTATTTTTTTCCTGCAAATACGCATGCTTTTGTTAAACTGACTGTGCGTATTATTTAAGTCATTCACATGTTACACATTTGAGCACGGAACAGCCTGATTCGCGATGTGCTAGCAGCTATATTAATTGCGGAAACATGTTCATACCGTAATGGCATTGTTCTTTTCTCAAGAGTAATGTTTTTGTGTGATATTGTGGTTTGTGTTTAACCTAGCCCCCGACTGTAGTCGCCTCCAACAGCAGGGAATCACTGAGAATGGCATATACTCTCTATATGCATCGGGACATTCCATCAGTGTCAACTGTGACTTCACAACAAGTGGCGGAGGCTGGATTGTAAGAACAGTTTCTCCTTATGTTACATGACGACTTTTACATTTTTAAAGCCGATTTGAAGAGCATTTCTTGTCATCAACATTGTGTTTCTGTCACATTGCTTGATATTTCTGGTGTATTAAACGCACCTTTTGTTAAGTCTGTAATGCTGCTATCTGTTTTTATTTCTATGTTTGTTAAAGTGAAGAAAACGAAAGAGTAATAATTAGCGTACAACGTTGATAATGCTACGCGTGCCTACGTTATATTATTGTATTATTTTAGAAATCCCGAATTATTGTCATCTGATCACCTTCAGTATTGTCTACGATTTGTTTGAAAACTATAATTTCCACGTATCTGAGTTATTGCAATTTTATACACATATCTTTGCTGATATATTCATTTCACGGCTATGATATAATTCGATACTATTGACATTGGACGTTACTGACAGCTGGTAGAGCGAAGGACAGTGGACTCCCATACCTTCAACGAGCCATGGAGTTCCTATAGACACAGCTTCGGCGACCACACACACCCTCGCATGGACTTCTGGCTAGGGTGCGAACAAATCGAATACATTACACGGGGCAGGCGTTTCCAGATACGCTTTGAATTGACATTTTCTTGCGGTTTGCGAAAAGTTGTTGAGTTTGGAGGGTTCACGCTACAATTAACGCGAGTAAGCGGCATGATACGCATGAGCATGTATTCAGGTAGGAGTTTCACACATCAGATTAATTTGATAGAGCAGAGTTTGAACAACTTTGTACGTTTATTTTGATTCAGTTTCTTAGATGCTAATATACGTTTATTATATTTAACTATTTAATTATCTGATTGTATTGTTGTGACCGCTGCATATGGATGAATGAATGAATGATTGAAAGTTTATTCAACAACAACAACATAATACATGCATAGTATGGTGTGTTGCTGCTGCTGCTGCTGAAAGGACATAACTGAAGTCATAGACTTATGTGTTGCTAAGCCCTTCTCAAACTAAAAAACTTAATAAATACAACACGAATTATCAATAAATTACAAAATAATATTCACAACTCATATATAAATTTGTTACCATAGAGCTTACTAATATATGAGTTTAACTAAACATCATCTTCAATTAACAATTCACAGGTATGTAGAAAGTAATGACAACTCAAGTATTTTTTATAATTGTGTTAAACGTCGATATCGTCGATTTATTATTTTGTTTGTGATTTTGAAGAATCCTATTATTCTAATGAGATATATCATTGACTATTTATACATAAAACGCCTGCTTTTAATACAATTCACTCTATGTTGTCCCAGTTCACTCAGCTGTGTGAATGAGTACCTGGCTATAGACAGTGGTGGGTATTTTTTGTACGGATACTCTTCTAGAATTAATTGCAGTATGGCCGAATGCTTCCCAGAGAAATCCAGATGGTGTTCGATTGATTAAGTCTGCCAGAGAGTAAAGTGTAAAGCGCTTTCAAAAGTCCTAAGGACAGGATACTGCCCTACATATGAACTTACCTTTTTAATATATGCTGATGGAAACACATAGTCGTCGTTGTTTTATTTTCAGCATATTCGTCTGTGGGGACGGAATGTTTTGCCTCTCAGTTTAACCGCTACAGTTGGCCCGACCTCACATGGACCTACTGGCAGAGACAGAACAATGCACTACAGAACCTGTTGATTAAAATACGACCAATGGATTTTGTGCCCGGTAGGAAGCGCCTTAGAATCCAGGAAACACATAAGCAAATACAAACATTTTGACATACGTTACAGTAGATAATAATACATGACACCATTTCTGTTTTGGCATTTGAAACTTTTAACTAAATGATGCAATAAACATTAATGAACTATTTCTACTTAATTATTGCTTTATTGACCACTGGGCATTACACACGAAAATGGAGGGGAGGGAGGGAGGGAGGGAGGGAATAAAGAGAAACACACACACACCTGGGGCCGGTTTCATGAAGCGGCTTAGAACGTTTTTAACGCTAAGATGATTGTCTTAGTAAATGACGTGATTTTTTTATATAAGCGAACATAGGAGTTTACGCAAACACGTGACGCTAAGTAATTGCGTAACTTTAAGTACGCTTCATGAAACCGGCCCCCGCATGCACACACCTTACACAATACATTCTAGCGAATTTATATTTTGTTATTTCATCAGCTTAATGTACCTCGCTCTTTTCGTTTGCATACGACCCTCAGCTGCTGATTGCTCCGAAGTTCAAAGATATGGTATCAACGCCAATGGTGCATATTGGGTAACGACACTGCAAAGAGGCAGGGGAACACACGGAGTCTACTGCGATTTCCAATTACTTAGAGGGGGCTGGACGGTAAAGACGTGTTTCCTTTTTGCAACACATTGGTGAATGCTACAATATATCTCTCTCCCTCTCTCCCTCTCTCCCTCTCTCCCTCTCTCCCTCTCCCCCTCTCTCCCCCTCTCTCCCCCTCTCTCCCCCTCTCCCCCTCTCCCCCTCCCCCCCTCTCTCTCTCTCTCTCTATTATTTATATATTGTAGCATTTCTGCTATTTATGTATTTTCAGAATATATTTCCTGGTTAAAATAAAAAGGTCATGCAGGAGTTGGGTAATTAATTATAGACTAGATGTTCAGGGGCCGGTTTCATTAAGCGGCTCAGGTCGTTCTTAACGCAAAGATGGTTGTCTTAATAAATTACGTTATTTTTTAAATATAAACGAACATAGGAGTTTATGCAAACACGGCCCCTGTGTGCCCACTGAAGCGTGGTAAGCGTGGTTATAATTAGCCTTTAATTAAGTTGTGTGCCCATTGAAGCGTAGTTATATTTAGCTTTTAATTAACTGGCGTCGTCGTGGACTAGTACATTATTATAGCTATAGGGGTGTTTTCACGATCCAAAAATTAGGTATGGCTCATTATCGCATTCTTGTTGATTTCATTGGTTCAATCCGGTCATGTGTTACGACTAGGTATTTGGACTACGTATAAACGTCTATGACAGGTAAGAAAGATCATATTTGGCAGAGATCGGGCACGTGTGAATTTGTAAGAGATAACGGGGTTGCAATGGCGTGGTGTCACCCCGGTGCCCAGAAGAGTCTTGCAAAGGTCGGAGCACGTGGAGAAATTTAGAAGAGATACAGGGCTGTAATGGCGAGTTGCCACCCTGATGCCTGGAGGTTGGTAGTGTGAAATTTAGGAGAGATACAGGGCTGTAATGGCGAGTTGCACCCCTGATGCCTGGAGGTAGGCAGTGTGAAATTTAGAAGAGATACATGGCTGTAATGGTGAGTTGCCTCCCTGATGCCTGGAGGTAGGCAGTGTGAAATTTAGAAGAGATACAGGGCTGTAATGGTGAGTTACCTCCCTGATGCCTGGAGGTAGGCAGTGTGAAATTTAGAAGAGATACAGGGCTGTAATGGCGAGTTGCACCCCTGATGCCTAGAGGTAGGCAGTGTGAAATTTAGAAGAGATACAGGGCTGTAATGGTGAGTTGTCTCCCTGATGCCTGGAGGTAGGCAGTGTGAAATTTAGAAGAGATACAGGGCTGTAATGGCGAGTTGCACCCCTGATGCCTAGAGGTAGGCAGTGTGAAATTTAGAAGAGATACAGGGCTGTAATGGTGAGTTGCCTCCCTGATGCCTAGAGGTTGGCAGTGTGAAATTTAGAAGAGATACATGGCTGTAATGGTGAGTTGCCTCCCTGATGCCTGGAGGTAGGCAGTGTGAAATTTAGAAGAGATACAGGGCTGTAATGGTGAGTTGCCTCCCTGATGCCTGGAGGTAGGCAGTGTGAAATTTAGAAGAGATACAGGGCTGTAATGGTGAGTTGCCTCCCTGATGCCTAGAGGTAGGCAGTGTGAAATTTAGAAGAGATACAGGGCTGTAATGGCGAGTTGCCTCCCTGATGCCTAGAGGTAGGCAGTGTGAAATTTAGAAGAGATACAGGGCTGTAATGGCGAGTTGCCACCCTGATGCCTGGAGGTTGGCAGTGTGAAATTTAGGAGAGATACAGGGCTGTAATGGCGAGTTGCACCCCTGATGCCTGGAGGTAGGCAGTGTGAAATTTAGAAGAGATACAGGGCTGTAATGGTGAGTTGCCACCCTGATGCCTAGAGGTAGGCAGTGTGAAATTTAGAAGAGATTCAGGGCTGTAATGGCGAGTTGCCACCCTGATGCCTAGAGGTAGGCAAAGTGAGAACGTGCTAGGTTGTGTGGGAACCAGAAAGGTGTTGTTCCCATTAAAAAAGTGTACGTGTGGAGGCGTCTGAAAGAGTGCAGACCGCGGTATCTACACAGCGGAGACCGAGAGCGAACGGCCAGCGACAACTATGCGTCGCGGGCCGAGAAAGGCGAGGGCGTAGCGAGCGCGTGCCGAAGATGCATGTCGAGCGCGTGTCAAAGATTCGTGGCAGGCCGTAGCGAGGACGGCGTCATCTGCAGACCGACGATACGAGGTGCGACATCTCGAAGCGAGACAGCCAAAGTCAACGTGACCGGGCGAGCGCGTGACGGCGATCGGAGCGACGGAGAGCGGGAAGGACACTTCCGCAAACGGTCGGCCGAGCCGGGTCAGCGAGCCGGCGGGTCAAAGGGAGCGCATACGGCGTGCGGGCAACGAGATGGACACTTCCATGGAACTGTCATCGTGTGATCTCGTGTGATCTCGTGTGATCTCGTGATGAACTAGCCAACTTGGGCTAACGGAGCGTGAGCGACGAACATTCGCATGACTACGCGGTGAAACCGTATGTAGGGAAGTGACAATTCAATATTGTATCTTCCTGTTAGAACCGACTAGTCTACTGTGAACTGACTATATATTATATGTGATTAAGAGATTGTCTCAGTGTATTCTGGAATAGTATAGATTCCCGATCTATGTATGTAATTAAGAGATTAGTTTTTCCTTTACAGGGATGGTGTAGATTCTTCCATGCTATTTATTGGAGTCGGAGCGGACCAGATATTGTAATGGGTTGACAAGTGAAATTCTCTTGAGTGTGAATAATATTTAGTTATTTTAAACGGGCCGTTCTAGTTTTTTATTGGGTTTCAAAGATTATCTGTGAGCAAAGGTAGGGTAGACTAGAGGGTAGATGTTGTTGTGTTTATCGTTGCTATAAAAGAGTTTGTTTTGGTATTCATATATATGTAATAACATTCATTACATTTCCATTGGTCCTTGTTCGTTGATCACGGTTGCCGCCCGCATTCACAAACGTTGACGTAATTAACACTGAACCCTACTAGACCTGAGCCATCTAGTTACGTAGACCTCACCGATCTGTGACACGCACGCACGCACGCACGCACGCACGCACGCACGCACACACATTTATCTAACGTTGATTATCGAATAGGTGTTACAAAGACGTTCAGCAACTTCGACATTGTTTGACGACAAATCGGCAGAGGACTGCGTCGACAGCTTTGGCAGCTACGACGGAGATTTCTGGCTGGGCAGCGTCGCTGTGCATGATATGACAGAGAGCAAACCTCACGTGCTGATGTTTGAATTGACATACGCAAGCAGGAAGAAATATCTTGAATATGGAGGCTTTTCACTGTACAAGGAGGATACAGACTATCGCATACGTCTCGGCGTGTATCTCGGAGGAGATATATTTGGTGAGTTTTTTGTTCAGAGAGTGTACAGAGATGTACTGTTGCAAATAGATTGTTGTAAAATTGTTGTATTGGAATTAGCATATTTAGAATGATCATTCCGAACTTAGCATTGTTGCTCTTCTGGGAGGTGACACTGTCAGACGGCCACAACAATTAACGTATCAATATACGTTAATTGTTGGGGCCGTCAGACAGTATATATAAATAAATAGCGACACTGGTTTATTGTGTTTACCAGAGGCGCAGCAGGCGAACGACTTCCTTTCCTCGTCTACAACAATGAACTGGCCGGATTGGCTAAAAATAAAGTGGCGTGACTGGTCAAGAAACGGAGACCTAAAACTTCTGGAGGTGAAAATGAGGCCGATGACCTGGAATCAAGGTAACTGTCATCATGCACACATCCGCGTTGTGCTGAATAAACGTGTTGACAGTCAGCGACGACATTGCTGTCGTATACACTGCCTGCTTGGCGTCTCTCACACGCCTGACCGAGTCGCAAACGTATCCAGCAACGAGAGGAACGACAGTCAGTGGATTAGACCACTGTGTATTTGTGTAGTAATGGCAATGGGGCTGAATGCTTCACATACTTGTCGAGGGGTAATGTGTAAAGCGCTTTGAGCAGTCACACGGACTGGATATTGCGGTATATAAGAACTTTCATGTAGCTTGTACTATAAAATAGCCATATCTCGTGAAGACATTCCAAAATACAGGCTGCTCAGTTTTGCACTTGAGTTGAAAGACAACATTAACGGCTACATCGTGTGGTATGCTGTAGCTTCTGACTGCACAGCACTGCAGTTATTGGGAGTCAGAGAGAGCGGCATTTATTCAGTTTACACCGTTCACCATGCCATCAAAGTCTACTGTGATTTCATAACCGACGGAGGGGGTTGGACTGTAAGTACACATGCATGAGTGTTCTAAGCCCATACAATTTGGTGTCAGCCTACGTCGAGGTTTCTCACCTACACTGTTGCTTTGAGGTTCCTCATCATTCTTATACTATTGTACGATGTTTGTATTGCTGGAGTTTTGAGCTAGCGATAGCTGTACACTTTCTTGCAGAGATAAGCAATATGTCTTGTTATGGTTATTACGTCATCGAATAATTATAATATAATGACAACCGTTAAACATTGTACTGACTTTATGTATGACGAGCATTCTGTTTTAATATGCTTATGATAGCTGTTAAGTTATCGCTCATCGATATGCAGGTATTACATGTTCTTTTGGCTCAATCAGTAACTAACCTTTACCAATAATTACTCGTTGTAGCAACCAAACTTAGGATTAAGTAATGAAGCATCAGCAGGGTATTCACATCCGCACTGGGTTAATAAATGCTCTACTAAATTGTAAATACTGTTATTAATTATGTTATTAATACATTATCTAATACTGAACAAACGAGGATAGGATTATTTATGAGCCTCTGGGGTCAGCACTGACGTAGGCCAAGACGTCATATATGATAAAAAATAGGTAAAACACAGAGAGTAAAGCTGTTTTCCTCCATCTTGCCATTGGTATAGTTTTGTCCTACAATGTGAGTGCGTACGTCTGGTGTCCATGTTGTTGAACATGAACACGTGTTTACAACATTGTTGGAGTACTGACATTAGTTGTTCAGTAAACAGGTATTCACAAATAGGTGTAGCGACTGTTTTAACGTTTAACACACATTTTAACACAACATCATGATATGTTTAGGTGTTGATGCGCAGGCGTTATACTTCACGTGAGTTCAACCGACCATGGCTGCAATTCGCCGACACATTTGGCTACTTGGAGACGGAAAACAGCGACTTCTGGCTCGGAAATGATAACATACACCTCATGACGAAGGCAAAACGGTTCATGCTACGGTTTGAGCTGACATACAAAGGCGGAGTGAACACGACGGTTGAACTACATGGATTCACCCTCGGACTAAGAAGTACTAACTACTCAATGCAGTATTACCACGACAGCTTGGTTGGTGGTAAGTACACATTTAGAACTTAATGTTCAATTTAAAGCAGTAGTTTGTGTTGTGTTTCGTAATATAAATGTGGTCAGACAAACACATTCCTTAAATAAAATATTGTCTATATAAAGTGTCATCTTTTCGTGCCGATAAGCTTGGCGAATTTAGAATACATTGTTGCACAGTTAACAGGTTTTCGGAATGTTTCGAGCTCGATGTGTGGGCTACTTTATTCTATTTTATTTATTTTATATACTACATTTTTCCTGATGTTATTTACCGTCAATATAAATGAACTCAGCTGTATCGTATAGTTGCGGCCTGCTTCAGCAATGGGAGGGACTGTCTTAACTGGTTCATGTCGGTAAATTGACATGATCTACTGCCTAGTCACGCACCCTTTGACGTCGATAGCAAAACCAGCAGTACGGTCCAAGTCGAATAGTATCCTGTTGGAACAAGTTATGGACAATTTACGAACTCTTCTTGTGTCAAGTTTGTATTTAGCCAATTAGAAGCTGCTTCGAACTTAATACATCCTGATCGAAAGGCGAATAACACCTTATTGTTATGTGCATGTGTGTGCGTACGTGTGTTCCTGAATACGTACATGTATGTGCGTGTGCATGTTGGCGGGGCATTGTTGTTAATATGAATGCAAAGTAAGTACATTTTTTCTGATCTGACAAGGGTAGTTTAAATGATAACAGACTAGCAAACGTAACCAAAAAAACTGTGAAGTTATGACAGATTCGAGTAATTAATAATCAACAAAAACACCATCCATCACCATATTCTGCTTATAAATAAGTGTTTTATTGTGAAAAGCTGTACCGCGCAAAGACGAACACACTACAAACGAAACGTACAATCCGTGAATGGATCGTCCTCGCTATGCCGGATAACTGATGGTTATCACTTGTGTAATGTAACTATGCCCAAAACGCTGATGGCATGTATGTGGAAATGGCATCATAAATCATGCATTATGTGGCAGTATCGAGTGAATATACATGTTTATGTAAACATCGTTCTGATCTTTCGTAGAGCGTAGTTAATTCATATTATTGAAAAACAAGGGAAACGGTCCAAAAAGAAACACTTATCGAAATAAGCCATTAACAAAATTAAGTACAAACAAATGATGTGGAAGTCATATAGACATACTGGAAATGATGAAGACGACAGCATTTATATAGAAGCACTAAACCAAGGTACAGTTGAAATTATAAATTCAAAGTGAAGCTATGAACAAAAATTAGCTTGTAATCTAAAACATGAGAGCAAGAGTTTTTATGCGTATGTTCAAAGCAAACAGAAAGTTCAGGATAAGGTCGGTCCTCCGATTTTCTTGTTAAACATAACTTGATAAACCCATCTCAAATGGGTTTCTAAAAGCGAGGTCATGCTTAACAAATATGTTATGTTTTTGGAAGATATCACTCAGTGAGTAGACGAGGGATCACCAGTAGATATCGTCTACTTAGATTGTCAAAAAGCTTTCGACAAAGTGCCACATCAAAGAATACTGCTTAAACTAAAGGCCCATGGCATAGGAAATGGTACAATTAACTGGATAGAAAAATGGCTGATTGACAGAAGACAACGGGTAGTTGTTGATTGGAGGCTTCAAACTTGAAATCAGTTTTGAGTGGGGTACCACAGGGATCAGTACTGGGAACTATAGTATTCTTAATATATATAAACGATTTGGACGATGATGTAATAAGCAAGGTGTTGAAATTTGCGGATGATACAAAAGTGTTTAGAAGGATTAAAAGTGATGGAGATAGACGACATTTACAAGATGATCTCGACAGGTTGATCAAATGGTCTGAAAAGTGACAAATGTTGTTCAATTTTGGGACATGTAAATGCATCCACACAGGACATGGGAACGAAGCTGTAGAATATACAGTGGGGTACTGTACTAAGTACTACTGTAAAAGAAAAGGACTTAGGGTTAACCATTAATGCTGATATGAAGGTTTCAGAACAGTGCGGAATTGCAGGTTCAATGGGAAATCAAATCCTTGGATTAATTAGGCGAAATATAGCGTATAAAGAAAAAGAACTAATAATACCGCTGTACACAATTTGTTATGCCTCATTTAGAATATTGTATACAAGCGTGGAGACCATACCGCAAGAAGGATCTCAGTTATGAAAAACACTTAAAAGAATGTGGTTTAACAACACTAGAGAACAGGAGATTGAGAGGAGATCAGATAGAAGTGTTTAAAATATTGAATAGTTATGAAAATATTGATAGAAATATTTTTTCTCAGTTAAAATAGGTAGAAGGACTAGAAGACATGAAGTTACATTAATAAAGGTGCAGTGTAGATTATATATAAAAAATTCTCATTTTCACAAAGGACTGTAAATTAATGGAACATATTATCTCCAGATTGTGTTGGTGCTAGTAGGGTGAATATGTTAAAACATTTAATCGACACATACCTTAAAAGGGGGGCAGGATACACGTATATAAAAATATTGGACTCTCGATAAGCGAAAGGGCTTCCTTATCCACCTGCCATCTACAGTTAATTCTCTGGGTGGCAATCTTGTTAAATTAAGATAAATTATTTCATTGATTCCGTATAGTATACAATTTGGCATAACGTTGGATTTTTGAAATGGTGATTTGACAGCGCTTGCACACTTGAGGTATGACAAGGCTGCCGCCTCCAGCTGGCATAGTTGGCTGTGGACACACTGGAATACCAATGACAGCCTCGAGTATGTCATGTTGAAGATGCGCCTGCAAAACTTCAAACCAGGTAGACGTTTTATAAGAAAAGAAACTCCTACAGTTAAGACATTCTCGATGCTACCACATCATCAGCGACAACAATATAAAACATATTGTATTCTGTGTTGTTTCATTGTTGTGGTATTGTCAATATGTGAGTATGTGTGTAGTGTGTATGCGTGTATCTGTGTATGCGTGTGTTTGCGTGCGTGCGCCGTTCGCGTGCGCCGTTCGCGTGCTCCGTTCGCGTGCGCCGTTCGCGTGCTCCGTTCGCGTGCACCGTTCGCGTGTGCGAGTGTACGCGTTCACGTGTGTGTATGTATGTATGTACGTACGTACGTGCGTATGTGCGTACGTGCGTTCGTGTGCGTGTGTGTATGTATGTATGTATGTATTTTTTTGTATTTATGTACGTAATGTATACGTTTGTGAGTGAGTGTGCATGTGTGAATACGTGCGCGTGCGTGCGTGCGTGTGTGCATATGTGGTGGTATTAACATTGTTGATCCTAGCTAATCGAAATATTAATAATACGAATAAACTGTTTCACGATCATCTCACGTCCCCGTTTACGTGGAACAACATGTAGTTATATTTGTGTTTACGTGGAACAACATGTAGTTATATTTGTGTTTACGTGGAACAACATGTAGTTATATTTGTGTTTACGTGGAACAACATATATAGTTATATTTGTGTTTACGTATAACAACATGTAATTATATTTGTGTTTACGTGGAACAACATGTAATTATATTTGTGTTTACGTGGAACAACATATGTAGTTATATTTGTGTTTACGTGGAACAACATGTAATTATATTTGTGTTTACGTGGAACAACATGTAATTATATTTGGGTTTACGTGGAACAACATATATAGTTATATTTGTGTTTACGTGGAACAACATGTAATTATATTTGTGTTTACGTGGAACAACATGTAATTATATTTGTGTTTACGTGGAACAACATATATAGTTATATTTGTGGTTACATGGAACAACATATATAGTTATATTTGTGTTTACGTGGAACAACATGTAGTTATATTTGTGTTTACGTGGAACAACATGTAGTTATATTTGTGTTTACGTGGAACAACATGTAGTTATATTTGTGTTTACGTGGAACAACATATATAGTTATATTTGTGTTTACGTGGAACGACATGTAATTATATTTGTGTTTACGTGGAACAACATGTAATTATAATTGTGTTTACGTGGAACAACATATATAGTTATATTTGTGTTTACGTGGAACGACATGTAATTATATTTGTGTTTACGTGGAACAACATGTAATTATAATTGTGTTTACGTGGAACAACATATATAGTTATATTTGTGTTTACGTGGAACGACATGTAATTATATTTGTGTTTACGTGGAACAACATGTAATTATAATTGTGTTTACGTGGAACAACATATATAGTTATATTTGTGTTTACGTGGAACAACATGTAATTATATTTGTGTTTATGTGGAACAACATGTAGTTATATTTGTGTTTACGTGGAACAACATGTCGTTATATTTGTGCGCCGTAAAATGTCCATTGAATTCGTTATTTAAGTAAACTTAAGTGTAGGTATCATACACTTTGCTACCCGAGAGCACACTATTTTCTTATGCAACCATATTCGATCAACACAAACACGCTATGACACAACCTTTCTGCTGTATCCATGCAACTCGACTGTTTTCTTCCAATCACCACCAGCCACTGACTGCAGTGAACTGCAGGCTGCGGGCTCTACAAGAAGTGGTATATATCTGCTGTTCATTCACGGTCGAAGCCTCGAGGTGTTCTGTGATCTTTCCAACGACGGTGGAGGTTGGACGGTGAGTTTTGTATTCCATAACCTGTTTTCAAATTTGACACCGTCAAGTTATGTTGAGTGCATAACACATATATTCCCAAAGTAGTCATGTCAAAACTGATTCAATAATGAAGATGTAGAACACTGTATTTGTATTCGATGGAAATAATAACTTACTGGACTCATAATATGTTATTAATACGTATAGCTTATATACACATTGGATATAGGGAAGGCAGGTAGGCAGGTAGGCAGTAACGCAAGTTTGTAAACGGTTACTAGTGATCGTCTTCGGAGGTTATATTAGAAGCATAGCCCGCGTCGTTGGTTCGATATAATTTGCTTTGGTGCGCTACATGGACGCATACAGCAAAAAGGGACGGTTTCACAAAATACTTGTACCGGATGATTGACGAAGTTTATGAAATTTGAACAGTTATTCACAACGCTGTCCGTGTTTTCTACGATTGTTCCGAGTTAGACCAGTCGCTCACTGATCAGTTGTGGTATATATAACTTGGAACATTCGTAGAAACCAGGCATAACGTTGTGAACCATGAACAACATCTTGTATGAACTCTTTACCCAAGGGATATGTCGGACAAATAATAGAGTTACGGATCATTCGTGAATGTGTGTCCCCAGAGACGCTAGGCGTCTAGGAATAGTAGCGTAACCCATACACGGTAGTTCGTTCATAGTAAGGTGTCACCATTTGCAGCTGCTGCAGCGAAGAATGGACAGTGCGATGGAGTTTGAACGTTTTCCAGCCGAATTCAATGAGAAAATAGGAGATTTACTTGGCGAATTTTGGCTTGGTGACTCCAACATTCGTAACATTACAGACAATACAGATTATACTATCCGAGTAGAGATCTCATTCCCAGCTAAAGACAGTCAACTTGGTTCCAGTGTCATACGCAACTACACGATGCAGCTAGAACAATTGGTTAAACAGAGCAACGATGCTGGTAGGTTAATCTTCGTAGAAAAGTTATTAATTTGCTTGTATTTCCGTCTACTGAAGTTATGCCTCGGCCATTGCCTTAATCATTCGTGATATTTGGAGAATGCATCAACATTTCCAAATAGTGTGTCTTTCTGACTCATCCGTGCAATTATTATTTGTTGAACTGAATAATTTATTTAACGCCTTGTGATGCTTTGTCTATGCATGACCGCTTTCACCGTACAGTTGTAGTAACATGTAAGTGCATTTCGTGGACTACCGGACTAAGATCAACATAAATTTGTTTTTCGACTATTGTAATACATCTGTGTGTTATTTGTTTTATACCTGCTGCGTATACTACTTAAAATATTCACATATCAAATATCGGGTTGGCACGTTTCTGCCCTCAGGGTAGAAACCGTGTGGCATAAATACTTTCTGCCCGTGCGGCAGAAATACCTTTCTCCCCTAGTTTCTCCCAAATATTTTATTTTTCCCCATAAATAATCAACGTTCCTGTTTTACAGCCTGCCCCAACTGGTTACCTTCACCACACCCCCGAGACATTCCCCTTTGTCAACACAACTACTCCGGTTTATGAAATACTCACACTACTAAAGTCAAGGCTTCAAGCTCTACCTCTGATAACATTTTATACTAACAGTGAGCCGACTTCAAATACTGTCCAGACAATAAAGATATTAAACTTGCCAGAATGTCTGCATCTTGTAACAGGGCAAGTAGGGCGCCCAGGGCAACTTGGCTGGGCAACAATTTTAAGCCAGTTATGCAGTATAATAATAATAATCTTTATTGATACATAATGTTAAGTATAGCACAGATGTAGCAGTAATATGAAACATGTATACATTACGTATCAAATGGAACGAAGCAACATATTGCTTGTGTTCCTTATTCATGTCATATATGCAATGAAATCTATGATTCGTGTAAAAAAAAAATTCTTTTTTAAATAAAAAATAAAAATATATAAAAACATCTTCATAATAAACTAACAATTTATTTAACCATGCATTATACGAGTACCGTAAGTCTGAACATCAGGTACATCTTAACATAACATCATTATGCGAGTACCGTAACACTGAACACCAGGTACATCTTAACATGACAACATTACACGAGTACCGTAACACTGAACACCAGGTACATCTTAAAACGACAACATTATACGAGTACCTAACACTGAACACCGGGTACATCTTAACATGACAAAATTACATTAAAGCAGCATTTAGCATATGTTTGCTAGAATTAGACGCTTTGTCCTTTGTTTGAACATATGAATAGATGTACAATATTGTAAATAGTTATTTGTAATAAATGTATTCCAGATTTTAGGACCAACATAAGCCAAAGACAGTTGTCTACAATTAGTCTTGCAGTATGGTATTTTATATGTTACTTCCTGTCTTGTATTATATTTATGTGTGGATATTTGTAGGACAAATACATCATGATATATATCTGGCAACATACCCCTATTATGCTTGTACATTAGAATACAGCATAAATATTTATTTACGTCATAAATATTCATTATTTGATAAGATGTAAATAAAGGCTGCGTATGATCAATAAATCCTACATGACTTATTACACGCAAAACTCGTTTTTGGAGTAAATGAATTTTAGCAAGGTATATATTCGGGGCCCTTCCCCAGACGACATTACAATAAGTAATATATGGGTATATAAACATGTAATACAGGTTTAACAATGATTTGTTATCTAATTTGTTTGTCACCTTTTTTATAATACCAATATTCTTAGAAATTTTATTTGATATATATTTAATATGTGTGCTCCAATTCAATGTATTATTTATAAGCAAACCCAAAAACTTTATCTCATGTACAGTGTTAATTTGTATGCCGTCTATGCAAATGTTATTACACCTCTCTCTTATACTGATCGTATTACTAAAGGTCACTGAGTGAGTTTTCTGTATATTCAAAGAAAGTTTATTAATGTTAAGCCATAAAGATAGTTTTTTTATTTCAGAGTTCAAAACATTTTCCATATCATCTATATTGTTGCCTTGTATAAAGATGCTCGTGTCATCAGCAAACATAATGGTAAACGTTGTGTCAGATAAAGTAGATAAATCATTTATATAGATAAGAAAGAGTAAAGGTCCCAGAATTGAACCCTGCGGAACACCACATGTTATGTTTTTAAGGGAAGATTTTGTTCCATAGAATTTTACTCGTTGTTGTCTGTTACTTAAAAAGTTACGAATCCATTGGAGTATATTTCCTCTGATTCCATAATGTGTTAATTTTCTCAATAATATATTATGATTAACGGTATCAAAGGCTTTGGCTAAATCCAGAAATAACCCAATTACGTGCTCTTTGGTATCAATTGCCTTACTAATTTTGTCAATTAGCAGTGAAATAGCCATATCAGTAGAATATCCTTTCCTAAATCCAAATTGGGAATTAGACAAGATGTTATGTTTCATTATGTAATTCATTAATCTATTGTACATTAATCTTTCAAAAACCTTTGAAAATACAGGCAAGACAGAAATAGGCCTGTAATTATTAATTAATGATGTATCGCCATTTTTAAAAACAGGAACTATATCAGCTATTTTTAGTTGATCAGGAACATATCCTTGATCAAATGATAAATTTACAATGTAACTTAAAGGATCAAGTAGGTTGGAGAAGGCCTGTTTGACAATAATAGGTTTTATGCCATCCCATCCAGGACTAGAGTTTTTTAAATTCTTAATAATTCCCTTTATCTCATCTGGTGTGGTTGGCGACAAATACATTGAATTTTTATAGACTCCTTGGAGGTAGTCATCAGGTCTCTCTGATATGCACAAACAGCAAACACGTAACTGGATTAAAATGTGCCCAGTGTATAGCCTAAATCCAAGAGACCTGGGGCAGTGGTCAGTTGGTGAGATTGCCTCACTCTTCACACAAGTCGGAAATATTGTTGTACTGTAACCATGTTTAAAGGCGGTAGGCCAAAGGGCAACATTTTGGAGCACTTTTTGTTGGTTAAAGTGAATGGCAATAAGTTGGCAGGTTGCAAAAAAGGTGGCAACCAGCAAGGATGTAAACCATACAAGCTCAAGGAACGACAAAAGAAGTGTTCGGATTCAGGCGTTGATGAGATAGCGGTAAGTAGTATTGAAGATCACTGAAATTATTGCAAAAATTCAATTTGAATTATGCTATCAGGATACTTGGTTATTTTCAAGGAAAAGTCAATGTCACTGGGTCTTCCAGGCTTTAAGAGTTTACATAGCAGGTTACAGTAAGAAAGTGTTAACTGTTGCATGGCTAAAATGGATGGAATTGTGCTTTGAAGAAGTCAGTTCCCCTGTTAACTATCCTTTTCACTCAAGCCTATGGATTTAGTTGTTGCATGCACCCTATTGAGCCTAAACTACCACAGGTGACAATCTTGTGTGAACGACATCCTGATGTATTCGAACTTGAGCCACTAATTTACTGTCGAGCAGTAGAACACTATGCCTTAATCCAACAATATTATAATCCACAAGTTAAGTGGCAGTGGTGTAGCTTTTGTCATTAATTCTAGTAGGATATTGCAATAAAAATGTGTTATTGTAATAATAATAGCTTCGTATGTAATTGACCTCCCACTAATGCCCACGATACATGCATACGTGTGGCAAGATTGGTTCTAATATTTATATTAATTGCTGAGATGTTAAAATTGCATATTTTTGTGTTCGTTCGTATATGGCATTATCTGCTTGGTATAGCCAATTTATAGTCATGCATGAATAACTATGATTAAGCTAGTAAACAATGTAACAGTTATGATTTATCGCAAGTTAAGGGGAAATTGTTCCCAACATTTCCCAGAGCCAATACAACTGCAGGAGTTTGGATCATTCAGGTCCATGAGACACTGAGTACAAACCTGTCTTATCAGCTTACGCAAACATTGAAACAAAGCAAGCTCTAGCAGTTGACCAGGTTGGTTAGCTGGGACATGAAAAACCCATTCCAAAAAAAGACCAATGCAACACCTGTGCACCTGATGTTACTAATTGTTATTACATTAATAAAACTGAAAATCCCTGGCTGTACCCTGATAATTGTTGTGTCATAAATCTTTGTAGTTACGAATAGTCAATAAAACATTTCTGACTGTAAGAGCCCCAGACCCTCTAACTACCAAGTTATTTTATGTATGAATTAACACTTTTGTCATCCAGCATAACTCAAAATAAAATTGTTTACTTATATTTCACTGGAATCTTGTCATGTTGAGTAGGTGTATGGATTTGTTGACGAATATTTCCAAAATAAAATTATCCTGTTTGTAGGTGTCTCTAAAGAGGCCCAGAGAAGTGTCACCGCCTCCTGCCAAATCTCATGCTGTTGCTTCACCTGTTATTGTTCCACGACACAACTCTGATCACATGACTAAGACTGCAGCCATCCCAAAAAGATGCATTCGATACCGAAAATTCTAAGCTGTTCTACGGCTGCAACATACCTTTTGCAGTCGCTGACCATCCCTAGTTTAGCAAAGTCATCAAGATGCTACACACAGGCTATGTGCCTCCGACTCGCAAAGCTTTTACTGAACAAAGTGACAGAACAGCTGGAGACAGAGATGATGCATGCCACCAGTGGCCAAACTACAACACTGACGGTTGGTCGAACATTCATAACGAGCCCGTGGTTGCAACTTGCCTGCAAGTACAAGAAAAATTTTTTTTTCTAGATAGCCATAATATTGGATGCATGCCAAATACAGCTAGCAACTGCAAAGGAAAGCCAAAGAACGCTACAACTGCAGTACCAAGAGTGTAGTTACAGATAACGCCAAGAACACGGAGCGCTTGAGATGCACTGAATGCAGACGATCCTGACTTTGTTGTGTATGGCTGCTCGACATAATGTTTCATATTGTTATCGCTGTTGCTGTGGTAACATCAAGAGTGTCTTAGCTGTAGAAGTTCCTGTTGTTATAAAATGTCTACCTGGTTTGACGTTTTGCAGGCGCATCTTCAACATGACATACGCGAGGCAGTCATTGGTATTCCAGTGTGTCCACAGCCAACTCTGCCAGTTGAATTTACTTGGACAAGACATCGCACCACCAGAGATCGTGAAAAGCATCACAGACAAATAAATGCTTTCGTAATCACCACCTCCCTGCTGCCTGGCTGAAAGATATTCCCGATTCCCGCAAACCCCATATTCCAAACGACACACATTGGAACAGTTAGGTCGAGAAAGAACAACTGCGACTTGTTGCGGTCGCCCTGGATAGCGCCCAACGGGATGCAACATCAAATGTTGATGCATGCGACATCTGGTTCCAGCTTCAACACATCCACCACTTGAGCCACATACTGCAAATGTCACCAGCATATTCTGTAAAGCTATCACTACTGAGCATATTGTTGCGTACTTCCTAGTTCCTACACTCAAAATATCAAGGCCAGAAACTAACATCTGAACAACTTGACAAAGTAAACACATGGCTAATTGAGAGGGACCCTACATTCATCACTACCAGCATCAGCTAACAGGCAATATCAGCTCCAATTCCGCAAACCTTCTTCATGGCATATGCTACCAGTATATCCACAGTAACATGGTGGCAAGCTGTTGCGCGTTCAGGTGTGAGTACTTATTTCTCTACCACGGCCTGCCAGCTACGCTCGCCACCAGTCTCTTTACTTCCGCTGGCATCGAGAGAATCGTTAATAACTTTAGTTACGTCCACAGTTGTCTGTGGAATCGTTTGGGTGTAGAAAAGACAACACAGTTAGTGTTTTGTTACAGGATGCTGCGAGGTGCCTGTGATGTGGACTACTGATCTAACAGTGTTATGACTGATATAAATTCTGAAATAGTTCATGTCTTGTCTACATGCAGTGAGCTGATCCTGATGTATAAATGAAGGACTTTTTTTTAATGTAACCAATGTTGACATTAGTTAGTATGATATCATCTATAAATAATTTTACTGTGAATGGATAGACATAAAAGTGCATTGTGCAAATAATAAAAACGCTATTTATTTGTATTTACACATCATCAAATCCGGGACTAATGACCCGTTCACGGGTGTTTACAAATCGGCAATCATCTAAGAAGCATAAAAACGCATTTAAGAGAAATAAATAAGAAAGAGTAAGTAAAATTAGAAAGCAAAATCATAGTATATAATATATACCGGTATATATATATATATATATAATTTTTATATACTATGATTTTGCTTTCTAATTTTACTTATTTTTTTATATATTTCTCTTAAATGCGTTTTTTATGATTCTTATATGATTGCCGATTTGTATGTATATATATATATACCTGTATATATATGTATATATATATATATTAAAATTACCGGTAAATGCAATGATAAAGTAAATGATTAGCAAAAGTGCTGAACATACTAGATAAAATATAACTAAATAAATAAAAGCCTAAAGTACATTAAATAAGTTGATTAGATACTAAACTGTGATGCTGAGATAAATAAGACTAAAAATTAATTAAAACTGTATGCATGAATAATACAAAGGTTAAATGAGGTCTGATTGTATTAATTTGAGAACAGAAATGTCTTCAATAATTTTCCAAACTGCCTAGTGTTCTCAATCGCGCGTAGTTCCAGCACATGCAAACACCCGGCGACCATAACGTTCTAGGTTCAAGCGTGGAACGTCCAGAAGCAGACCACCGCCAGAGCGTAGGATCCTGCGTAGCGAGTGACGATGTAACAGTGGCGCGAGATGCACTGGCGTGCCTGCATACAGTGCCGTGTGTACAACCATGAGTAACTTGTACTCGATACGCTCTCTCACTGGGAGCCATTGTAGCTGTTGATAGATCGCCAGTCACCTCGTCGAAGTTGCATCACAACACGAGCGGCTGACCGTTGGACTCTCTCTAGACTGTGCAGCAGACGGTCAGATATACCTTGCGTAGCGTCTTCGGGTAGCGGCCGATATCCAGCTCGATCAAGTAGTGTGTTTGCGATCTGGTAGACACGTCGGATGTTGCCACCGGCACTTGTCATCTCAGTTTGGTAATAATGCAATCCTGCAGTCATAAGTGATTTTCGGAACGCGTTGCGCAAACCGGTGTATATATGTACAGTCAGTCCAGTTTGTTGCCAGTTACGCTCAGCACGACGTAATGCCCGCTTCTTGTCAGTTAGCTCGCTTGTATGCCACGGTGTTATCGGCATAGCCGTGATAGTCCGCGAGATTACTGGGACATGGGCGTTAACGATGTTACGTATGCATGCATCGTATCGAGTGAGGATAACTTCAGGATCTTGTTCAGGAACGTTAAGATCTGATGCCATGATCACACGGTGATCAATGAGAAGAGTTTTCGGCTCAACTGTTGTGGCTATGACGTGAGATGTTCCCGACGTGATAACCAGGTCCAGAATTTAGCGGCCCTCATGTGTTGCGCTTTGTACATGTTGTACAGTCTCTGTAGGGTGGGCCACGACGATGAGTAAAACCTTCCCAACGTCATCTAGGACGGATCCGAAGTTGGTCGTTGGCGGTCGGTAGACGACGATCACGCGAGTGGTGCAACCAATACGGAAATTACGCAGAATAACGCAACAAGTCTCACTGGCATGAGTATCAATGTCAGCACGTGAAACTAGCTGCAATGTCTTTCGAAACAGTACTCCTACACCACCTCCACGACGGGTCCCACTACGCGGCTGGTGAACGAGAATGAAGTCCTCAACGCACAGTTCGGATTGGGCACTCGTTTCGCCTTCTACCAACCAAGTTTCCGCTAAGGCGACGGCGTCCAGTTCACGCTAATCGATATAGTCGTGCAGGAGTAGCGCCTGTTTGCCAACGGATCTTGCGTTAATCAGGGCGAACTTTGCACAAAGGTGAGAGAAGCTTCGCGCAATGGAAGACCAATTACCTGGGCCCGTCGAGGTCAGTGCAATCAAGTTGGCACTGTTAACACCAGTTTGTTTATAAACAGAATTGAATTGTTTCACGTGCGATATTTGTTGTTTATTGTGAGCAGTAGGACAAAGCTTATCACATTTAGACAGGTACATAAATTGATATATTCAATAAAAAGAACACATTTGCCTATCAATGGCATGTATATCCCATTGTTGCCGTTTCTGTTCGGCGGAAACAGTTTCTGCCCGGCAGAAAACCAACCCTGTTTACATATTTCAATATCAGTGAACATAATCGTTCCCAGAGTCATATTTTCGCAAGATAGAGTATTTTACTCACTGATTACTTAGAGTGTTAGGCTATTTACACACTAAACATTTGAACATTGAAGAACCTGATTCGTGATGGTTTAAATCATATGAAGACTAATTATAAACTATCATTATATGATATGTATTCTCTTGCAAATTAAAAGCACGTTCTTAAACTATCCGGTAAGTGTGACGTGTCGTTGATTGTATGATGCCCATTGATACAGACACGCATCTTTTATCACTGTGGTATGTTTAACCATGACACATCGTGAGTTGTATTGTTTAATAAGTCACAATATATAATGTGTGCGTGTTTTGTTAATGTCTGTATATTATACAGGTACGGCTGAGGAAAAGGAAGCCAGTGTTTTGGCAACAAAATCTTCCCTGACTAATTTGATGTGGAATTATTGGACCCGAGAACGAACCCCTAATCTCGTTGTGTTGAAAATAAGGCCCATTCGTTTCCAACCAGGTATGTCAATATAAGTTCTTTTGGATTTAAAATAAGTTCATACAGAACTGATCGGAATTTGAGAAGTCGACCTAAGTGGTCGTTGTTTGTCGCATTTACATATAGGTGGAGTACTGGATTTAAATTTCGATTGGAAAGGGTATTTTTAACTAAAAAATAATACAAGCGACAACTTATTGAGTTTTGCAGGTGTTGTCACTTTTCTGAAGGAAACATTTAACTTTAAGACCTCCGTTCAAAATACCAATGTAATAGGCTATTTAGGCGTGTTATTTTACCTTACATAATTTGTATAAATCACCATATTTGATCTTCCATTATGAAATGAGTGACATTTCACCATCCATTGTTATCTACGTAATAATATCATGTGAATGAGTAAAACGGTAGTTGCTGTATGTGTTTACATTGTTTTAACGTGGGATTTTCTGAAAGGGCATTAATTACAAATTATGCTCTAAACGCTTAAGTATTCACAAATACGCCTGAAGGTACTTTACTACAAACGCATACGTTAAGTATTTGTAGACAGTTCTCAGTCAATATGTTTTCGGAATAGTTTCGGATAGTAAATATATATGATACTCATTTTGTGATGGAGGTACTCACATGGTGAAAGTGGATACATAACAATACATGAAATCGAGATCCTGCCACTTTCAGCATTAGACTGTGAACAACATCTGCTAAATGGCGCCACCGAGTCAGGCATTTATGCGATCTTTGTCAATGGCCAGGCATTTAATGTATTCTGTGACTTTACAACTTCTGGAGGAGGATGGATCGTAAGTACATGTTCGTATGCAGTAATATGACTATATGTACATTACGTGTTGTGTATGTAATAATAATGTATTAGATGTAGAATTACAACACAATTATCTAGACTAAATTATAATTGGATTTGTTTGTATGGGTTATATATATATATATATATTATATATATATATATATACATATATATATATATAACAAACTGTAAGCAATAGGGCGACATATATTAATTGGTTGTTGGGATGTAACTTTGCAAACATAATTATCGTGAAGTGTTGAATTGGAGCAATTACTATCCCGAAATTGTTACAAACTGTGTAATTGGAAATTTGTTATTTCAAAACTCTCATTAGGTCATTCAAAGGAGAAGCCCACACTCGCCGGAATTTGACAGAGATTGGAGCGAGTTCAGATACAGCTTTGGCTACGCTTTCGGTGATTTCTGGGCAGGCAACGACAATATACTGTCGATGACGTTATCCGACTCTTACATACTACGCGTGGAGCTGAACAGCACCGCTGGACCGGAAGCGATGGAGTTCTCCGGATTTAAGTTGGGCGACCGGCAATCCGGCTACGAGCTATGGATGGAGGATCTTCTCTCAACAGAAGGGCCGGGTGAGTCGACGAAAGTTGGAATATTAATAAGAGTGAATACAATAACGTATTTTTGAAGAAGAAGGTTTTTTAGTGTACATTACATGTTGGGTGTGTTACGTATGTCATGTGGTCAGTTGAAATACTTATTTTACACATTTTGTAGTCATCATTGATACAACACATATTACTCGAAAACGCCTGTGTACGATGTATTTTAATTGTTTGTCCAAAAAACCAACCCATTTTAAAAGTAGAACTGAAAGAAAGGGGTTTTACGTACACATAAATGAAGACTTAATAATGAATTTATTATTACATCAACTGTTATGTTTTCTACAAACAGTTCATTATATACGCCGACATCTTCGTCTCATTTCAGTTGGTTCAGAACCTAGTTTTGTGTACATGTTTCAGCGATCCTTGCCAAGCTCGGTAACATCGACTTCCAGCCAAGTAGTTGGCCGAAATGGTCGTGGTCGAACTTCGACACAGACGGCTCCTTGCAGAGCGTCACACTCAAACTTAGATCGGTTCAATACTCCCCTGGTATGTTGTTTCAGGACTCTGTCTCACCGTTTGCCAGT
This sequence comes from Paraescarpia echinospica, assembly GCA_020002185.1. Classification (NCBI taxonomy): domain Eukaryota; kingdom Metazoa; phylum Annelida; class Polychaeta; order Sabellida; family Siboglinidae; genus Paraescarpia; species Paraescarpia echinospica. Next base: position 45,764,877 of record CM034544.1, on the reverse strand, counting down.
ATACATATTTGCGTTAGATTACTGAACAGTCATCAGGATAGTTAATTATCATTCAATAGAATTCTGATAGGCGATACACACACGCACGCACTCACGCACACACACACACACACACACACACACACACACACACACACACACACACACACACACACACACACACATATGGGATACATTGTCGCGATCTTGTTACATTGCTTCATCATCAATACTTATGATGTTCTGATAAAAAGTCGATCGTCACCGTACACATAGCGAAGCTCGTGATTTCCATGTATCAGTTAATCACTGGCTTTGTTTTTCGTTGTGTTAAAGTATTTTGTTACCAAATGCATTTATGCTAATTTGGCAACATTTTGCACTCTAAACATATAGCAACAATATATGTTTTCCCCCTAATTGTACCAATTTAATTATACATTGCCGGTAGCTACGTAGAAGTAAACCAACTGTTTTGTCTAGCTAGTGCTCCGAAGGGTGGCAAGTACGTTCACAAAATATTATGATAACAAATGTTAATCTTAAGGATATACATTAATTAAGGCAAACCCAAATTACGAATACATATGTAATAATTATGGTTTTCATTCCGAGGAATACTAAATGTTAATCAATCTATTATATATTAGGCAAACAACTTAAAAGCGAGGCTGTTATTCATGCATTGCTATTTAGTGCTCTTAATTGTAGAATAAATATATTGAAGATATGCTACCATCCAAATTGCATTTAATAAACCGGAAGCTCTATTCGCAATTTGAATATATTTCGTCTGTGAAATGTTCAAATTGTAAACAAAGCATAACAATTACAAAAAACAAGTTTATAATGTGATTTGTCATTATCCACAGTGCACAACTGCGCAGACCTCATACTGAGGGGAGCACGACGTGACGGGGACTACCTCGTGTACATTGGAGGTCACAGTGTCAAGGTCATTTGCAGTTTAAATGTCAGCGGCGGAGGATGGACTGTGAGTATATCATGCAACGCCACGGCAGAATACATTCAATTCTTCATTGTGTACTTTCCAACACAATTGAAGTGTTTTTGTTTGATTGTATATATGGCATTACTTCCACTACAACTTCCACTACGGTTTATATAGCTGGCAAATTATAAATTTTAATTGACATGCCATAATTCAGCAAATGCATTTTGAATATTACTACTGATTACTTAGCATTCTTCAAAACCGCATTGCTCATAGATCCGGTTTATATGCTAAGTGAGAGTGATTGAGTGAACATTTAAAGTAGTAAGGTATGCATAAACAACGAAACAGTTTAAAGTTGTGATTGTAGTTACTTTCTATTACCATGGTTACTCTACAAAACAAATCGTTTTGCTAATTCTCTCGATTAGTTTAGTAAACCAATTGAAAATGATTGTGATGTAGCTGGGAAAATAATATTTTTAATATTACGAAATCATAGTCTTTTTTGTGATGTGTAGTAGTAGATTGTCACCATTTCAGTACAAAAGACTGGAGAGAGGGTTGCATTTCAGTGCATCAACCTTGCGGAGGGTATGGTTGCAAATCACGGCATGTCTCCTAACAATGACTGATGCTTTACATTGCAGTGTTCGCTATAGCACAATAATTAAACCATAGTGTTTCCTTGAACTATCAGTATTTCAAATGCATTTGAATGGTTGTTTTATTCAGTTGATACAGAGACAAGTGTCGCCTTCCCTTCGGATGCCACCCACTGATTCACTGACCTATGAGAAAGGCTACGGAGATGGGTCTGACGAGTATTGGCTTGGCAATAAAGCTATCACTTCGATGCTAAACGAGTCGTTACAGCGATTGACGGTCTCGCTGATACTTGGAAATGGCTCAACCGTCTACCTAGATTATACAATACTCTCACTCGCGTCTGTACCTTCGGAGGTACTTATGACACTGGCTAGTTCTTTCAGAGGTTTGTATTACTCAAACGAGTACCTTTTGTATACCTGCCAACTGTTGTTGTTGATATTCCGGGAGATTCATCACCTGTCAGCACGCTTCCCGTGCCGCGCTGTGTCGTCGCACTGTCACGGATCTTGAGATAGGAAGACGGGGGTGTGGGTGGGGTGCTACTGAAAACATTTCCTTGCCGCGCCGCCTTAGCTTTTCCTTTTCTTCGCAGTCTAGGCTCAGTTCATGAAATCAGAAGACCGGGAGGGGGGAGTTGGAGATTTTCAGAGAACACCCGGGAGATACACCATAAATTCGGGAGACTCCCGAATTTCACGGAGAGCGTTGGCAGGCATATATTTATATGATTTCATATAATGTCATCAAAAGTTAGTGTGTTTATGCTTGCATAATACAACTTGCTGTCGTGCTATATATGTGCGTCTAATTGTTTGAATATTTCCCATTCACAAGCATTTATGTACATAAGTGCGTGCGTGTGCGTTTGCGTGATTGTGTGTGCATATGGTCACGCCCTCGTGTGTATGTGATAGGTATAAGTACATCCATGCAGTCATGCGTGTGTGCTAGTTTAACATATTACGTTCTCAACGTGCAGTTAGTAATCCTGCCACGCTAATTCGCTGGAAATGGATGACGTGGATTTGGGATGAGTGGGCCAAACATCCAGATCTCCCACCAGTGTTTCATGCCGAGATGCTGATGAGACCAATGTCATTCGATCCAGGTAATAACAATAGTAGGCGAATACTTTGAACGATGTGTTAGTATCAAAACATGTTCAACTACGTTTGCATATTTATTACATATTTTGAGTATGCGACTAGGCATTGCGCATTTTGTGTGATGTACATATTTTGTAATGGGAAATCAAAACTTTACTGTTGGGAAACTGCTCCTGTTAAATAAAGCATATTGCCTGCATGCATATAACTGCTAGATTTCACATGCACACCAAGTAACCCGTAATACACATTTCGACATACCACAAGTATTTGTTTTATGATATCATTGGTTTGTCTGAATCTCGGTTTGTAGAACTTCAAAAACAATATTGTTTTTGAAGTTCAAAACATTATGTTGCAATATGCAACATAATGTTTTGTTAATACGGGAATAAATATGTGGAAGGTATACTAATCACCAAATTGCTTTTAATAAGCTAGAAACTGTTTTCTATTTGAATGTTGCGCCAGCATATTTTCCAAATTGTAATCAAGACAGTAAATTTGTTGACAGCCGCTGTTGGCATTTATTGTTATTCTCACTAATATTTCAGTGGGTGGCACCTACGATAGCGACTCTATTAATTTTAGTCTTAGACGTAATTTTATTTTTGATTATACATTATACTTACCACTTTTGTTTTCATGTCGACTCGATTACAATATAGTGTTTGTTCTTGTTTTGTTTTTGTAACAATTATACTGTTGTGTTGTGTATTTTGGGACATAAGTATAACCTGTTCCAGTGTATTTGTTTAAAGTTGCGTGTTTTTTCACAGACTCAGACGAATGTGCCAGTATGCCGTGCCAGAACGGAGCCAAGTGTGTCGATGAAGTCATGTCGCACACCTGCAAGTGTGTAGCCGGCTACACGGGTGACCATTGTGAGACAGGTGGGTAAAGGTCAGGAATTGATCCGGGATGTATTCGTGAGGCGCGGGAGCCTAGTTTTAGAGCATCAGACTCTCAGTCTAAATATTCCTGATTTGAATCATCTTGCTGTCGTTTCGAACCAAGTTCGTTTATTCCACGTAGCTCCAGTATGAATGAGTACATGGTTGTCGACAGTGGTAGTAATGTGCGAATAGTCTTTGCACAGTAATTGTAGCATGGCTTAATTATTCCCAGATAAAGCGCGATGGTGTTCGAATGAGCAGACCAACTATTGAACAGTCCTAATGACACCGCGCTATATAAGTATTTGCCTGTACCTCAGTGTTAATGGTGCATAGGTAGTTACTTTAATTAATACAGTCAATATATGCATGACTGCATTATCTTTTGTGCATTCCTTAGTCAATGTATTCAGATGACAGGGGGCAAAACATTGTTCACATTACATTGATACTGTTCAGAGCTTCCACGGCATTCAACAATGATAAAGGTTTACGTTTAGCGCAATTCACTCCTACTTAATGTCTCCGTTAAATGGCCATGGTGAAGGAAATTGGTTTCTGGAGAATATGTATTTTCTGAATTCAGCATAACAATATCCGCCTTTCGCCCCTGAATCCAATGTAAATCCATTGTTTAAAATACTAATTATAATGAAACAATATCAACGTTAATTTGCATAAGTAACTCGTTGACATGTTTGTTGTTTGCAGACAGAGACGAATGCGCAAGCAGTCCATGTACTAACAAGGCTATGGTTTGTTTAGACAATATCAACTCCTACAGATGCGTATGTGATATATGCAGCAATGGAGGTAAAAGCAGCTGATGGCGTTGTAGTCGCAATAACTATCCTACACCCAATCCTGGGGCAACTTAGCAAGCGCAGCAGTTATCACCATTACATGCCTTTCATTTCGTTTCTGCTGACCATTTAATGTCTACAGTCGCTTAGATGTGTACAGGTAAAGCGAACGTATAACCACAGTGGAGAGCGGTCAACCAGACGCAGGAAACACTTAGGAAGTTAATATCGCAAAATAATTACCTTTGCATTTTATTTAAAAACATCGCCAATGGGTAGATCAGAGATAAGAGATCCAAGGGCGTGACTGTATATAGAACGAGGTGAGGATGCATTGGCACCTGGGAGGAGATGCTGTCAGACTGCCCTCAGAGTTAGTGTATTCACATATATTCTATTAATATATATATATATATATATAATATTATATATACATACAGTGTACACACACATATATATATATATATTTAAATATATATATGTATAGATATATTTTCCAATTTGTATAATGTTGCCCTAAAAATGAAAGCTACTTGGCCCATCCTCTGCACGCAGCTTTCAAGTAACGTCCGTCAGACAGACGTTTAAAGTGCCATTAGCGAGGACAAATCTGTTTAAGAAATCGTTTATTCCTCTGCCATTTTAATCTTAAATGCTAGTTTTAAGTAAACTGTTTATAGCAGAACGAGTATGAATTGTTGTGGTATGAGAGTTATATTAATTAATTATTATTATATATATATTTTTTTTTATACAAATAATTTGTAATGCTAATTAGGATATATTTAAGCAATTTCTAGTGCTGACCATAATGTGTTTTACCAATGTTATATGTTGTACTAATTTTACTACTGGCATTTCAATGTGTATCTAAAGAAAAATTTCCGTTTTTAATGCAATTTATGACTTCTACGAATCACAAATGGCAGCAAAAGACCGACAGAGGTGGATACAGATTGTGCGATTATCGTCAGAGGTGCCCCAACGACCACACACGGTTACGGGATAGTTCGCGCTTAAACGGACAATAAATATATTGAATCTTGAAATCTTGAACTCAAAGTACATGTAAATTAACAGTGATAACATTGATGTTTGAATTGTTATTGTTGTTGTATATTTACCGTATAACATCGTTTACAGCTTCAATGTGACACACCTGTTAATCATCTGACGAACCTGTGTGCGTATGTCATTTACTGCTATAAAGCAACATCGGCATATGTCGTAAAAGTATCGAATTGTTATATTAAACATAAATATAATAATACCAAGAAGATGATGAAGTATGAGAAGAAAAAATATCACAAGAGTAGCACATTTTATATTAATACTTAAAAAAAATCCAATAGGTAATAAATACTAACCAATTCACTGTTCCCTTAAAATGGTCGTTTAATAAGTCAACGACAATTGGTGAAATTTCCTTCTAATGCATACGTTAGTGTACACTGGTGTAGCTTGCTTATTTACTGTTGCAGATATAGAAGACTGCGCCAGCAACCCGTGCATGAACGAGGGCATGTGTGTCCACGCCGTCAAGTCATTCGATTGCCATTGTGCATTAGGCTACACCGGCCAGAACTGTGAGACAGGTAGGATGTGTGTGTGTGTGTGTGTGTGTTTGTGTGTGTGTGAGTGTTTGTGTGTGTGTGTGTGCGTGTGTGCGTGCGTGCGCGCGTGAGTGTTGTTTTCGTCTGTTCCCGTTTCATAGCCGTGCCCACTATTCTTCCACTCCCTCTATGTCGGTCACGTTTTCCCTTCCCAGTCCCGTCAAATCTCACGTCACACAGTCCGTGCCGCAGTCGCTCTAAGTCTTGCTGTTCTGCTTGTATCCACTGTCAGCGCATCCACTATGTTTGTTAATCGTTCCCTCTTCCATTAGTTCCACGTGTTCATTCAACTCTAATTAATTTCTTGTATGTTTCCTCCTGATTGTCAATTTCACTCCCAACCTCATTCTATGCTCCTCATGCACTTGTTTTTGGCGTCGACGTACCTATGTTGTTTTCCAGTGTTTTCTTGATATCAATACCTCCCATACGTTGACGTGCATTCAGTTTTGCTATCATTGACTGGAATTTGTAACAACAGTAATAAGTATTACTAATTCTGCTGTATTGTGTAGTCATTAGATGTGTAGCTGTTCAGAAGGGTTTGTTGCATCATAATTTACTTAAAAGAACCAGAGATTAAAGGGAATAAAAACATATATGGCTTGAATTCATGTTATATTACATCCTGCTATCTATTTCCATGTCCACCAAGCCAAAAACAAAAAAAAAATCAATGAATTAGAAATTCCACATTTAATGCTGTGCATCCGGACATTTTCGAATATGCATATTTTTGGCGCGCTTTTCGGGATGCTGAAATGTGACGTCACTTATTACCCACATTTGCATCAGACCGACCCTTTCCATGCATTCAGAGCTTCTTTACAAGTATAGCTTTTGGGTCGAAACGAGCGTCAGAATGAGTTATTGTGCAATATTCCGATGAAATACAAACACTAGTCATCATAGAGGAACAAGCAGTTATCTTACGGTTCCACATGAATTCAACTTTATTAAAAACAATGAATGCGAATGGGCCTCCAAGCCGACTAGGTATCGCTGAGTTTGGGCTCGTTTTCAGAATAATTATAGCGAATGCAACCAACGGGAGATAATTAAACCAATATACATGCATAGCAAACATATATCGTATCCAGCTACAGAAAGTAACGTGTATAATCTCATAATGTCACTAGAATATCGATGTATGAAGGAGGAGTTGTACAATTTATCATAACAACTTAAATCAGTCAGTAAATTTCTGTCGGTCCTGCTAGCTCAGTTAGTAAAGGCGTTGGTTCCTTGGCATTCATTTTGCAATCTGGTGACGCCTGTTCAACACCGACACCAAACCATTGATTTTTGTTTACACTTTTTTTGGTTTATGTTTTCACGAAGTAATATAAACCAAATCATTTGTATACTATGATGCACTGTTTGTAAGTATTTTTTTATTTTTGTAGTAATTATTCATTCGCCACAAAAATGAAAATATGCGAATTATATAACGATGTTTCTAAATGTTTTTTATCCAAACAAATATAATGTAATGGATATATAATTTATTAATTGTATATATATATATTGTACGGTAATATAATGTAATTATATATGTAAAAACAAATGGTGATCTGTCTGGATAAATAAAATTTAGAAACATCGCGTTATATACAATTACCATATTTTCATTTTTGTGGCGAATAAATAATTACTACCAAAATATTTACAAACAGTGCATCATAGTATAAAAATGATTTGGTTTATATTACTTCGTGAAAACATAAACCAAAAAAAGTGTAAAAAAATCAATGGTTTGGTGTGGGGATTGAACCGGCGTCGCCCGATTACAAAATAAATGCCAAGGAACCAACGCCTTTACCAACTGAGCTAACAGGACCGATAGAAATTCACTGACTGATTTAAGTTGTTATGATAATTCATACATCGATATTCTAGTGATATTATGAGATTATACATGTTGCTTTCTGTAGCTGGATACGATATATATTTGCTATGTATGTTTATTGGTGTAGATTATCTCTCGTTGGTTGCATTCGATATAATTATTCTGAAAAGGAGCCCAAGCTTGGCGAAACCTAGTCGACTTGTAGGACCATTCGCATTCATTGTTTTGAATAAAATTGGATTCATGTGGAACGGTAAGATAACTGCTTGTTCCTCTATGATGACTAGTGTTTGTATTTCATCGGAATATTGCACAATAACTCATTCTGACGTTCGTTTCAACCCAAAAGCTGTACTTGTAAACATGCTCTGAATGCATGGAAAGGGTCGGCCTGATGCGAGTGTGTGTCATAAGTGACGTCCCGATACCACGTGATCGCCTAGCTCATTAAATTTTAATTTTCCGCGGGAATCGCTAAACAGATGGGTTTAAAATCGAATTTATGCTACAAATGTATTTTTCTGCATTTCTTTAATGTTGTCAAATGTTACACACAAGGTTAAACTTTGTGATCACATGGAAAAAGGATTTTAGCTAATGCCTTATTTTTATTTCCTTTAACGTGTTCATGTTATATTCATAAAAGAGTTATTACAAACTAAGCATTTGCAACACTGCAATCACATTTTTAACGTCAAAAAAGAACAAATGTTGACCACACTGCTAGCGAATTCCATGGACCGCGCCAATGTTGGCCAGAAAATTACGTCACCAATTCTGTGAGTACAACGTTTCACCCATCAGACGGTTCGTGCTGTGGTACGTTAAACAACGTTTTATTCGTGTAACATAAAACATAGTCTTGCAAAGTGTTGCAGTGTTATTATGAAACATTCTGAATTTCGGAAGAGCACCAAACAATAATTCCACGTCATGTTAATCAGGCTCGCTTGCGGTGAACAAATGTTTTTTGCTTTCTTCCAAACTCTTTATTGTGCAGTGTATTTCATTTTCTGCGATTATTCTAGCTTGGCTCCACCATATGTGGGATGTTGTTCATGCGGACTTGATACCAATCAAAATAAGACTATATAGGCTATACGTATTGGTTAGCTGCTAAATTTCTACCGTATGCCCTGGCATCAAAACGGGAACCGAATTATATATCATCTTATTTTTACGAAACTTAACATTTAACTGTGTCGGACATTTATCAACAGAATAATGATGTATATAACATCAGATCACGCAGAATCTCAAATGGCACAAGTTTGTCACGTAGGCATTGTAACAATCTTGCGATTTGATTTCGCAGCGCGCTCGACGGCTGAGGTCCGTGAACACATATCGTCGGCTCTGTTCTAAGCTCCGAAACCTGATGTCGGATCTTGTCCAATTAACTGGTGATAGATGTACTTCAATGCATGTTTCTTCAAAATAAGCCGAGCAAAGTGTATTATGTTGCAACGGTTTCCAACTAGCCCGTCCACAGTTATGAATCCACTGTTTCACTTCTGGTCTGTTTAAAGAAGTTCAAAGAAATACGTCTCAGTAGTATTGGTACAACCGCATGCGGAACAGTGTGAGATATTACAAAATCACGTTTTTATTGCAAACTGACCTTGTATAAGTCCAACGAACCGTATGCCATGACATGTGTTGAAAACTGAACCAGGTCCTCAAGAAATTCGTTGCGTGTTGGGAGCACCGCGGTAAAAAAGCGCTGCCGTTTATTGGTTGCGTCGTCAGCACGTTGTCAGACTTCATGTCATCGGAAATTTTAGCAACAACTACCACTTGGAGACTATAATCCGAGTAAACCACTGACGTCAACAATGTGTTTATGATTGCAAATGGTTATTTTGTATTAACTCGTTTACGTCCATAACACCAACAATTTGCATTTTGTTTCTTTTAACAATCTGACTCTGTCAAACGTTCTAGACATAAACGACTGTGCCAACCACCAGTGTCTGAATGGGGCTACCTGCATAGACAGAATCAACTCGTATGGATGCAACTGTGTATACGGATATACAGGGGATATATGCGACACAGGTACGCCAGATTGTTGAATGACATTTCATCAATAAGAATAAACTACAATGTCATAATTGCTTTCGTGAGAATATATTGGAATACTAGACAATTTTTGATAACATTAATATTCTCCACGGTTTTATTTCGACTTGCAAAGTATACTATTAAAATGGAAATACATACACTTTCATAATTAAATTGGTTAACTTCTTATCCACTGTTAGACATGCGTTAATTAAAAATGTTAATGTATAAAAGCCAGGATACATTGGCACTTTTCGCTGACCAGACCAGACCAAACTAGACCACACCAGGCTCCCTCTACTGCAGTGTATCCGCTACACCGACCGACACCGAATGAGCTATACTCTAAGCTGGCGTGACATCATAATCACGTAAACTTGAAAACTTTCGAATACGTCAGGCTGACACCGACTACAATCGACGTGGGGGAAAGTTTACGTGATTATGACGTAATGCCGCCTTCAAGTATGGCAAAATCGTTGCCGGTTGGTGTAGTCGATTCAGTGCAGTCTGACGTAGGCAGGCTTGGTCTGGCCCGGTCAGGTCGGACGAAAAGTGCCACTGCTTCCCGGCCTTAAACTTGACAAATTTCGATTACTTCAGGCAAACACCGTTCTACACTAGTTCTGACGTAGTCGAAAGTTCTCCAGTCTACATGATTATGACGTCACGTCGGCTTAGAATATAGCGTAGTCGGAAGTGGATACACTGCAGTTGAAGGGAATCTGATATGGTCCGGTCCGGTCCGGTCCGGTCCGGTCCGGTCCGGTCTGGTCTGGTCAGGTCGGACAAAAAGTGCCAGTGTATCCCTGGCATCCCGGCGTTTAGACTAACTGGTAAAATGCCCGTCACCTGACGGGATGCCTTAGTATATGACAGAAGTCATTGTAATATTTATCACATGTTAGAATGTTAGTTCCTGCGATTGTTACGTTACTTTTTACGTATTATGCGCACATTACGTTGTATGTTTCCAACAACTGATTTAACCAATAAAGATGAGAATCGTGACATGTGTCACATATGTCACGATTCTCAACTTTATACATATAAAAGGTCCCACATATGATATGTGGGATTTTTTTTAAAATATGTATAGGGTTTACGTCATATTATTGGAGAGGTCGTAGATTAATACCTGAAAGTTTGGCGCTTGAGGTTCAAACAATCTAAGAGGAGAACGTTAACCTACCAGCATACGTATGCAAGCTCGATTATAAGTAGATTAATTCAAGCTAATATATTATTACGTAGCACGTCATGTGTATCCATCACTTGACATATAATACTCAACCAGCTGGGGCCATAAGAAATAATGTATGATCATGTTCTATAGAACTGTGCCTTCGTCGATGTTAGTGCACACGTATTTCCACTAGGTTCCATTTGTATTATAATATGTTCCATGAATAAACTATGCGCAGCTACGTGACTGGTTTGAGACAATTCGACATCACGTTGATATAAATTTACTGCATACCACAATGCATTGTATTGGTATGTTGCAATACATATAACGCTATCATTAAGCACATTCTACTGAAGACACCACATTCTTAATGTTACTGTTTCAGTCGACAATGAATGTGCCAGCAATCCGTGTTCCAATGGTGCTACCTGTATACAGAAATTGGACTCGTATGCATGCGACTGTGTTCCTGGATTTACAGGAATTCATTGCAAGCATGGTATATTGTTTTGTGATTCGAAAATTTATATAGTCTAAACCGTGCAATGTGTCATTTGCTGAATAAATTAAAGAATATTGGTTTTGCTTGTATTGGCTTGTACTATACGTGTTTCTACGCGCTAGTCATTTCTATCAAACTGTCCGTCTTCTATGTTTATTCTCATGTCATTTTACATGTTCTTCAGAGACAGTTGCTTTCTGCTATTTCAAGCTTCTCCTTCCCTCTTCTTAGCAGTGCAATTGTTAACAAGTCATATATACGAGCTCGTATAAAGCATACCTCCAACGCGTTTCTCGTTAACAATTTAAGGCTGCTGTTTCATTTCTTAGTTGTGTTTTGTTGCTACAGATACTGACGAGTGTGCCAGCAATCCTTGTGTGAATGACGGTACCTGCAGAGACGGGATAAACTCCTACGAATGTAGATGTATTCCTGGGTACACTGGAAACCAATGCGAGACAGGTTGGTGCAGGCTGCAACATAAAACATAACAAATGACATTTACAGGAACTATATATATATATATATACTATTATTTATGTACGAGTAGTCTTCGCGCATTAACTGGATGCTTTCCAGAGAAGTCGAGATGGTGTTCGATTGGACAATTCTGCCTGGGAGTAAAGTGTAATGCGCTTTGAGCAGTTCTGAGGACTGGATACTGCGCTATAAAAAGAAATTACCTTTACTTTTTGTAATAAATGTGTTAACGTTACCGGGGACATATCAGATAATTTACTCTGGTTATATGTTATAGATATAAACGAGTGTGAGAATAATCCTTGTCAGAACGGTGGAACATGTATAGATATAATTAACACGTACACATGTGAATGCACTCCTGCATATACGGGTCGTCGATGCACAGGATACACTCACGGTAAGATACAAATGTTTAACTTTTTTTATTTACATATTCTGACTTACTTAACTCCACATTGACGCACAAGCACCTTCGTTTCAGTTGGCCATCTCCAAACAATTCCGGTAATAGCGTTCTGTGTCTTACTACCCGCAATGATAATTAACTATGTTAATATGCCTCCATGAAATATCAGTCATCTACATTACATTTACACATTGTTCAATAAAATCGGAAATACGTTGGTTGCCTGTAAAATGATCTTGACATTTCAGCCATAGGAGATTGTGCGAGCAATCCGTGCTTGAATAGTGGTGTATGCATGAACGGGTTATACGGATATGGCTGTGCTTGCGAACCTGGATACATTGGAGAAAGATGTGAAAACGGTACCGAGTTTGGGCTGTTTACTTGACCATCACTATCGACTATAGTGGCATCTCGTTATAAGCACTCAATATTTAAAGACTAGCTGCTTAACCAACTTTTTAAAATTACGTTTTGGCCTGCACTTGTTTATGTAAACATGGATGTATAGAACACTGAGAAGTCGAGATGGTGTACGATTGAACAGATATGCCAGGCAGTAAAGTGTAAAGCGCTTCCAGCTGTCCGAAGGACTGGATACTGCGCTATACATAAAATAGAACTTACCTTTTTATTGTATATATGAAACAGTTTCACTAAAATATTTTTAAGAGTCAATATGTATGAGGAACATTCGATTTTTTTATGAAAATGAATGAAGAAGCTGATTATGTTTATGTAGGTATTTAGTTTAATTCATAAGCTGTACGAAATAAGTGCTATAATTCTGTATATGAATATTTCCTAGAGAAGTCATATGATAGCATATATGGATACATCGCATCATCACAGTGTAACCTATACAGTTATACTATCAGTATCTAGACAATAATTAATATTTGTGTGTTGTTTAAATGTATTGTTGCTACGTACCATTTTAATAAAATAGTAATGAGCTGTAATCCAATATGGGTGGAAAGCTTTGCATCTCGTTGAATTTACAGATAAAGATGAATGTGCAAGCGAACCATGTTGGCATGATTCCACATGCATAGATGGCGTCAATTCCTATAAGTGTGACTGTTTACCGGGACACACTGGATATTCATGCGAAACAGGTAGAGTTAAATGTTAGTTGGCCTTCTTCTGGTTTCCTCTAATATATGGTGAGGCTCATTTCCGGTTTTGCTTACAATTCAGTCCGTTCTCACCCCTCCCCACTTCTTCCTATCACCAGCCCCCTCTGTCCAACTTTCGTTTTCCTTTGACTTTCGTTATGCATTCCTCTCACAATTTTCTGCGGCCTCGCGATTTCTGTTGGTGGTGATAGTGGTGTTTAATTTGGCATTTACATTTAAGATTTAAATTGCGTTAAATTTGAATGCTTACGTGTATATAAATTTTTATATACTCACTAGGCGCATTTTGCTGTACTTTGATAATAAATTGTTACATGTGTACACACAGAAACATTGGCGATGGTGGGTTTGCATTTTGTCCGTGATAGAGTACTTGAGTTATTCTTTGTATAATCTATTGTTTTCAGTTGCTATTTAAGTTAATATGCGTTGAGCGTGGATATTTCCTGACTTCTGGTCCCGTACACATCATAATTAAGTATTATAATTATATTTCGTAGACATCGACGAGTATAAAAGTAGCCCATGCATGGGTGGTACTACCTGCTACGAAGCTTTCAATTGGTATGAGTGCGACTGTAGACCCGGGTCTATCGGACGTCTGTTAGAAATAGGTAGAGAGCAAACTATCAATGCTAATAACACTGCCCTGTAAACTAAATTTACAATTACAAATTAACTACTAGTTCGTATTAATATAATTTATATATATAGTGGTTATTTGAGAAGTATGTGAATCTGTGCGTGTGAACGAGCGTGCATGCGTGTGTGTATGTCCGCGTTACTGTTAACCCAGTATTAATGTATGAAGGAGACGTACCGCAATTTCGCCGTTGTCTGAATATGTTTTGTGATGACATTCGTTCGTCAGTCTGACTTGTTAGTATACCATACATATTTGGAGATTATGTCTGATGCGCATCTAGACTTGTTTGGTATTTGGCACGAAAGAACTGTTCTTTCTAATTCTTCTTCTCATTATTATGCGCAGAATAACTAAATCGCCTTTAGGCAGTCATTGACGCCATTAACATGTGACACTGCTGCTTATGTTTACTTGTGAAATACGTTGCTTTATTGCAATGTTGCAGATTTAGATGAATGTGCGAGCAGTCCATGTTTTCATGATGCCGCATGTGTTGATAAAATAAACGGGTATGAATGTGACTGTGATCCCGGATACACAGGCGATCTTTGTGAAACAGGTACGGCGAGGCACCTTGTAATTATGTGTGCTGTTTAGTACAATAACACTATGTACAGTATAGACGTATGTATAATAAACTAAAACAAATTGCCAAAACAACATATTATACTAATCAGTTAAAAACCTTTAAAACGATTGGTAAAATCAATGATAAATCAGTCATTTCGTCACACTTTAAATATAATAACGATATAATTAAGGACTCTCATAACATTTCGAATATGTGTTGTAATGTTTTTACTAATGTTGGTTCAAACCACGCAAATGCAATTCCTCAACCTAAAGAGCAATTAAAAAAATATCTTCATTATTGTCCAAAACAAAATCCAAGAAGTCTCTTCACGAGTCCGACCGATGTGAATTAAATCAAGCAAATATTAATGTCTCCCCAACCTAATACCAGTTCTGGATATGACAATTTTAGTCTCCGCCTCAAGAAATTATTTGGTGAAAAAAATAGCCTTACCAATAATTATTTTAATAAATAAGTCAATAGGTGAGGGAATAGTGCCTGATGAAAGACAAATAGCAAACATTATACTTGTCTATAAGTCTAAAGCTACTGATGATTTTTCTAATTTTATACCTATATCTTTGTTACCTCCAATTTCAAAAAATCGGGAAAAGTTGTACATAGAAGGACTTATGATTTATACAGGAAAACAGTATATTGAACAATAACGAATACGGTTTTCGTGAGAAAAATTCAACAACCAATGCTACTACCGCTTTTATTAGGGCGGCTTGAACTCAAAATGAATGAAGGACGATTCCTGTGACCTTTCATAACGCGATTTGACCCCACGGTCACAGAGGATGAACTGCCTTTATATGTTAAGTCCATATTAAATCTAGATGCAAAATGTGTAAAACTAAAAACTAGACATGCGAGTTATGCATCGTTCAAGATCGATGTTATCAGGGTTAAAGAACATTGATACATAATTATGTATCAATGTTATTTAACCCTGAAAACTGGCCGGTGGGTGTATACCTGAGAAAATGTTTTAGCACCAAGGACTAATAATGGAAATGAACATAGCATCTTTTACCTGTAATGGCTTTAAAGGTTATATGCCTTTTTTAAATGATTTATTAAACAATTGTGATATTCTGTGTCTACAGGAGCTTATGCTTACTAAACAAGATTGTCATTTATTTAGCGCCTGGTACGGTGTGTCTCCTGTAGACGCCTCAAGTGGTATTTTATTTGGGAGGCCATATGAATGAAAGAATGAATGAAAGTTTATTCAACAACAACAACAACATAATACATGCACAATATTCAAAAACAACATGATACATGCACAACATACAATACACAAAAATGCCAAGTATACAATTGTAAGTCACAGTTTTGAAGTCGAAAAGGGCAAGAAGAAGTGTGTCACTTAGGACACTTGCCCAAATTACAATTGATATAATTACAATCAAGAATATTTTACAATATGCAACATGCGTGATTACAACATACAATTTATATTTTTAAAAGAATGAAATATATATATCACCAATACCACTTGTGCTAAAGAATAACAATTTGTGAAGTCCAATATAGACATTACATTTTTGTAAGTAAGCAAAATATTATCAGTGTATTTTTTTTAAAGCAATGGACGTTTTTAGAACATATTAAAGAATTGTCTAGAGAATTCCATAGTGTTACACCTTTAAACGAAAGACACATTCTCTTTAAATTGGTGTGAGCAAAATGTTGTTTAAAAGTTGGGCTTCGTCTAGTTGCATATATAGGACTGTACATAGTAAAAAATTGTGTATGTTCACTGTTAGCAAATTGCTATTTGCCTTGTACATAATAAGTGCAGTTCATAAATCAACAATATCTGACACTTTCAAGATATGTAATTTAGAGAATAGAGAAGAAGTGTGATCCAACCTCTTAGCTCTACAAATTAAGCGCACCACTCTCTTTTGTAACACTACTAAAGAATGTAAGGTAGTAGCATACGTATTGCCCCATACTTCAATGCAATACATAATGTATGGGAGAAAAAGGGAATGGTATAAAGTAAGCATTCCCCGTTTGTCAATGACAAAGTTGGCTATATAAATTATGGCACAACTCTTTGAGAGTTTAGATTTTATCACAGAAATGTGTTTTTTCCATGTTAATTTATTATCTATCAAAACTCCAAAAAATTTGGTGAATTCAACCTTATTTATTTCTTCCTTACTTATATGTATAGAGACACGTGTCTTTATAATACGTTTGCCAAATAACATATAATTTGTTTTTGATATTTTGAGAGAGAGCCTGTTTACTACAAATTATACATATAACTTTTCCAATTCAATATTTGTCAACCTGACAAGTTCACCTATTTCACTATTACTGTAGAATATGTTGGTATCATCAGCAAATAAGATGAACTTACAGATGCTTGAAACATTACAAATATCGTTTATGTACAAAATAAACAACTTTGGTCCTAAAACAGATCCTTGTGGGACACCACAAGATATTCTGAGTATTTCTGAATCACAATTATCATAGTGAACAAACTGACTTCTGTTTTTCAAGTAACTCATAATCCACTGATGTGCAACACCACGAATACCATAAAGATATTTTTTTTTGCCAATATATCATGGTTAACCGTATCAAATGCTTTCTTAAGGTCAACAAATATGCCAATGGCATATTTATTATTATCACGAGAATTAATAATTTCTTCGACCAATTCTATTAAGGCATGAGCTGTTGACATGCTTGATCTAAGTCAATATTGACTGGAACTGAGTGTATTATACTTATCTAGAAAACTATCTAACCTCTCACAGTATAATTTCTCCAGTATTTTTGAGAACTGGGGCAACAAAGAAATAGGTCTGTAATTTGTAAATACACCCTTATCACCAGACTTAAATATTGGAATGACTTTAGCTGTTTTCATTTGATTAGGGAATATTCCAGTGATAAAGGAAACATTGCATATGTGCTTCAACGGTTTTACAATGTGAGCAATAATGATCTTAATCATGCTCATGTTTAAATCATTACAATCTGTTGACATTTTACCCTTAACATGTTGAACAGTTCTGATAATGTCTTGATCATCAACAGGACTTAGAAACACACTTTTATCAATTTCTTTTCCCAAATAATCAAATATATCTACAACATTTTTAGGAAGATTAATTTGTTTTGTAAGATGGGGTCCAACATTTATAAAAAAAATTAAATCCATTTGCAATTTCCTTCTTTTCATGTATCTCTTTGTCATTGTTCATAAAATAGGCAGGATATGTTGGAGTACTGAGTTGTTTGTTGATTACTCTATTTATAATTTTCCAGACGCCTTTTATATTATTTTTTTGTTTCTCCAACATTGTGCTGTAATATGCTTTTTCAGCAAACCTTAATATAGATGTTAATTTATTTTTATAATGTTTGTACTTTAATTTAGCTTCATGTGAGCGGGATATAACAAATGCTTTGTGAAGCTTCTTCTTTTTGGCACAAAAACATTTCAAACCTTTAGTGAACCAAGGTTTCTTATAAAAGTAACTTTTTCGTGAAATAATTTTTATAGGGCAATGCTTGCTAAACAAGCCTATAATTTTTTTTTAAATAGATCATACGCCTGATTTACATCATGTAAGTTCAAAATATCATCCCATGATTGTAGACTTAGTTCATGTGAGAGTGAAGTTAAGGTGTCTTTATTTATGACTCTAGTATACTGAGTATTCATTTTAGTATTTCTACATATTTGATACTCGCATACTGCAAATATTGGCAGATGGTCACTGATATCATTATACAGAATACCACAGGTGAGACTGTGTCGCAATTCATTTGTGAATATGTTGTCTATCAGAGTAGCTGAAATGTCAGTGACTCTGGTTGGCTTATCAATTAGAGGGTAAAGACCTAGACTTATACATCAAATCAAGAAAGTGTTTAGTACTGCTGTGTTGGTCATGTTTTAACAAATCAATATTTAGGTCACCACACAGAAATATAGTTTTGTGTGCTTTTACATCATTAAACATGTGTTCTATTTTTTCAAAAATATATCTAAATTTGAACCAGGTGTTCTGTACATACAATTGATAATAACATTAGCGTGATTCTTTATGGCAAGTTCTACAGTAACACATTAAAAATTATGTTCGACTTCCATGGATTTTGTTTCAAGTAATCTGCACGACAATTCATTTCGAATATATAATGCTACACCACCACCCTTGCGGGATTCTCTAGTTACATGATAAGCACTGTAGCCAATTAGATTCAAATCATCTATAACATCCAGTTCAGCCCATGTTTCAGATACAGCGACAATATCAAATTTCATATGTAAGTCTTGCAGATAGTAATTAATTTTCAGAAGGTTTTTCTTAAGACTTCTGGCATTAAAATGAATGAATGATAAACAATTAAGCTTACACATAGTATCATTGAATTCTGAATCAGTGTAATAGTTACATTTTGATGTTGAGTTGTCGCAAAAGTTGTTATTTGGATCGATATCATTTTCAAAGTCGAAACTGTTATAATCAGTATAACTAGGGGAGGAAAATTCAAATTGGGAACAAGTATTAACTAATTTGTAAATTGTGTAATCTTGTTCATTTGGTGAATTCTCAAAAATAAGTTCATCATCGCTCATATCTTCAAAAGGGAAAACTTCACAGCAGGATGAACATCGGTAAATTTTTTGTTTGTTTGTATAATTAACATAAACTGATACTGTGTTATATTAGTACAAGTCTTATGAAAGATAGACTCACAAAGTCCACATTTGACAAAATGAGTATTTATCAATTCCCACAATCTAGACACGAGTCTTTTTTAACATATTTTTAGCCATTTGAGACGTTTAAGCATCAACTGTTGCTGATAACTAGATAGCCCAGATAAACAACAAATGGCTAACATAGAAAATACCATACAGCCCACATACAATACAATGAGTGTGTCCACAATAATAAAGCAAAGAAAACATATGCATCGTCTAATTGTTAGACAGCGTTTGCACAATAATAACAACAACATTGTTAACGATCAGTCAACTCACGCGAGGCCCAGGTCTTGGAAGTCTTTCAGGCATTTTATAAGGTGTGTTTTTGCACTGTCTGGTGGACCGTTTAGTCTTATGAACACTTTGCAGTTTCTCGTCCACGTGGACTGAAGTTTATTTTGCTTGCGCAGTAGTCGGGCAGTTTTGGCCAGCTCTGCTTGCTTGGCGGTTAAGTGTTCGTTTACGTACACGTTCTTTACGGTGGGGTAAGATTTTTAAGGAAATGTTCCCTTGATAAATACATTACCATAATGGATCATTGCTATGACTGACTTTGCGGCATACAAATATGTTGGGGCAATAAAGAGTACTATTTATTAAATGTATACTTACCGTTATATTCGTGGGTTTTGCTCGTATTCGTATGGTAATAATTCTATCGTTGACCGGATTGTATCCCAATAGTGCATTTTCAGTTGCCTTTCACAGATAGAACGCAGCTGCTGGTTTTATCTCCCGCACAGTCGGGCATACTACCGTTATCAGCTCTGGCGTTACTTCCACCATCTCCAAGCTCTTCTCCAGTATGTGTCGTCATATCCAGCCTGGGGTACTCACCATTAGGACCTCTCTTATTGTGTGTATTCATCATCAAGGTTTCTTGGGCTAATATAACGGTAGTTGCCCATTGCTTTCCGCTGGTTTGTGTATGGTTTACTCCATTATTCCTTGACTAAAATGTCTTTCACCACAGGACAGGGGTCACCGGGCCTTCCACGTGCGTCTTGATAGGTACCTTGCAGCCTGGTGAAAGACTGTTGCTGTTTCGCATTTGTCGCCGGGGGTGTAGCCAATCGGCTGGCCGCCTACTCCTCCAAAACAGTCTTTGTGTACTGAGGGCAGACGTCCCTTGACTCAACAGGCATTTGCCTGCAAGCCTTACTCATGTAGTTTTGCTGATCAGCCGAGGCCATTGCCCGGGGTGTGGCCACTGCCGTACACTAGCAGTTCCTAGGAGCGATGCATGAGCTAGATAGACTACGGGAACCAGTGGTTAGAGCCTCCACAGAAGTGGAGCGGCTGCCCATCACCAAAGGGACTATCCCTCCAGGTTCAACGCTACACCCCGTATTCAAATTTATGCACCAACGAGCACTGCAGACTACGATGTAATAGACACTTTTTTATGATACAATGCAACGAACAGTCGACGACCAAAACATGAGAGACATGGTAGTACTGATGGGCGATTTCAATACAAAAGTTGGCAGTTGTCAAAACGAAGAAGAGAATGTAAATATCCTGAAATATGGATTAGGCGAGAGAAATGGGAGAGGAGATAGACTTGTTGAGTTTATCATAGAGAATGAACAGATGATCACTAATACTTTCTTCAAACAACATCAAAGAAGACAGTACACTTGGACAACACCAGATGATCGGAAAAGAAATCAAATCGACTTTACACTGATACCAAAACGATGGAGGACGTCTGTGTTTAATGCAAAGACATTACCGAGAGCCAATTGTGGCTCTGATCATGATTGCTAAGCGCCAAGATTGCGATAAAAGTAAGAAAGATGAAGAGAGGGAAAGAGATAGTGAGGTATGACGTCAGTGATATCACAGAAGGATACCGCGTATAATGGACCGTTTAGAAGTATTACAAACAGAGGCTGACGAGAAGGAACCAGAGGAGTTGGCAGTAGAAATTAGGAACACCATTATGGAATCAGCTGACAAACACTTCACTGAAAAGAGGAGGCAGAAACAACCATGGATAAGCAAAGACATACTGCAGATGATCGAAGAAAGGAAAGAGTTAAAGAAGAACAAAGAAATGAGTGAGAATCATCATGAGAAATACAGAGAGAAGTGCAGGACGATTAAACGAATGTGTAAGGAAGACGAGAAGAAGTATCTAGAGAAGAAATGTAAAAAAGATAGAACTATGTATGAGAAGGATCGATAGTCGCAGTATGTTCGAGGAAATCAAGTATATGACACAGTCGTTCAAACCTAGACTTGGCGTTATTAAAGATGAAACGGGAATGACTGTGACGGAAAGCGATGACATACTTGAAAGATGGAAGCAATATAGTGAAAGCATGTTTAAGAAAGAAGAAACAGAAGAGGTAGACGTGGATGAAGGCAGAGAGAGGACAGAACCAGAAGATGAACTTGAGCCTTTGCGTTCAGAGGCGGAGAGGGCAATAAAAATCTAAAATACGGAAAATCACCTGGCACAGATTACATCACTGCAGAGCTAATAAGAGCAAGTGGCGAAGGAGGCGTGTATATATATCACACATTATGCAAGAAAATATAAAAACGTGGAACATGGCCCATGGACTGGAAACGAGCCATCCTTATACCAATACCGAAAAAGGGTGACATACAAGAATGCTCAAACCATAGGACTATATCCCTCATCAGCCATGCGAGCAAAATTATGCTAAAAATCATAACGAAGAGAATCACCACAAAATGAGAATGTGAAGTCTACAGAACACAGGCTGGTTTCCGGACTAGAAGAGGAACAAGAGATCACATTTTCAACCTGAAGTTGTTAATTCAAAAATGCAGAGAATTCAACCATGACCAAGATCTGTTTCATAGATTATTCAAAAGCTTTTGATAATGTTAGTCATCAACAACTCTGGAAAAACTTGATACACATGGGATTTGACCAGAAAATTACATCATTTATCCAAAATTTAGATGCTAGACAGCAGTCTGCAGTGAGATTAGAGTGTGGTACCACAGATTTGTTCCCAGTCGGCAAGGGAGTGAGACGGGTGCATTTTGTCCTCCCACCTATTCAGTCTATCCACAGAGAATATCATGTTAAAGAGCACAGCGAGATGAAAGGATTTAAACTAGACGTAAAGAAGACTAAGTTTATGTATGTGAAGAGATGTCGAGTAAATAGAACGAGTGGAAAGTTTTGAATATATGGGGTCATTGATAGAAGCGAATGGAGAGGGGAAGAAAGAGATCAAGCGGAGGTTGGCAATGGCGAGTAAAAACTTGACAGAGATGACGAAGCTGTGGAAAGCAACGAACAAAGATATGAAACTACGAATTATCCGAGTTTGCATATTTTCAACGGCTGCATATGGATGCGAAACCTGGACTCTTACTAAGAAAATTACTAAACGTATAAATGCATTTGAAAACAAGTGTTATATAAAGATATTACGAGTTTCGTGGACTGAACGTAGAACTAACGAATCCATCACAGATGAGGTTGGTGTTATACCCGGGACTTTATTGAACTTAAAGAAGTAAAGAAACATAAACTGAGTTATTTCGGCCATGTAAAACGGCACCAATCTGTAGAGAGACTAATAATGGAAGGAAAAGTGGAAAGCAGCAGAAGCAAAGGAAGACCTAGGAGACAGCGGCAGAAGGACATAGAGGAATGGTTGGGAGCAGACGTCTGGCGAGTGGGGAGACTGACAAATGAAAGAGCTGTCTATAGACAATCCATCAAGGCCGCAACGTCCAGAAATGGATAAGCAAACCCAACCAATACTTACCGTACGAATGTGATGAAAACCGGGACAGGTTTAATGTTTATATGTCTAAAATTACTGTATACGTTGGTAATATTATTAGCTAATATATAACAATTGTGGTGATTTTAACTGTCACAATTGTAGTCACAAAGATGACATCGATGAGCTTTATAACTCTGTCGTATCCACTCTGAAGAGGTCTGGTCAAACACTTGTGTCAACTCATAAATGGTCGTAGAAATATGATATTGTACAAGAATGGAATGAAAGAATTGCTCAGTGCAGCTCTTGATGCCTACTGGCTGTGGTGCCACCTGTCCATAACGAAAACCTGGATGTAACGATCACTTTTGAAAGTCCCGAATGACTTCCTATTAGTTTGCACTGCCCACTACCTGTCTATAACGGCAACCTGTCTATTGCGTATAACGATCAGTTAATTTGGACCGAACCATTCATAGTCAACCTGCCGCCAAAGGGAATCCATAATTTCCCAGCATAAAATGTCATCGCGTCGGTGTCATGTGGCGCCTTTACTCCAGCAAAGAGGAGTAGAATAACCTTTGATGTCCAAAATGAGCTCAGAGAAGCCATGAGCATGTAGCCACAGATGGGTCAACAGATGGATCAAGGCGCTAGGGAGCTATGGTGGATAAGCAAGATTGTAAAGATATGTTTTTAAATGACGACGGTATTTTGTAATATTTTCAACTGATCTAACACTAAGAGGAAGAATATTCCAAAGTGTTGGTGCAGCAACAGAAAAAGCCCTAGTTCTAATGTTTGTGTTGACCCTAGGAACATAAAGTAGGTCAGAACTAGATGGTCGAAGCTGGATAGGTTTTCTTACAGGAGTAAGCAGTGAGTGCAAATAAGATGGTTGCTTACTGGACAGTGTCTAGTATGTAATGGTACAGATCTGAAATATTACACGATATCGTACATGAAGCCAATGTAAAGACTTCAAAAGTGGGACCGAGCGAGAAAAACGAGGAGATCTTGTAACTACCCTTGTCAGACAATTCTGGACACATTGAAGTTTTGTAATATCCTTGCTAGCGATATTATAAAGGAGGGAATTGCAATAGTCAAGTCAGCTGCTAACAAGCGCTGTTGCAATTGTTTTAGCAACATTCACTCCATTGCCAACACGACTTATATGACAATCACTCCGTTGTGATGTAATGTTTTTTTTCGATCGAATGCCAAAGACAAGAAATTAGTGGATTATAAACATATAAAACTCGCATCTGATACGCCTGTGTTAGTGTGATCATGTTGACAGTAGCTGTTTCGTGAAGGATACAGCAATTTGTGAATTCGAATAATACAAGTACCAGTAACATTACCCATCATTCTGACTATTGTCAAGAGAACATAGAGAAGAAGTTTGACGTCCCCAAAACAACGAAGCGAGCTGCGAAGGCGAATCAACTTGGTTTTGAGTCGAGGTAAGCCAAATCCACGAAGAGTAACAAAACGTACGCGTAGCTGCGATTTATTTGCTACACCTCTTTTGTATTTATCAGTTGTACTTGATAGATATGTTATACGCTGTTAACCGTATACAAAATTACTCAGAATATTTCGATACCAGCAAAGAACTCTTAGGTTTGGAGTGCACATTTGCGAATGTTAAGGGACCGTTCGTTAACTGAAGCTGAGCACTTCGCCCTCGCTTCAAAGAATGTCTTTGAACTCCTCGGCTCGACAGTTGTTAATTACTGGCTTGGCAGTTCGCGAGCATGTTTTTCTAGCATGTATACAAGATAACATTTGGCAATGTTGTTGGATATTTATATTTTCTATAACCTGGACTGTTACTTTTTGTTTTGTTTGATATTTGAAGTGTGGGTATATTATATATGCGTAGAACTTTGCGTGTCATAACATCGCGTCCAATGGCAGTGTTTATTTCCGTGGCACCTTTGTATTGTGTTGTTTTTTCTTCCGTCTGACTCCTTCGGTAATTGTCTATGTTGAACTGTCAGCTACCATTCTTAATCAACCTGGTTGGCATGTCATCAGTCCCATTCAGTATAAAAGTGTTATGGGAATATACGTTTTGTCCATAAGCACTACATCATCGTAATTACATAAATAACAAAGTGCAACTGAACTGTTTTTTCTGCGCTGTAATTAAACTAACAAATCATATTAACATAACTGTATTTTAATTAGGTATTTCTTGATTGCAACATAGTATGGAAAGGGGATACTTATTTCAATCCAACAACAATTATTATGTAGTATACGTCTGTGTGCTTTCAGTAATACCAACACATAGATAAGGTTATCTGCTTTTGTTATATTGATGTATTGTTGGTTTGTATTTCAGTATTGCTCTTGCTAACAAATCAAGGGATGAGGAAATACTATCGTCTTCAACTCTTACGTGTGAACTCTTTCACATTCTCCATTGTGCATAGAACATATAGTGCTAAATTGGAATATGGAGACTCTTTCTGTGAGAGAGCAGTCAAGCATACATGATTATGTATCAACAAGAAAATGAAATGGAAAATGACAACATGCCTAATATTATTGCATGTTTCAATGGACTGCAATAATAAACAAAATATTGTTTTGTTTCTCAAAACTGTAGCTTAAGCTCAATCGTTATAAACATATCCCATTTACTAAACATTACACAATATTACTAACAATCATGGATATATATATATATATATACTATGACTATTCTCCTATGATTGTATATACCCTACATCTAATTTTGAAAGAAACACATTTACAATAAAAATCAACTGTAAAATAAACTAGCAAATGATGTTAGTATTTTTATAATTTGCTTTCTGTTGATGCAGGATGTTCATCTTTTTGTTAACACATTGTTTTGTTTAACTAGGAGACTTACTGTATTGGAAAATACCTTGTATGTGAGGGTTTCCATATTTTTAATTACTTTTAACTGGACTGTATGACAAAAACAAATCATGTTGTTTTCTGGTGCATTTGGGTTTTTCTATGTGTTTTACATATACGGATCATTATGTGTTACCCAACATAACTGATTTGGAAGTTAGTTACATTAATCAGGGCATTTCAAAATAAGCTTCCGTCATGGAGGTGACATGACGTCATGGAGGTAACATGTTGTCACGGTAAATACTGGCAAACAGGCTCGAAACCAAACAAGTGTCATGGAATGATACAAATCCGCTCCTACCTGCCATGCACACTTCGCATTTTGCTTTATTAAGTAGGCATTCACATTCTGCATTAGTGTTTACAAGAAACTAATATACATTAATAATACTGATCGTTAGCGACACATCAAACGTGTGTAATTGAATTCAGTTGTAGAAGCCAGTCATTATGGCCACTTCTTAATCAAAAGTATAAAAAAAAATTCCTGGACCCTGCTGCTCAATGACCGGAGACAGAAGTTGGGGGACGACACTGCATGACCCCAACCAAGCGATGTTGTGTTTTTTTTGGCCATCCGTACCGTTGGTTCCCACACAACTGTAGAAACTTGAGCAAGAGCTACTTGCAGCCCTCATCAACTTCCAGTATCTGACAGATATACAAGGTAACATGAAAATGTCATGTTCACATAGAAACATATCTGATTTGATCCAAGAAACGCCCATACATTGTGAAAGTATACTGAAAGGAATATCTTCAAAGTAAATGACATGTTGCCCTTTGAATACCAGTATACACACAATACATCAACAATATTAGTAAGTTATATATAATAACATTATTTAAATAAAGACAATATAATTAATATTCTACATTAACCTATCGCACTAATTAATGACTGTTAAATATGAAGTTCATAACACTGATACATGCATACGTAGCATACAATAATTCAATTCATGCAAATGTTTACATTTATAAGCTAGCACAGGATACTAGGTGTCTCTCTATTTAAGATAAGTCTGTATTGTGGATATAACAAATTTTTCTTTGCACCACATGGAAGTTGTACCTCCACAAACGCATCTGGCTGAAAGTTTTATTCCATCTCCACTGCTGTCCCATTCTTTGCTTCCATCTCCAGTGCTGTTTCATTCTTTACTTCCATCTCCAGTGTTGTCCCATTCTTTGCTTCCATCTCCATCGTTGTCCCATTCTTTGCTTCCATCTCCAGTGATGTTCCATTCTTTGCTTCCATCTCCATTGCTGTTCCATTCTCTGCTTCCATCTCCATTGTTGTTCCATTCTTTGCTTACATCTCCAGTGCTGTCCCATTCTTTGCTTCCATCTCCAGTGTTGGCAAGTGCAAAACCATTGTCTGTAGACAGTAGCATGGCACTAGGGCGCTACAGAAACAGAAATGTTTCGGACAATGAGTACTGATGGTGACACGGTGTGTAACTGATGCAGCTTCATAATTCCTGTGATTGCTTTCACGCCAGAAAACCTCTGAAGATAGTGATCTTTCTTGACAATGTCAGCTTCAGCTATGACAAACAGTTTTATCTTTGTCTGACGAGAAACCGTTTCACAGAATGACTGAGAATCTGTAATGACTTTATCGGTGTTGATTGCTGCGTCTGATGCACGCTTCATGACACCGCCTATTGCGTCAGCTGCCTCTTGACATGTTGGTGTTGACTTGCCCATTTGTTGTGATTTAAGTCGCTATAATCTTTTTTTGTATTTTTTTGTTCTACGGTTTGATTTCTCAATTTTTGGGTCCAATTTCTTCATTGTCTTGTACAACTTGCTTCTGTCCCGACGCACATGTTGACAACCACATTACTTCTGTAGTGATTCCTTCTGGCGTGTTTGCTGCATCCTGTTTGCTGCATCTGAATTAGCACTACTATCATGTTCTGGTGATGTTGTTGGGGTGTTTTTCTGAAGTATACCGAGTTGTTGATGGTGAGCCTTTTTTTTTGAGAACGCTCAGCTGACTCTCGCCACCTTTGTCTCTGCTGTCTCACACCCCTGTTGCTTACGTCAATTTTTCTGTCTCTGATGCCAACGGTGTCTATCCTTTTCTTTAAAATCTTCATATATCTCAGTGTTTGACTTAATCCTGTCCATATACTCCTTCTGGCCTTGCACCCCAGATTTCTGTTTATCAGTTTTTTTTCTATGGTGTGATCCATTGTTTTCTCTCTAGAATACATGCAAAACTTTAAATCAATACGTGATCCTTGCAGGTCAATCAATTGGCATTAGTAGGCTTGTGGAGATAAGAAAACAACCTACACTCAACTGGTGTCATGGAGTTCCCCTCCATGACAACCACTAGCAATAAAAAGACGATGAAATGAATGTCATTGGGCACGCAATATATGTTATAATGTTTCTGCATGTAAGAACATGTTTAAAGGTACATACACCCCAATCACTAACAAGACATTAAAATAATTGTTCTACGTATTAACTCCATGACACAACAGTCACTCCATGACAAGTTCATTTGTCATGGAGTGACACATTCAAGTATTCCACTTCAAAGCATGCAGCTAAATGTGTCTGTTATAAGCCATATCACAGAATAGTCAAGTGTTTTAATTAAGCTTTTTAGGATTGGTAGTGTCAGGCAGATAAGTTTACTGGGAAGTGGGGAGTGGATGTCACTGAGGTGACAACGAATTAACATATGCATTGGTATTCTAGCACATTATATCGGATAGTTCAAACAGTTTTTATTGCACACAATCTTACCACGATTCATTGCTAGCACAATGTGGTTTGGAAAGGGGAGCACCATCAGCCTGCTTCAATAACATTTATAAACCTGTTGCAGCGGTCAATTGTAGTATAATGTCATGGAGTGACACAAGTCACTAGGACAATGTTATTTATAGCTGTAACAATTAAAAGACAAATATGTGTGTTTCAATAGTTGTTTTTTATTTAAGTAAATACATTGATTACTCGAACAGGACACATCTGAATCAATTCTGAATCTTGAAATTATCTTGACTAAGTTGAGAACTTTTACTGGGACTTAGTAACTTTGCGTCATGGAGTGACATTTTACATTTCAGTTTACATCTATTGATATACCAGAAGTGATAAATGTTTAATATGATATATTCATAACCTTTAAGGAGGGCTATGTCCAAAATATTACTTGTAAATATATTTTTTCCATGAACAGGACCACTTGCATTGTGTGGACACAAAAGTCACTAAAAGTATGGAAACCCTCATGTATATATATATATATATTGTATTGTAAAAAGCTGTTGTGTTTACATAATTCTATGGATAATATTGTAGCCAAGTAAGTCAACACACATTTGAAATTACCTCTAATTCTGTTCCATCATACAAATCGTGGTGGTTTTTTTTATAGAAATGTTCTTAGACTGTTGTAACTGCACCGACATCATGTTTATTTTTTTGTTACGTAAATCATCACATTAAAATGTGACATATAAACAACCTAGCACATGTACGAACCTATTTTGATAGATATAGCCATTTATGAGCAAATTGGTGTAACTAATTACACAGAGATTAGATATTTCACAAGTGTACTACGGATCATGAACATACACAAATAACAGTCGGACAAAAGCAATGCCTGCTCCCGAGGCTGTCAGCGGCGAAATGTTGACTCGAGCGTGTCGGTCCTGCTTGTTACATTGCGGCTACTGTGATCAATATAGGATCCTGTTATCGAACATGGGGTCGCCTTGTCATCTCTGGATGACATCAACGCAGCAGCCCAACCAAATTATTTAGTGTTTTCAAAAATCGAGCCGCCTTGTCGTCGGAAGTAACTGAAATCTCTGAATCACTCAATGACATTGACAGCGACAGTGTCGGTGAAATCCCTGAATTAGTGAATACTAATTCAGTTATACGTATAGACGTTGTATTGACGTTGAAAATAATCCGTGTGATTCTGTATAATGTCATGAATGTATTGTCCGTTTCCAATAAAACTCGATGTTCGGTCCGTCAATCTGGAATAATTGTCGTTTGTCACCACCGACAACGACAGTCTTAAAATGTTCCTTTTTACATCGTCGTCATCATCGTACATGTCATAAACTTTCATGAGTGATGTCTATTGTCCATGGTTCATCTCTGTATGCAGCAACAGTCCTACAAGTCCTCACCTTTGCTACACAACTCTCCAAATCCGAATCATAAGAATCTTACGCCGTGTCTTCCATGTTTCCAGTGGTGAGACATATTTGGGCTATGGCACATATTACATCACAGCAGGTTCCAAGCGGCAATCAGGCTGACTATTTCATTCGTGATTTCAAGATACAAGATATTTATTCACATACTACATTCAGTTACAGCTGTTTTGGTAGTGGTGACATGCGTACATTATGATAAAAACATAATACATACTTAACATATGTAAACAATATAATAAATTATATATATAAAACTAAATGAGCAGGTATACTGGATGTAAATATAATACTGAAGAATAATGGTGGAGTTGTGGTCTGCACCCAGGGGAAGCATTTTGTTGATGTTAATTAGATCCCCAAAGTGATGATGCCACAATACCTAAACATGTTATGAGAATATGGTTTAAAACGAACATATTTACAATATGAAAGATAGGCATCAAAACCCGATACTTATTGTTTACCGATGATATACAGAACACATTGATTTTTGAAACTGGCAACAGTTTTTTTATTTTTTACTTTAGATCGTAGGTTGTTGCACAATGATGTGGCAGTATATTTTAGAAACGTTTGGTGACTATGGGTTTGGAAGATATTATTGGGTGATTTAGATCTTGTACTATAACTGTGATATATACCAGAAGTTACCTTTTTAAGATAATTTGGAGTTTTACCATTTACAATGTTGTACATAATAGTACATTTTAGAAGAATAAATCTTTGACGAACATTTACCTATTTTAGAGATGTTAACTTATCAAACAAGTGGGTTCTGTGATGGCACCCGAGAATAATACCTTAATTTGATATTTATATTGTTTAGATATCAACGAGTGTTTGAGCACTCCGTGTCTCAACAATGGAACTTGTGAGGATCGAATCAACTCATATTTGTGTCAATGTCATTCGGGCTTCAAAGGCACCAAATGCGGGCAATGTAAGTGACAAAGTTGTTGCAGTCTTATTAGTTTATAAGTTCTTATGTAAAACTTATACCGAACACGCCCATAATACTCTCATCAATCTATTATTTTATTTGCGTCATTATAAGTGAAATTTGTGTTGCTGTTGTTTATGTGAAACTTGCGTAATTAATTATACATAATACATATAATCATGCACAATTGAACAAAATTAATCTCAACCTGAAGCTGCCATTTATATTTCAGACATCAACGAATGTTTGAGCTCTCCGTGCCTCAACAATGGAACTTGTGAGGACGGAGACGATTCTTATGTGTGTGACTGTATGCCTGGCTTCGCTGGTGACAACTGTTGGCAAGGTATGGACATGTGGGTAATGTTATCACTATCATTCGACTTACTACATTTCCATAATGAACTATCATTTTCTAAGATCATTTATGATAGTGAATACCATTTTATATTAAAGGAAAATAAAGCAGGTGCTGCAACCAGCTAGTTATCGTTTAAAGGATTCTATATAAGAATTATCTGGTATAGATGGTGTATTATTGTATGCATCTAAAATAATTATTATAACAATAGTTGACATAATATATCAACTAATAAAACTATTCCCACTGACATTAACACTTCAACAGTTCGGCATTCGACTTTTACGTAAATGCCTTCGGTGGCACCATTGGGCATGACAGGTAGTGTACCATACTAGCATGATTACTTACAAGTATTACTATAGCAATTCTTAAATTATTTGCTATTTTATAATCAATACTTTGCTCATATAAACAGGAGGGCACGTTGCTGGAATGCTACGTACACAATATTAAGCCCGCAGCACACAGGCTGTTTTCCGTAGGGGGACTACAGTTTTTCATCGGGGTTCCATTTATCGGGCCATCAGCTCGTAGCATACGATGTTTTGCCGAGAGCTTAGTTTTTGTGGACTTGAATCAGTGTAAATAAAAACTAGAATAAGTGGTTATATACATACTATTCTGTGTGTGATCTACATTTGTCAGTGTTAAGCATGATGACATTATGTTGAATAAACACACTTCTGCCACATATTAAATGAGACCACAGTTTTAGTGTTCTGTTACTCTCACATGTATAGTTGCGTGTCCTAACTTTGCACACCACAAAATTCCGCGATGACGTTATACTTAACTGTTGCTGTAGTCAGCAGATGTCACATCGCAAAAGCATCGATGGGGTTCCCATTAACTAACAAATCCCCTGTTTCTATAGTCCATTCCTCGAACTTCAACATGTCGCTTGACATCATGGCCATGGCACTGTGGCCGTCATGTTTACAATGATGTTTGTAAGTGCAGTCACCCTTCCTATGTGTTGCTAATCGCGCCAGCCCCGACGATTTGTCGGAATCTGCACCAGTATTCGATAAGGCCCGTCCTGGCGTCCTGACACCTAGTACTGCCATATATATTATTCGACAAGCCCCGATCTGTCGGAATCTGTAACACATTGCCAACAACTGAAGGGATTATTTGTCGGCCGACGATAAAACGACTAGTGTGCTGCGGACTTTATATGCGCATTCGCAAACAAAGACCCATAACCATAAATAGACACATATTTTTCAGACATCAACGAATGTTTGAGCAGTCCGTGTTTCAACAATGGAACTTGCGAGGATCGAGTCAATTCATATTTATGTGAATGTCTTCCTGGATTTAATTCAGCCGAATGTGGGCAAGGTATGTAGTAACTTATTCGTACTAGTTATACCTAAAACTCCCAAAGTAAATTTGTTTCTCCTATTTTATATATATGTTATTATAATATAAATATGCTGCATAATTTCCTGAAAGTTATTGCCGTGTTGATCCTATATAACTGACCACATGAAGAATATTAATCTCAAAATTGGTTTAATATTTCTTTTTCAGACGTCAACGAATGTTTGAGCCGTCCGTGTCTCAACAATGGAACATGCGAGGATCGAGTTAATTCATATCTATGTCAATGTCGTCCCGGCTTCAAAGGTACCAAATGCGGGAAAGGTAAGTAACAACT
This sequence comes from Paraescarpia echinospica, assembly GCA_020002185.1. Lineage (NCBI taxonomy): Eukaryota > Metazoa > Annelida > Polychaeta > Sabellida > Siboglinidae > Paraescarpia > Paraescarpia echinospica. The sequence goes on along the minus strand of CM034544.1, from coordinate 45,731,504 downwards.
TTGTTGCAATATCATTAGTTCTTATGTACAATCAACATCGAATACGTCCAGAATACACTATCATTCCCGTAGTTTTATAATGGCACATGCAAGGCTGGCGATGGTTTTTATGTATGTGGCTCTCCCTCCAAGCTACGCTGGTACCACCCTTTGGTAAGGTTGATATATCTTGATAGTTTTTTAATTACAATGTATCATGTGTCCGAAGATGTGTTTCTATAAATAGTATGTGTGAGATTGTTTTGTTTTGTTTTACAAGTCATTTGAAACCATGAACATCTAATGCAATAATATTTATATAGATAATGTAACATATTTTCCCAATTATATTAACATGTAAACGACGGATACATATCAAAACATATTTATATAAATGCATTACCCACATATGTGGTGCTAACTTGGTAACTATGGGATAGATATACATTTTGCGTACATTTCCAGGAAGCTGTAGACAAACATTCTAAGAAACTTCACAAAACAAACGGACGTCAGGTTGAAATATATTTTTTTCAGATATCAACGAATGTTTCAGCAGTCCGTGTCTCAACAATGGAACATGCGGGGATCGAGTTAATTCATATTTGTGTCAATGTCTTCCGGGCTTCAAAGGTTCCAGATGTGGACAAGGTAGGTAATTAAGTTGTGGAACACGTATTAATTATTATGTACTAGTTTTACTTAACGCGCACTTAATATCATACTATTTCTATTTGAGGAGTATAATTACAGCGTATATGTGTGTTGCTGTTAGCATGAAGTTAGTTTAATTACATGTTTATGTGTAATCAGGCACAGCAAGAGCATTAATTTAAATGATATTTATGTTTAAGATATCAACGAGTTTTGAGCTGTATTTGTTTTAATAGTAAATGTATATTGCAGTTTCCAGGAAATTTACGAGGCACTCAAACAACACTAATCTCAAACTTTAGTTGCCATTGTTATTTCAGACATCAACGAATGTTTGAACAGTCCGTGTCTCAACAATGGAACGTGCAAGGATGGATATGATTCGTATGTGTGTGACTGTCCTTTTGGCTTTGCTGACGTCAACTGTAGACAAGGTTGGTCCAATTGGGTAATTTTTGGTAATAATAATATTTTGTGTCCCCATTGTGTTTATATAAATACACAGTGTCATGACATTTCAGTGAATATAGCGAAGGAATTACGTATATTTTACAGGTAATTATAATCATGCGCATCAAACACAATACTTGTAAGGAGAAATGGGTATATATTTTTCAGACATCAACGAATGTATGAACAGTCCGTGTCACAACAATGGGACATGCGCAGATCGCGTCAACTCATTTTTATGTAAATGTCTTCGAGGTTTCAAAAGTTCAACATGTACGCAAGATTGTTATTTAAGTTGTGGAACATGTATTCATTATTATGTACTATTTTAATTTGTTTGATACTTCGTACACGTAAACTTAATACTCTTATCAAGTAATGCGCCAAATAAGAAGCCTGTTCATTGCGAACTCATGTCACTAAGCCCGATCAAACGTGGTCATTTGCGGGTCACAAAGCAACCAGCCCATCAGAATTTGCTTACGTCACCCAGGCAATACCGCTGAGCGAGCCATATCCTTTATTACGGCGAGCGGCGGTGTGGCTTGTTGTTTCAGACTGTACATGAAATTGCAATCGCGGAATTTAATGTTTTTTATCATCGTAAAGATAATAATCTTATCTACAAGTTTGTCGCTGGATATACACACGAATTGTGTTAACTTTTTTTAATTTATTTTGAGTTATTGCCATTTGAACATCGCGAATTCCCACTTTGCATTATATCATCCAAGCATTCGCGATGTTCAAACGGTAATAACGAAAAAACTAATAATAAATCATGGGTACATCCAGCGACATATTTGTAGATACGATTATTATTTTACTATATGCAGTGTTCAAACGGCAATAACTCAAAAAGTAAACAAAATTCCTGTATCCAGCGATACAATTATAGGTTAAATTATTATCTTTTCGATTATATAAAATAATATTAAATTCCGCGATTGCAGTTTTATGTACGGCCTGAAACACCAACTCGCATAGATGCGCGCCATGTTAAATCCTGGCGGTGCTACATGCGGTGATGTCACCTCGATCGCTAGGTGTCGCAACAAACTATATAGAAAATGTGCAGAAAAGCTTGAACAGGGTGACGGGGGGAGTTAAAAAATTTGTTGAATATCAGGACACTATTTTTATAGTATTTTTAATTCAAATTAGGAATAAAAAAATTAATTTCGCATAGTCTTTAACGCGCACTTACTGCCATCTTTTTTCTATTTGACGAGTATAATTGAAGCGTATAAGTGCTGTTATTTCCATGAAGTTTGCGCGTCATGATATTTTTATGTGTAACCAAGCACAGCAAGAGCATTAGTCTCAATGATATTTATGGTTCAGATATCAACGAGTGTTTGAGCAGTCCGTGTCTCAACAATGGAACTTGTGAGGATCGAGTCAATTAATTTTTGTGTCATTGTCTTACTGGTTTCAAAGGTTCCAAATGTGGGCAAGGTAGGTAATTAAAATATTTTGTTAGTGCAATTAATACGTAACACCCCCAACACACACACACCATCACTTCCCTATGATACATATATATGTATCATTATAGTGTAAATGTGTGTTGTTATTTCCTGAAGTATGGTAATTATGTGTAACCAGGTACAAAACGAGCATTAATCACAACGAGAAACTGCCCTTTTATGTTCCTGATATCAACGAATGTTTGAGCAGTCCGTGTTTCAACAATGGAACTTGTGAGGACGGAGATGACACTTATTCCTATAAATGTTTTCCGGGTTTAATTGGTGCCAGTTGTAACATAGGTAGCTTAGTGCGTATGTGTCGCCGTATAAATTCATTTGCACTATATACCGAGCCAATGGTTTCGTTCTACATAAGAATCATGCAGGCGTTGCATTAAATACTGCAATGAGCTTGCTCTAATAATGTCGTAAATGCCATGAACAATATCTAGGCGAATATCGGTCCAATAATAAAATATCACATATTGTATATAATTATAATTCAAAAAAGAAGTCACATTTATTATATTTTATAATTAGCATTGTAATGATAATATACTATAGTCAGGATCATGACCAAAACTAAGCTCAACCGTAGCTTGACACTACATTTTCAGATATCAAAGAATGTGAGAGCGATCCATGTATCAACAACGGAACTTGCAAGGATCGAGTCAATTCTGATTTCTGTGAATGTGTTTCGGGCTTCTCTGGTGCCAACTGTGAGCAAAGTAGGTAATTAACCTTAGTAGTATAATTAACCAAAATAAATTAGAATAAACCTTAGGTATAACGACCTAATTAAGTCATCATTACAAATGTATTTACTTTGTTAAAGTAAGTGTGTATTGAGGTATCCAGGAAATTTGCGAGGCACACAAACAACATCAATGTTAAGCTCTGGCTGCCATTATATTTCAGACATTAATGAATGTTTGAGTAGTCCGTGTCTCAACAATGGAACTTGCAAGGATGGAGATGATTCTTACGTGTGTAACTGTCCTTCTGGCTTTGTTGGAGACAATTGCAGACAAGGTTGGTACAGTTGGATAGTTTAAAAAAAATACATTTGCGAAGTATTACGTATCCCAAAACGTGTTTGTATAAACACAATGAGTGAGAACGTTTCTGTGAATATAGCAAAGGTATAATTTATATTGCTTATGTCATTTATAATCATGCGCATCGAAGACTATAACCTTATGCAGAGATGGGAATATCAATGTCCATGTAAACAACGGAACACTATCAATATACATAAACAGTTTGGGTACAATTATTTCCGGTCATAGTGGTTCTAGCTGTAGGCGAATTAACGAATTTGTGCACATAAACTGTTCACAAAAGGCATTTGGTGAAATTGTGTACACAACAACCATCTGAACATGACGTTGGAATACATTTTTGAGACATCAACGCGTGTGTGAGCAGTCCGTGTCTCAACAATGGAACTTGTGACTATCGAGCCAACTCATATTTGTGTCAATTTCGTACCGGCTTCAAAGGTTCCATATGTGGGCAAGGTTGGTCATTAAGTTGTGGAATGTGTATTAATTATTATGTAGTATTTTTTACTTAACGCGTACTCAATACCATCATTTTACTATTAGATGAGTATAATTATAGCGTATATGCGTGTTGCTGTTTCCATGAAGTTTGCATAATGCTATTTTTATGTGTAACCAGGCAAGAGCATTAATCTCAATGATAATTATGTTTCAGATTTCAACGAATGTTTGAGCAGTCCGTGTCTCAACAATGCAACATGCGAGGATCAAATCAATTCATATTTATGTGAATGCCTTCAAGGCTTCAATGGCGTCAAATGTAGGAAAGGTAAGCAATTTGGGTTTCTACCCTTGTTAATTGTTAAATATTTTTGATTCATAGCTTGCCCAACAATAACCACCTCATACACTTTAAATAACACACGTAATAACATGAATGTTCTCAATGGCCGTATTATCAACTGTGATTGCTGTACTGTGATTCAAGTAGGCGAGTATTAAGTTCAATATCATTAACATCAATGCTTTGATATTCGCAATTGTGGTCAATTTACATAACGGTCAATGACTTCGTATTTACACCCATTCAACATTGCATTTTCTTATTTATGTGTGAGTATAGTTTAACTTGTTTGATTTGCATGGTACTTAAATTACACCTATATAACTAGCCACACAATGAAAATTATTTTCAACATTGGTTTGACATTTATTTTTTAGACATCAACGAATGTTTGAGCAGTCCGTGTCTCAACAGTGGAACATGCAAGGATGGAGTAAATTCATATTCGTGTCAATGTCATCAGGGCTTCAAAGGCACCAATTGCGGGCAAGGTTAGTAACAAAGTTGTTGTAGTCATATTATTGATCAGACTGTATACAGAGGCATTGGATGAGCTAAACAAAATATACACTGGCATGCAGCTGAGAAGAGGATGCGACGCAAACAACAAGCTGCACCACCACTGTCATCCTGCTTCATCTGCTCTGACTGCGGAAGGGACTGTCACTCCCAAATTGGAGGCTGCCAAATTTCCAGAAACTGACAACAAGGCGCACAAGCATCGTCTCTCGAGAATACGCTCTGTCCAAAGTACAGTTTATAAAACGGTCCCAGAATAGACCATCAACCTATTATTTGAGTTGTGCGTAATACGGCTATATTTTAAGAAGATTGCGTAATTATGTGTGTGTGGCTGTGCGTGTTTGTTTGTGCGTATGTGCGTCCTTGCGTGCGTGCGTGGTTGCACGTGCGGGTGTGTGTGGTTGCGTGCGTGAGATTAATCTCATCCTGAAGGTGGCATTGTATTTCAGACATCAACAAATGTTTGAGCAGTCCGTGTCTTAACAATGGGACATGTGAGAACAGAGAGGATTCTTATGTATGTAACTGTCCGTCTGGCTTCGCCGGGGACAATTGTAAACAAGGTAGGTAGTTCGCTTCAGTAGTGCTATCAATGCACAATATATGGAATTTACGCATGAGTTTTTTACTTTTCGAGGAAGCTATCTTGTTTTATGACACTTAAATGACCATGTTTGATTGGGCTAAATGACACAGTTCGCAATCAACAAACTTCACATTTGGCACATTACTTGATAAGAACATTGAGTTTACGAATACGAAGTTTCACAGACATTTACACGATACACAGGCATTTTTCGCCTGACTTGATCAGACCAGACAACACCAAACCAGACCGAACGACGTGATACCACATCAGACTACGACAGACTGCAGTGTATCCACTACACTGACCGGCGTCGATTTTGTCATCCTTGAAGACGGCGGGTCGTCATAATCGCGTTAACTTGAAAACTTTCGAATACGTCAGACCGACACCGACTAGAAACGATGTATTTGAAAGTTTTCGTTACTATATCAACAAGCCGACTTCAAGTACGGTAAAATCCGTGCCGATCGGTGAAATGAATACACTGCAGTCTCACGTACTCTGGTGTGGTCTGACGTGGTTTGATCTCATCCGGTGTTATCTGGTCTTGTGAGATCGGGCGAAAAGTGCCAGTATACCCGCTTAAGTCCGGAATACAATTGATACGTTTTGATTGGTGACCAATTCTTCTTGATTACGTACTAAAGTAAACAACTGTAATCACAAGTAAATTTCATTGTGAATGTGAGCCGGGTTTCTCTGGGGCATCCTGTTACCAGGTTGACCTAACCGTTAACCTAAATAAGTAGTTCTAATAAATACAGTCACGCCCCTATATAACGCATCTGTGTGTGTGTTTGACGAGATTAAACCACGTCAGACCACACCAGATTGTATCAATTCGTATCATTGTGAATGTGTGCCTGGTTTCTCTGGGGCATCCTGTGACCAGGTTGATCAAACCGCTACTCTTAGTAAGTAGTTCTACTAAATGTGTATATATAAAAAACATTAATCTCAACCTGAAATTGGCATTGTATTTCAGACATCAGCAAATGTTTGAGCAGTCCGTGTCTTAACAATGGGACATGTGAGAACGGAGACGATTCTTATATATGTAACTGTCCGTCTGGCTTCGCCGGGGACAGCTGTAAGCAAGGTAAGTAGATGGCTTCAGTAGTGCTATCTAAGCGTAACATATGGAATTTATTCATGCGTTGCTTACTTTTCCAGGAAATCTATCTTGGCAGTTTGATGACACTCAAATGACCTTATTTGATTGGGTTAAGTGACACTGTTCGCAATCAACAAACTTCATACTTGGCACATTACTTGATAAGAACATTGACTTCACGACTACGAAGTTTCACAGACATTTATATGTTAATATCACATTAGGTTTGAAATACTGACACTTTTCGCCTGACTCGATCAGACCAGACGACACAAAACCAGACCGAACGACATCAGACCACGTCAGACTGCAGTGTAACCACAACACTGACCGGCGTCGATTTTGCCATCCTTGAAGCCGGCGTGACGTCATAATCGTGTTAACTTGAAAAGTTTCGAATACGTCAGACATACACCGACTAGAAACGACGTATTTGAAAGTTTTCTTTATTATGTCAACAAGCCGGCTTCAAGTACGGTAAAATCGGTGCCGATCGGTGAAATGAATACATTTCAGTCTGTCGTACTCTGGTGTGGTTAGACGTGGTTTGATCTCGTCTGGTGTCGTCTGATCTTAGTGAGATAGGGTAAAAAGTGCCAGTGTATCCTGGCTTAAGTCCGGAATACAATTGATACGTTTTGATTCGTGACCAATTCTTTTTGATCACGTACTAAAGTAAACAACAGTCATCACAAGTAAATTTGCTAATATAAACTTCACAAGTATGGATATTCAGATTAATACTGTCACATGATGATTGCATGTTATCGTGCATGTAAAAGGCAGACAAAATAACATGAGGTTGGGGATTTCTGTTCCAGACATCAACGAATGTCTGAGTCATCCGTGTCTAAGCAATGGAACATGTGCGGATCGAATCAATTCGTATCATTGTGAATGTGTGCCTGGTTTCTCTGGGGCATCCTGTGACCAGGTTGACCAAACCGCTAACCATAGTAAGTAGTTCTACTAAATACAGTCACGCCTCTTTATAACGCATCTGCATGTGTGTTTGTGTGTGTTTATGTTTGTGTGCGTTTGTGTACGTGTGTGTGCGTTCCTGCTTTGGTGACTGTGTATGTGGGTGTGCGTGCGTGCATGTGTGTGTGTATATGTAAAAAATATTAAACTCAATCTGTAACTGGCATTGTATTTCAGACATCAGCAAATGTTTGAGCAGTCCGTGTCTTAACAATTGGACATGTGAGGACGGAGACGATTCTTATATATGTAACTGTCCGTCTGGCTTCGCCGGAGACAACTGTAAGCAAGGTAGGTAGATACCTTTAATAGTGCTATCTATGAGTAACATATGGAATTTATTCATGCGTTGCTTACTTTTCCAGGAAATATATCTTGGATGACACTCAAATGACCACGTTTGATTGGGTTAAGTGACACAGTTCGCAACCAAAAATCTTCACAGTTGGCACATTATTTGATAAGAACATTGTGTTTACGATTTCGAAGTTTCACAGACATTAATATGTTAATATCACTTTAGCTTTGAAATACTGGCACTATTCGCCTGACTTGATCAGACCAGACGACACAAAACCAGACAGAACGACGTCAGAACAAGTCAGACTACGTCAGACTGCAGTATAACCACTACACTGACCGGCGTCGATTTTGCCATCTTTGAAGCCGTCGTGACGTCATAATCGCGTTAACTTGAAAAGTTTCGAATACCTCAGAAAGACACCGAGTAGAAACGACGTATTTGAAAGTTTTCTTTATTATGTCAACAAACCGGCTTCAAGTACGGTAAAATTGGTGCCGATCGGTGAAATGAATACATTGCAGTCTGACGTACTCTGGTGTGGTTAGACGTGGTTTGATCTCGTCTGGTGTCGTCTGATCTTAATGAGATTGGGCAAAAAGTGCAAGTGTATCCTGGCTTAAGTCCGGAATACAATTGATACGTTTTGATTCGTGACCAATTCTTTTTGTTCACGTACTAAAGTAAACAACAGTCATCACAAGTAAATTTGCTAATATAAACTTCACAAGTATGGATATTCAGAATAATACTGTCACATGATGATTGCATGTTATCGTGCATGTAAAAGGCAGACAAAATAACATGAGGTTGGGGATTTCTGTTCCAGACATCAACGAATGTCTGAGTAATCCGTGTTTAAGCAATGGAACATGTGCGGATCGAATCAATTCGTATCATTGTGAATGTGTGCTTGGTTTCTCTGGGGCATCCTGTGACCAGGTTGACCAAACCGCTAACCGTAGTAAGTAGTTCTACTAAATAGAGTCACGCCTCTTTATAACGCATCTGCGTGTGTGTTTGTGTGTGTTTATGTTTGGGTGTGTTGGTGTGCGTGTTTGTGTGCGTTTGTGTACGTGTGTGTGCGTTCCTGCTTTGGTGCCTGTGTATGTGTGTGTGCGTGCGCGCATGTGTGTGTGTGTATATGTAAAAAACATTAATCTCAACCTGAAGCTGGCATTGTATTTCAGACATCAGCAAATGTTTGAACAGTCCGTGTCTTAACAATTGGACATGTGAGGACGGAGACGATTCTTATATATGTAACTGTCCGTCTGGCTTCGCCGGGGACAACTGTAAGCAAGGTAGGTAGATGGCTTCAATAGTGCTATATATGCGTAACATATGGAATTTATTCATGCGTTGCTTACTTTTACAGGAAATCTATCTTGGTAGTTGGATGACACTCAAATGACCATGTTTGATTGGGTTAAGTGACACAGTTCGCAACCAAAAATCTTCACAGTTGGCACATTAGTTGATAAGAAGATTGAGTTTACGATTTCGAAGTTTCACAGACATTTATATGTTAATATCACTTTAGCTTTGAAATACTGGCACTTTTCGCCTGACTTGATCAGACCAGACGACACTAAACCAGACCGAACGACGTCAGACTACGTCAGACTGCAGTGTAACCACAACACTGACCGGCGTCGATTTTGCCATCCTTGAAGCCGGCGTGACGTCATAATCGCGTTAACTTGAAAAGTTTCGAATACGTCAGAAAGACACCGAGTAGAAACGACGTATTTGAAAGTTTTCTTTATTATGTCAACAAGCCGGCTTCAAGTACGGTAAAATTGGTGACGATCGGTGAAATGAATACATTGCAGTCTGACGTACTCTGGTGTGGTTAGACGTGGTTTGATCTCGTCTGGTGTCGTCTGATCTTAATGAGATTGGGCAAAAAGTGCAAGTGTATCCTGGCTTAAGTCCGGAATACAATTGATACGTTTTGATTCGTGACCAATTCTTTTTGTTCACGTACTAAAGTAAACAACAGTCATCACAAGTAAATTTGCTAATATAAACTTCACAAGTATGGATATTCAGAATAATACTGTCACATGATGATTGCATGTTATCGTGCATGTAAAAGGCAGACAAAATAACATGAGGTTGGGGATTTCTGTTCCAGACATCAACGAATGTCTGAGTAATCCGTGTTTAAGCAATGGAACATGTGCGGATCGAATCAATTCGTATCATTGTGAATGTGTGCTTGGTTTCTCTGGGGCATCCTGTGACCAGGTTGACCAAACCGCTAACCGTAGTAAGTAGTTCTACTAAATAGAGTCACGCCTCTTTATAACGCATCTGCGTGTGTGTTTGTGTGTGTTTATGTTTGGGTGTGTTGGTGTGCGTGTTTGTGTGCGTTTGTGTACGTGTGTGTGCGTTCCTGCTTTGGTGCCTGTGTATGTGTGTGTGCGTGCGCGCATGTGTGTGTGTATATGTAAAAAACATTAATCTCAACCTGAAGCTGGCATTGTATTTCAGACATCAGCAAATGTTTCAACAGTCCGTGTCTTAACAATTGGACATGTGAGGACGGAGACGATTCTTATATATGTAACTGTCCGTCTGGCTTCGCCGGGGACAACTGTAAGCAAGGTAGGTAGATGGCTTCAATAGTGCTATATATGCGTAACATATGGAATTTATTCATGCGTTGCTTACTTTTCCAGGAAATCTATCTTGGTAGTTGGATGACACTCAAATGACCATGTTTGATTGGGTTAAGTGACACAGTTCGCAACCAAAAATCTTCACAGTTGGCACATTAGTTGATAAGAACATTGAGTTTACGATTTCGAAGTTTCACAGACATTTATATGTTAATATCACTTTAGCTTTGAAATACTGGCACTTTTCGCCTGACTTGATCAGACCAGACGACACTAAACCAGACCGAACGACGTTAGACTACGTCAGACTGCAGTGTAACCACAACACTGACCGGCGTCGATTTTGCCATCCTTGATGCCGGCGTGACGTCATAATCGCGTTAACTTGAAAAGTTTCGAATACGTCAGACAGACACCGACTAGAAACGACGTATTTGAAAGTTTTCTTTATTATGTCAACAAGCCGGCTTCAAGTACGGTAAAATCGGTGCCGATCGGTGAAATGAATACGTTGCAGTCTGACGTACTCTGGTGTGGTTAGACGTGGTTTTATCTCGTCTGGTGTCGTCTGATCTTAGTGAGATAGGGCAAAAAGTGCCAGTGTTTCCTGGCTTAAGTCCGGAATACAATTGATACGTGTTGATTCTTGAACAATTCTTTTTGATCACGTACTAAAATAAAGAACAGTCATCACAAGTAAATTTTGTAATATAAACTTCACCAGTATGGATATTCAGAATAATACTGTCCCATGAAGATTGCATGTTATCGTGCATGTAAAAGGCAGACAAAATAACATGAGGTTGGGGATTTCTGTTCCAGACATCAATGATTGTCTGAGTAATCCGTGTCTAAGCAATGGAACATGTGCGGATCGAATCAATTCGTATCATTGTGAATGTGTGCCTGGTTTCTCTGGGGCATCCTGTGACCAGGTTGACCAAACCGCTAACCTTAGTAAGTAGTTCTACTAAATACAGTCACGCCTCTTTATAACGCATCTGCGTGTGTGTTTGTGTGTGTTTATGTTTGTGTGTGTTTGTGTGCGTGTTTGTGTGCGTTTGTGTACGTGTGTGTGCGTTCCTGCTTTGGTGCCTGTGTATGTGTGTGTGCGTGAGTGCATGCTTGTGTGTATATGTAAAAAACATTAATCTCAAACTGAAGCTGGCATTGTATTTCAGACATCAGCAAATGTTTGAGCAGTCCGTGTCTTAACAATTGGACATGTGAGGACGGAGACGATTCTTATATATGTAACTGTCCGTCTGGCTTCGTCGGGGACAACTGTAAGCAAGGTAGGTAGATGGCTTCAATAGTGTTATCTATGCGTAACATATGGAATTTATTCATGCGTTGCTTACTTTTCCAGGAAATCTATCTTGGTAGTTGGATTACACTCAAATGACCATGTTTGATTGGGTTAAGTGACACAGTTCGCAACCAAAAATCTTCACAGTTGGCACATTAGTTGATAAGAACATTGAGTTTACGATTTCGAAGTTTCACAGACATTTATATGTTAATATCACTTTAGCTTTGAAATACTGGCACTTTTCGCCTGACTTGATCAGACAAGACGACACTAAACTAGACCGAACGACGTCAGACTACGTCAGACTGCAGTGTAACCACAACACTGATCGGCGTCGATTTTGCCATCCTTGAAGCCGGCGTGACGTCATAATCGCGTTAACTTGAAAAGTTTCGAATACGTCAGACAGACACCGACTAGAAACGACGTATTTGAAAGTTTTCTTTATTATGTCAACAAGCCGGCTTCAAGTACGGTAAAATCGGTGCCGATCGGTGAAATGAATACATTGCAGTCTGACGTACTCTGGTGTGGATAGACGTGGTTTTATCTCGTCTGGTGTCGTCTGATCTTAGTGAGATAGGGCAAAAAGTGCCAGTGTATCCTGGCTTAAGTCCGGAATACAATTGATACGTTTTGATTCGTGACCAATTCTTTTTGATCACGTACTAAAATAAACAATAGTCATCACAAGTAAATTTTCTAATATAAACTTCACAAGTATGGATATTCAGAATAATACTGTCACATGATGATTGCGTGTTATCGTGCATGTAAAAGGCAGACAAAATAACATGAGGTTGGGGATTTCTGTTCCAGACATCAATGAATGTCTGAGTAATCCGTGTCTAAGCAATGGAACATGTGCGGATCGAATCAATTCGTATCATTGTGAATGTGTGCCTGGTTTCTCTGGGACATCCTGTGACCAGGTTGACCAAACCGCTAACCTTAGTAAGTAGTTCTACTAAATAGAGTCACGCCTCTTTATAACGCATCTGCGTGTGTGTTTGTGTGTGTTTATGTTTGGGTGTGTTTGTGTGCGTGTTTGTGTGCGTTTGTGTACGTGTGTGTGCGTTCCTGCTTTGGTGCCTGTGTATGTGTGTGTGCGTGAGTGCATGCTTGTGTGTATATGTAAAAAACATTAATCTCAAACTGAAGCTGGCATTGTATTTCAGACATCAGCAAATGTTTGAGCAGTCCGTGTCTTAACAATTGGACATGTGAGGACGGAGACGATTCTTATATATGTAACTGTCCGTCTGGCTTCGCCGGGGACAACTGTAAGCAAGGTAGGTAGATGGCTTCAATAGTGCTATCTATGCGTAACATATGGAATTTATTCATGCGTTGCTTACTTTTCCAGGAAATCTATCTTGGTAGTAGGATGACACTCAAATGACCAAGTTTGATTTGGTTAAGTGACACAGTTCGCAACCAAAAATCTTCACAGTTGGCACATTAGTTGATAAGAACATTGAGTTTACGATTTCGAAGTTTCACATACATTTATATGTTAATATCACTTTAGCTTTGAAATACTGGCACTTTTCGCATGACTTGATCAGACCAGACGACACTAAACCAGACCGAACGACGTCAGACTACGTCAGACTGCAGTGTAACCACAACACTGATCGGCGTCGATTTTGCCATCCTTGAAGCCGGCGTGACGTCATAATCGCGTTAACTTGAAAAGTTTCGAATACGTCAGACAGACACCGACTAGAAACGACGTATTTGAAAGTTTTCTTTATTATGTCAACAAGCCGGATTGAAGTACGGTAAAATCGGTGCCGATCGGTGAAATGAATACATTGCAGTCTGACGTACTCTGGTGTGGTTAGACGTGGTTTTATCTCGTCTGGTGTCGTCTGATCTTAGCGAGATAGGGCAAAAAGTGCCAGTGTATCCTGACTTAAGTCCGGAATACAATTGATACGTTTTGATTCGTGACCAATTCTTTTTGATCACGTACTAAAATAAACAACAGTCATCACAAGTAAATTTTCTAATATAAACTTCACAAGTATGGATATTCAGAATAATACTGTGCCATGATGATTGCATGTTATCGTGCATGTAAAAGGCAGACAAAATAACATGAGGTTGGGGATTTCTGTTCCAGACATCAATGAATGTCTGAGTAATCCGTGTCTAAGCAATGGAACATGTGCGGATCGAATCAATTCGTATCATTGTGTATGTGTGCCTGGTTTCTCTGGGGCATCCTGTGACCAGGTTGACCAAACCGCTAACCTTAGTAAGTAGTTCTACTAAATAGAATCACGCCTCTTTATAACGCATCTGCGTGTGTATTTGTGTGTGTTTATGTTTGGGTGTGTTTGTGTGCGTGTTTGTGTGCGTTTGTGTACGTGTGTGTGCGTTCCTGCTTTGGTGCCTGTGTATGTGTGTGTGCGTGCGTGCATGTGTGTGTGTGTATATGTAAAAAACATTAATCTCAACCTGAAGCTGGCATTGTATTTCAGACATCAGCAAATGTTTGAGCAGTCCGTGTCTTAACAATTGGACATGTGAGGACGGAGACGATTCTTATATATGTAACTGTCCGTCTGGCTTCGCCGGGGACAACTGTAAGCAAGGTAGGTAGATGGCTTCAATAGTGGTATATATGCGTAACATATGGAATTTATTCATGCGTTGCTTACTTTTCCAGGAAATATATCTTGGTAGTTGGATGACACTCAAATGACCATGTTTGATTGGGTTAAGTGACACAGTTCGCAACCAAAAATCTTCACAGTTGGCACATTAGTTGATAAGAACATTGAGTTTACGATTTCGAAGTTTCACAGACATTTATATGTTAATATCACTTTAGCTTTGAAATAGTGGCACTTTTCGCCTGACTTGATCAGACCAGATGACACTAAACCAGACCGAACGACGTCAGACTACGTCAGAATGCAGTGTAACCACAACACTAACCGGCGTCGATTTTGTCATCCTTGAAGCCGGCGTGACGTCATAATTGCGTTAACTTGAAAAGTTTCGAATACGTCAGACAGACACCGACTAGAAACGACGTATTTGAAAGTTTTCTTTATTATGTCAACAAGCCGGATTGAAGTACGGTAAAATCGGTGCCGATCGGTGAAATGAATACATTGCAGTCTGACGTACTCTGCTGTGGTTAGACGTGGTTTTATCTCGTCTGGTGTCGTCTGATCTTAGTGAGATAGGGCAAAAAGTGCCAGTGTATCCTGGCTTAAGTCCGGAATACAATTGATACGTTTTGATTCGTGACCAATTCTTTTTAATCACGTACTAAAATAAACAATAGTCATCACAAGTAAATTTTCTAATATAAACTTCACAAGTATGGATATTCAGAATAATACTGTCACATGATGATTGCGTGTTATCGTGCATGTAAAAGGCAGACAAAATAACATGAGGTTGGGGATTTCTGTTCCAGACATCAATGAATGTCTGAGTAATCCGTGTCTAAGCAATGGAACATGTGCGGATCGAATCAATTCGTATCATTGTGAATGTGTGCCTGGTTTCTCTGGGACATCCTGTGACCAGGTTGACCAAACCGCTAACCTTAGTAAGTAGTTCTACTAAATAGAGTCACGCCTCTTTATAACGCATCTGCGTGTGTGTTTGTGTGTGTTTATGTTTGGGTGTGTTTGTGTGCGTGTTTGTGTGCGTTTGTGTACGTGTGTGTGCGTTCCTGCTTTGGTGCCTGTGTATGTGTGTATGCGTGAGTGCATGCTTGTGTGTATATGTAAAAAACATTAATCTCAAACTGAAGCTGGCATTGTATTTCAGACATCAGCAAATGTTTGAGCAGTCCGTGTCTTAACAATTGGACATGTGAGGACGGAGACGATTCTTATATATGTAACTGTCCGTCTGGCTTCGCCGGGGACAACTGTAAGCAAGGTAGGTAGATGGCTTCAATAGTGCTATCTATGCGTAACATAAGGAATTTGTTCATGCGTTGCTTACTTTTCCAGGAAATCTATCTTGGTAGTTGGATGACACTCAAATGACCATGTTTGATTGGGTTAAGTGACACAGTTCGCAACCAAAAATCTTCACAGTTGGCACATTAGTTGATAAGAACATTGAGTTTACGATTTCGAAGTTTCACAGACATTTATATGTTAATATCACTTTAGCTTTGAAATAGTGGCACTTTTCGCCTGACTTGATCAGACCAGACGACACTAAACCAGACCGAACGACGTCAGACTACGTCAGACTGCAGTGTAACCACAACACTGATCGGCGTCGATTTTGCCATCCTTGAAGCCGGCGTGACGTCATAATCGCGTTAACTTGAACAGTTTCGAATACGTCAGACAGACACCGACTAGAAACGACGTATTTGAAAGTTTTCTTTATTATGTCAACAAGCCGGATTGAAGTACGGTAAAATCGGTGCCGATCGGTGAAATGAATACATTGCAGTCTGACGTACTCTGCTGTGGTTAGACGTGGTTTTATCTCGTCTGGTGTCGTCTGATCTTAGCGAGATAGGGCAAAAAGTGCCAGTGTATCCTGACTTAAGTCCGGAATACAATTGATACGTTTTGATTCGTGACCAATTCTTTTTGATCACGTACTAAAATAAACAACAGTCATCACAAGTAAATTTTCTAATATAAACTTCACAAGTATGGATATTCAGAATAATACTGTGCCATGATGATTGCATGTTATCGTGCATGTAAAAGGCAGACAAAATAACATGAGGTTGGGGATTTCTGTTCCAGACATCAATGAATGTCTGAGTAATCCGTGTCTAAGCAATGGAACATGTGCGGATCGAATCAATTCGTATCATTGTGTATGTGTGCCTGGTTTCTCTGGGGCATCCTGTGACCAGGTTGACCAAACCGCTAACCTTAGTAAGTAGTTCTACTAAATAGAGTCACGCCTCTTTATAACGCATCTGCGTGTGTGTTTGTGTGTGTTTATGTTTGGGTGTGTTTGTGTGCGTGTTTGTGTGCGTTTGTGTACGTGTGTGTGCGTTCCTGCTTTGGTGCCTGTGTATGTGTGTGTGCGTGCGTGCATGTGTGTGTGTATATATGTAAAAAACATTAATCTCAACCTGAAGCTGGCATTGTATTTCAGACATCAGCAAATGTTTGAGCAGTCCGTGTCTTAACAATTGGACATGTGAGGACGGAGACGATTCTTATATATGTAACTGTCCGTCTGGCTTCGCCGGGGACAACTGTAAGGAAGGTAGGTAGATGGCTTCAATAGTGGTATATATGCGTAACATATGGAATTTATTCATGCGTTGCTTACTTTTCCAGGAAATATATCTTGGTAGTTGGATGACACTCAAATGACCCTGTTTGATTGGGTTAAGTGACACAGTTCGCAACCAAAAATCTTCACAGTTGGCACATTAGTTAATAAGAACATTGAGTTTACGATTTCGAAGTTTCACAGACATTTATATGTTAATATCACTTTAGCTTTGAAATACTGGCACTTTTCGCCTGACTTGATCAGACCAGATGACACTAAACCAGACCGAACGACGTCAGACTACGTCAGAATGCAGTGTAACCACAACACTAACCGGCGTCGATTTTGCCATCCTTGAAGCCGGCGTGACGTCATAATCGCGTTAACTTGAAAAGTTTCGAATACGTCAGACAGACACCGACTAGAAACGACGTATTTGAAAGTTTTCTTTATTATGTCAACAAGCCGGATTGAAGTACGGTAAAATCGGTGCCGATCGGTGAAATGAATACATTGCAGTCTGACGTACTCTGCTGTGGTTAGACGTGGTTTTATCTCGTCTGGTGTCGTCTGATCTTAGTGAGATAGGGCAAAAAGTGCCAGTGTATCCTGGCTTAAGTCCGGAATACAATTGATACGTTTTGATTCGTGACCAATTCTTTTTGATCACGTACTAAAATAAACAACAGTCATCACAAGTAAATTTTCTAATATAAACTTCACAAGTATGGATATTCAGAATAATACTGTGCCATGATGATTGCATGTTATCGTGCATGTAAAAGGCAGACAAAATAACATGAGGTTGGGGATTTCTGTTCCAGACATCAATGAATGTCTGAATAATCCGTGTCTAAGCAATGGAACATGTGCGGATCGAATCAATTCGTATCATTGTGAATGTGTGCCTGGTTTCTCTGGGACATCCTGTGACCAGGTTGACCAAACCGCTAACCTTAGTAAGTAGTTCTACTAAATAGAGTCACGCCTCTTTATAACGCATCTGCTTGTGTGTTTGTGTGTGTTTATGTTTGGGTGTGTTTGTGTGCGTGTTTGTGTGCGTTTGTGTACGTGTGTGTGCGTTCCTGCTTTGGTGCCTGTGTATGTGTGAGTGCGTGCGCGCATGTGTGTGTGTGTATATGTAAAAAACATTAATCTCAACCTGAAGCTGGCATTGTATTTCAGACATCAGCAAATGTTTGAGCAGTCCGTGTCTTAACAATTGGACATGTGAGGACGGAGACGATTCTTATATATGTAACTGTCCGTCTGGCTTCGCCGGGGACAACTGTAAGCAAGGTAGGTAGATGGCTTCAATAGTGCTATCTATGTGTAACATATGGAATTTATTCATGCGTTGCTTACTTTTCCAGGAAATATATCTTGGTAGTTGGATGACACTCAAATGACCATGTTTGATTGGGTTAAGTGACACAGTTCGCAACCAAAAATCTTCACAGTTGGCACATTAGTTGATAAGAACATTGAGTTTACGATTTCGAAGTTTCACAGACATTTATATGTTAATATCACTTTAGCTTTGAAATACTGGCACTTTTCGCCTGACTTGATCAGACCAGACGACACTAAACCAGACCGAACGACGTCAGACTACGTCAGAATGCAGTGTAACCACAGTAGATAGTAAGACCTGTACGATCTCAAAAGCCTACTTATAAAAAATAATTTAATGACCACTAAACGATTTGATCACACCGCTGAGTCAGCAATAATGCGAGACAAATCCTATGTATAAAAAAAGATGAAAGGCTTTGTGTTTGACACTAATGAGTTTGGGAAACCTACTTATAAAAAACGTGATTGATGAGCGATGTAATTTGATACTAATTGGATGATTGACAGTACACTAGAGAGATGCCACCTAGCGGTGAGTGCAGAGAGTATTTTAGTCCTAGCGATCAACGCCGTACCTAGAGCGCGCTGACGTAAGCAATAATGCGTTTATCGCGCTAACCACGCTAAAACCTTGCAACGTTCGTACTTTTAACGTAGTCCTCAACGCTGACGTAATGCGTTTGTAGATTCGAGAGGCCACCTAGCGGTGAGATATAACCGGGGCAAAACCCTGGATAATCCTTGGCGACGGTCTTAGGAGAGTGTTCGCCTAGGGATCGAAAGGTTTGAACCCTAGTCACAACTTTTTATTAGTGTCGGTGGTATATAAGCGGTGGCGGTAGCGGGTGATCGGTAGTCGGTACGATGTCGTCGCCTATAAGGTTTGGTGGATCGCGGTCGTTCTTGTCGAATATGTATATGCGTCGACTGTCGGCGTTCGGTCGAGGCTTTCGATCCGTCGAGCACGCCTATCAGTATAGGAAAGCGATATTCTACGAGTACGTGGAATGCGCCGAAATAATCAAAAGTTCGCGAAGCTCTTACGCAGCGAAACGACGCAGTTACGACATTCGACTAAAGAGAATGAGAAACAAATGGACCGACATTAGGGTGAAATGTATGAAGATGTTGTTGAAGAGGAAGTTTGACGGATCGAGCGATTTGAAGGCTGCACTGTTGGCGACCGGAGACGTCGAATTGGTGGAATGGGTAGCGAGTAAGGAGGGTTTCTGGGGTAGCGGAATCGCGGGCGATCGGGGGAAGAACACGCTCGGTAAACTGTTGATGGAGTTGCGCGATGAGTATAAAAAGGCGTAAAAAGTGTTCGTCGTTCAGTCGTGAAAAATGAACGGACCGTCGTTGAAGCATCCTTTTACGTGTATAGTAGCCGGTCCTACGGGATGCGGTAAGACGACGTTCGTCGAGCGTTTGATACGTCACGACGCTATGATCGATCCGCCGCCGGAGAAAATCCTGTGGTGCTACGGACAGTGGCAGAGCGGCTACGCGTCTATGTCTTCGAAAATAGAGTTCGTAGACGGCCTACCGGATCCGAAACGTTTAGACGGTAAAGCGAGGACGCTTCTAGTACTCGACGACCTCATGGAGGAGACCGATAACCGGGTGACGGTACTATTTACTTAAAAAAGTCATCATTGTAATACGTCGGTCGTACAACTGCGACTGAACATGTTTCCGAAAGGGAAAGAAAACCGTACAATCAGCCTGAACGCTCAATACATAGTGCTATTCAAGAGTCCTCGAGACGCGGGTCAAGTAGGTCACCTAGCGAAACAGATGTACCCGGGAAAGGTCAACTACATGATAGAGGCTTTCAAAGACGCGACGTCGTCGGCGTACGGGTATCTATTCGTGGATCTGAAACAGGAAACGGAAGAGGACATGCGTTTGCGTACGTGCATATTTCCGGACGATCGCCTTCAGTACGTGTACGTACGGAAGGGTGGCGGCGGTGGTGGTGGTGGCGTCAGCGGACTATAAGAAGAGAGGGACGACTGGGCGTACGTTTATTAGTCGCTATGACGGGGCGCGTGACGGGAGCGAAGAGACGACCGAAGGTGGCGGGACCGACGAATCAAATAAAGAGACACATCGTCGCCCTGCAGCTGTTGGAGAGATATAGGCGGAACATCGCTCTGCGAAAAGCGCTACTCGCCCACGCGGACACCGGTCTCATTTGTAGTCTGTGCGATTGCGCGTACAACATTCTGAAAGGGAACGTGAAGTTGTCGCCGAAACAGAAACGCGTATTGTCGAAATACCGGGATCACCTGCGTAAACTCGTCGACAAACACGTGACGCGTAAGCAGAAGCGTGTCATCTTGCAAAAGGGTGCGGGTGGTTTTTTGACGGCCCTGCTAGCGCCGTTAGCGAGTACCGTTATCTTGCCGCTGCTCAGACAGGTGTTCGGCGGCGGTAATTGATGCAGTACACGAAGAAGATGGCGTTGGTCGATCCACGATTGGTGGAAAGCCTTCTGCCACGCGTCGATCAGTCGTCGAGCACGCCTCGATCACGTGTACTGAGTAGCCTTGACAGCGACATGAAGGACATTCTAGAACGTTCGGATTTATCGGAACGAGAAAAGGTAGCGTCGTACAATCAACTGCTGAGTCGGTACAATACGATAGAGGCGGCTCGAGCAGCGCAACCGGTACGCGTGTCGGTGGTGAACAGCGGCGAGACACCCGCGGTACCGGTGGCACCAGCAGCGGCGGCAGCGGCGGCGCCACCATCGTCGGAGACGATAGAGCGCGAAATCGTAGCCAGCATGCCGAAAACGTTGAAAGAGAAGACGAGACTGCTGATCGAAAAAATGAAAGCCGATCCGTTGTCTCGATGGAACGATCGCGGTGAATTCGTGTACGACGGTAAAGCGATCGCGGGGAGTAATATGGTCGATCTAGTAAACGATCTCATGCGAACGAGATCGAAGACGACGGCGCCCGTAGGATGGCGGGAGTTCGGATTGCACATGAAGGATATGAATATCCCTATGGAATTCGTAGGCAACCCGCGCTATCGTTCGTACGTGGAGCGACGACGGAAGCAGCTACTAGAAGAGAGGATGACGAGGCCGTCGACGTCTAGTTCATCAGCAGCGCCGACTGAGTGGAGACGTCGTACTCGGATGCGAGGCGAACCTAAACGCGGCAGATCCGCTTCGTTGGGCGTCACGGCGTGGGATACGTTGTCGTGATGACGTCACGACGCGCGATCATCGTTGTCGTCGTCGTCGGTTTCATCATCGCGCTTATCGCGTTCTGTATAATCGTATCGTCGTCGTCGTCGTCGTCATGGTGTCCGGGTGGAGTCGTCGTCGTCGTCCAAAACGAAAGCCTCGACAGCAACGAAACGTCGACGTCGACGACGACGAGCTGAATAACGCGTACTTCGATCCGAAACGGGTGGGGAGTTACGGAGGCGTCGACGCGTTGCACCGGGCGTCGAAGCTCCGACGTCCGGCCGTCGAGAGGTGGCTAGCGTCGCAGGACGCCTATACCCTACACAAACCGGTTAGACGTCATTTCAAACGACGTCGCGTCATCGTGGGCGGTCGAAACCAGCAGTGGCAAGCCGATCTGGTCGACTTGACTAGACTGAAAACGCACAACGACGGTATAACATTCCTATTGACGGTGATCGATGTGTTTTCGAAGCGGGCGTGGTGCGTTCCGTTGAAGAATAAGTCCGGAGCGTCGCTCGTCGCGGCCTTCGAGCGCCTGCTGGACGACGACGACGAGACGCCGCACACGCTGCAGACCGATAAGGGGAGCGAGTTTTTGAACCGACCCCTGCAATCGTTGCTAAAGAGTCGCGGCGTTCATCATTTCGTGACGCATAACGAGGAGACCAAAGCGAGCGTCGTGGAACGGTTTAATCGAACTTTGAAGACGCGTATGTGGCGCTATTTTACGAAACACGAAACGCTGCGCTACGTAGAGGCGTTACCGGATTTCGTGCGATCGTACAACAACGCCTACCAACGAAGCATCGGTAGGACGCCGGCGAGTGTCGACGCGACGAATCAGGAGGCCGTATGGCAACGACTGTACGGGGGTGGCGACGTCGAACGACGAAAACCGAAACTACGCGTGGGAGATCGCGTACGTATCAGCAAGACGAGGGGTCATTTCAAAAAAGGATATATGGCTAACTGGAGCGAGGAGCTGTTCACCGTCGTAGAGGTGCACCCGTCCGAACCGCCCGTTTATCGCCTCAAGGACGACGCCGAGACGCCGATAGAGGGCACCTTCTACGAACCGGAACTACAACGCGTAGTCGTTCCGAAAGACAAACTATATCGCGTGGAGGCGGTTCTTCGGCGTCGTCGGCGTCGTGGCGGCGGTTCGGAGGCGCTCGTAAAATGGAGCGGATATCCGGCCTCATTCAACAGCTGGATCGACGCCGAGTCGCTCGTGGACCTATGATGAATCGTTGGTCGCGTCACACCGGCTGCTGGCGACTGCACGAGGCGGGACTATGCAACGGATCTTCGTTCTTACCGTATAAAGGTCCCTGTTGCATCGACAGCGCGCAGTGGCGCGACGATGTGCGACGACG
Organism: Paraescarpia echinospica; assembly: GCA_020002185.1. NCBI lineage: Eukaryota > Metazoa > Annelida > Polychaeta > Sabellida > Siboglinidae > Paraescarpia > Paraescarpia echinospica. The sequence continues at coordinate 45,708,477 of CM034544.1, read as the reverse complement.
ACGAAACTACCTCGAGTGGCGAGCGTCGAACGAACGCCGACGAATCGTCCGTCGTCGACGACGAGCGCAACGCGGACTCCATCGACGCTACAACAGCAACCGCCGCCGAACCCGTTCCATGGCGAATCTGCGGCAACGAATGCCCTACGGCCGAAATCGTGTTCCTCTGTCAGGTCGTCTTCCTGTACTTCGTCATCGCCGTTAGTATATACAATCTGACGAAAGGTCAAGGTGACTCCAACCTGTGGACGGCGCTGTTGAGCAGCTGTCTCGGTTACCTGCTCCCGAGTCCGTCTATGAGTGTCGGTCGACGACAACGCGATGGCGGTCTCGTCTGATTTTTACCTGACGCTGCCGAGCAACGCGTCTATGAAACGTCACCCCGAAAATACGTTGACGCACTACGTCACGACGTTGCCGCGACGTTTCGACCTGTCGGGGGAGTGGGAATGCGGCGCCGTGTCGGTACAGTATCCGCACACGTGGTACAACGTGAGAAAGAAGGACGCCTACTTCTATCTGACTTGCGCGGCGGGCGAACGGGGTGTTTACACGCAGATAGACGAAGAAGGCACAACCGTGCTGATATATCGTCAGACGACGATTCCTCACGGTTTCTACAACAACGTTTATACGTTGTTGAACAGGATCAACGAGGCGCTAGAGAAATTACACACCAGGAAGGTCAAGGCCGTGCTAGAATACTGCGGCGTCTCTAACCGATTTACGCTACGTATGTCGGCGGGTGTCGAATTTATCATACCTCATTCGAGCCGTCTGAGGCACGTGCTAGGTTTCCATAGCAACACGATCATGAGTTCGTCCGCGTACGGTCCCGCGCCGGCGACGAGACCCGTCATCAGCACGTCGCCCGCCGCGTACACGTTCGAGTACGAAGGTCGCGATACGGTGACCATATCGGCGGGCATCGAGAGTCTGTACGTGTACACGGATCTCGTGGAACCGCGCGTCGTCGGTGACGTGTTCGCGCCGCTCCTTCGAAACATCGCCGTCCGCGGTGAGAACGGTGACGTCGTTTCGGAATCGTTCGTTCGCGTGCAATACGTTAAGCTGATGCGGAATCAATTCGACGAGGTCGAAGTCGATATAAGAGACGATCACGGACAACCGATACCATTCGAGCAGGGGAAGGTGGTGACGACGCTTCACTTCAGACGTTGTAAATCGAAATTGTTTTAACATGTCGTCGAAGAACCCGTACGTGGACTACTATGTTCGTCAGGTCGGCGGACAGCTGCCGGTCTTCGTCGGCGCTCGGGGTCAACGAGGTCACGGTCTGGGTAATCTCTTC